>JAWNOX010000056.1:652500-905000 GCA_035045555.1 Drosophila fulvimacula | reverse complement strand
GTACAAAATTAAAATTAATTAACAATTAAGAATAACAGCTCAGTCTGTGGGTCGGAGTTATATATATTTATGAAAGAGTACTTAAAAATAAAATCAGTTTTTTAACAAAAAATTTGTAGGCAAGCACAGCTAAGCTCTACCAAATGTCGAATCAAATATATTTACTTTATATTTGATTTTCCATTACTTTTTGGTTTGCATTCTGCTTGGATCATAAATTATTATATATATATATATATATATATATATATATATATATATATATATATATATATATATATATATATATATATATATATATATATATAGCTCTAACTACAACTCTAACTAAAACTTCTGGTATAGTTTTCAAAGATTTAAGTGTTTTCAATGAAATTTAAGTAAATCTCATTTAAGTGTTTTTTCCATTTTTTTATACGTGGCACTATGTATTCTACGTATTTACACAAATTACATAAATAGATTTGAGGTATATGTGATTTTTTAAAATTTAAATTTGCTTCATTAGTTCTATTTTTTGTTTTCGGTAAGTTTTGTTAGTAGCTGATAATAAATGTGTGCTAATTTTATATATATGTATATTTTTTTAAAATGTATCTGTTAAGTTTATGTTTGTGTACGAATATATATATATATATATATATATATATATATATTGTGTGTGTGTGTGTGTGTGTATGTGTGTGTGTGGTTTTTAATGCAATTTTGCAAACACAAAAAAAGAGAATTTGAATGCGGTTATAGAAGAAAGAAAGAATATATAAAGAAAGTTAGAAATTTGACAATTTTGTGCAATACCTCCCGAATCCGCAGTCGATCTGTCTTTTTTACGCTTTTTCTTTTTTGAAACGTAACCATAGTTATCTCTAGCGCTCCAACCCGGATACAATTCCATATGTAATTGTCGCTCTTGACGGGCTTTTTCATAATATTTGCTTTGTTCTTCGCGGGAAAGTTCGTGCCACTACAAAAATGTATTCCATTAATGTTAAAATTTAAAATTATAATCTATTTCTTTCTATTTGTATTATTTTACGATTTTCGTAATTACTAAAAAAAGTTGGCAGTCAACTAAATAAATATATATTTAACAATATATATTCAATTCTAAACATCAGTCAGTCAGTCAATCATTTGAAGATGTGTAAAACTTCGCTTCGTCAAATGACGAAAGTAAAAAAAAACTATATATATATATATATATATATATATATATAAACATATATTGCTTACCCGTCGACCAAGTATTTGATTTATTGCCGCTGACTCTTTGAGTGTGCATTCGGCAACAACTTTGGCTCGCATCTCCTTCATATAGAGCATAAACGCATTTAGCGGTTTTTTGATATGTGGTTTCTTTTTATCATTTGAACTATCTTTACAGTCGTTAGCTTGCGAATTTGATGAGCTTTTCGAATCCAAGTTTCTGTAAATAATAAATGAAACTATTATTATAAATCAGTTAGATTGATCGATACTACCCTGACAAAAACAAATAAGAGTGCGTAGTCGAGACTGCTCGACTAGGATATTTTTCCCTTTAAAATTAGATTGAGTAATGACCCTGTTAAAGAAACAACCATAGATAATATACACCTTGAACTTGATCCACCTCTAACAGAAATTACATTTTACCATACATTCCACAATTGCATAACTGCCATAAATAATGAATAATGAAAAAAAAAATATTATAAATCAGTTAGATAAACCAATACATATACAAGTTCTAGTTGAGACTGCTCAACTGAAGTCTGTGAAGAGCCGATATTTCAAACATTCTACGCTGCTTTATGTAAGTGTTACAAGCGGCATAAATAAATTCCGTAATCAAACTTTCAAATCGTGGTTTTGTCACGTTAACACTTATCAGGAGTGGCGAAGCATATGTGAAAAAAACTAAAAATGGGGAAGAAAATTTGTATCACATAATAAGAGAGAAGTCAGAAAGCTCTAGCCTAGAGCGCTCGACTAGGATTTACCGGGATATAGGATATATATTCGAAGCATGCTATGATTATTTTACATATATGTATATTGCAAGCAACACATACACACACATACGCACGCACACGAACATAATATGAGCACGCGCTCTGCTAACTGAGCAGCGGCTGCGCTCGGGCTGCAATATGCCTATGACATGGGAAATTAAATGTTTAATAACTTCTAAAAGGACTTTCTTAATCACAGTGTGATTATGGCATTAATATGTGCCTATTTGCCAAAGCACAAGTATCTAGTATTTGAAATACGGGTTTTGCAAATTGGGGGCGAAGGGGGTGTAGCATCCAAAATCCATAAACTACAAAATGTCCGCATGATATACATGAATTCAAATCTCTAGCACTCATATGTTCTGAGGTGGATGAGTTCATACATACGGGATGGACAGGGCTAAATCAACTCAGTTCATCTCCGTCAAGATCAAGAATTTATATACTTAATGGGGTCTGCCTGTTACATACATTTTATTATTTTTATTATATTTATACCCTGATTTTTCCATTTTGAATGGGATAGATTAAATCCAAATTTATAATTATCACAGCCAGTAGGATATTAAGAAAATATGTCTCCATAAATCCGTACTTCATTATTTTAAACAAAATTCTTGAATTTCACAAATAATTTTGGGATTCGGCACGCAAAATCAGGAACACTTCTGTTTACTAAGAAGCAGATTAAAATCGAAATTGAGATGCAATTGACCGGAAAGCTGAAAAAACTCAGAGGATATTGAACTATCTATGTGTTAGATTAAACAATAAACTAACATTCTGGTGGCAGCTTCAGCATCTCATGCTCAATGGATCATCATACCCTGAACCCTTCGAATAGCCGATATTGGAAGCCTGCTATGATTATTTTACATATATATTGCAAGCAACACATACACACACATACGCACGCACACGAACGTAATATGAGCACGCACTCTGCTAACTGAGCAGCGGCGCTCGGGCTGCTTATGCCTATGATATGAGAAATTAAATGTTTAATAATGATTAATCAAAACAGTGTGATTATGGCATTCATATGTGTCTATTTGCCAAAGCACACGTCTCTAGTATTTGATATACGGGTATAATTCGATAATTCGGAAACGGGATGAGTTATCGAAAAAAAAAAACAAACTCGTACTGCGTATGGTATTTACGAGTATACATGTCAAATTTCAGATCTCTAGCTTCTGTGGTACGTACGTACGTACAGACAGACGGACAGGGCTAGTTCGACTCAGCTCGTCGAGCTGATCAAAAATATATATACTTTATGGGTCTGCGACGTCTCCTTCTGCCTGTTACATACATTTTCACAAAAACATACCATGATTTCCCATTTTCAATGGGTTCAGTGTATAATGAGATATAGACATGACCTTGATCCACCTCTAACAGAAATTACCGTTTAATTTTAATTAACTAAAAGAAACTAAGGAATTTAGAATACAAAATCTCAATTATAAAGAAGTAAGAAAGCTTTAGGAGAGTGCCTAACTTGGAGATTACCTGTATAATCAAGAATATGTTAATTTTACATATATATGAATACATATATTACAAATCAAACATACACACACATAGGCATACAAACGCACTGGCGAATATACCGTGACATTCAAAATTTAACATATAACAAAATTATATAAAAGTTCCATAAGACTAAATACAACATTCGCAGATATATATCTAATTATAAATATATACGTTTATAACTGAATTTAAATTTTCGTTTTAAATCGATAACAAACAAACGAAAATGGTTATCGAATTTTTAAAATAAAATCGATCTGCGCGTGATATGCAAACTACAAATTTCAAGTCTCTATTATAGGACTAGAGATCTCCGCGTTCAAACATACGAACAAACTCAGAGGCGGACGGACGAGCAGGGATAAATCGACTCGGGTTTTCGCCCTGTTCAGGAATATATATATACTTTATGGGCTCTGCCACGCTTAGCTTCCACCAGTACACTACATGTTATTAAAAGCACATAGGTGCAATTTTGATGTGTCCTTATAAATAGACTCAAGCCTGCGATGAAGAAGTCGAAAAACAAGTAAGAGAAATGATTAAACAAGGAATTATCCGCAAATCAAACTCACCTTATTGCTCACCAATTTGGATTGTGCCAAAGAAGAGTGATGTATCTGGTAAACAAAAATTCCGAATAGTCATTGACTATCGAAACTAGAACGAAATAACAATTGATGATAAATATCCTATTCCAGTCATGGATGATATATTAGACAAACTAGAAAAATGTCAATATATTACTACCATTGACTCAGCGAAAGGTTTTCATCAGATACAAATAACATTACATAGTCTATCTAAAGCAGTGTTTCCAACCAAAAAGGAACATTACGATGTATTCCAATGACGTTTGGCCTGAAAAATGATGCAGCAACTTTTCAACGCTATTTGAATAATTTATTAGAAGATCTAATTTTTAAAGATTGTTTAATATACATGGAAGATATAATTGTATATTCCACTTCATTGGAAGAACACTTAATATCATCAAAAACTATTCAATTAACTTAGAGAAGCAAATTTGAAGCTACAGCTTGACAAGTTTATGAACAAATAAACTGAATTCTTAGGTCATGTCAACGGAAGGTATACTACTAATTCCAAAAACAATCAAAAAATTAAGACACCTTACGACTTTACACAACCGACAGAAAACTCATTCCCAAATTAAAAAACAATTAATGTAAATGGTAAAGATTACGTCTCCACTTTTGAAAAGTCTCTAATGTAATTAGATCTAAGAAATTAATAGAACTTCACTTATATGCAGAATTTAAAGATTTAATTATTAAATTCACCAAAAATGCAATTATTGAAATGCATATGAGAATATAATTCAAAATATATATATCTAAAAATGATATATCTAAAATAGAGCATAGGCATAGGGATACCAGAAACTCAAGATACCCTGTACCCTTCGAATAACCAATATGATTATTTTACATACATGTATGTATATTGTAAGCAACACATACACACACGCACGCACTGCACGCGCTATGCTAACTGAGCAGCGACTTAATTGGGCTACAATAGGCCTCTATAATATGGGAAATTAAATGATTGATAACTTTTGTTGTAGATGGACTTCCTTAATCAAACTTTCACAATGTAATTATATCATTTATATTTATACTCATTCTCAAAGTGAAATAAGTATATTGGTTTTGTGCAATGTCCGTCTTGCTGTTCGTCGTATGAAGACAAACCATTTCTATGCTGTTGAAGCTAGAGAGATTTGGAATCGCGTTGACATCCCAAATTCAATAAGCTATGGCGGATACATCTACGCCCATTGGGGGTGTGGCAAATCGACGACCTCAGTGGGTGTGGGTACAAAATTTGTTGGTCGGTCTTTATAGGATTGTAGAAGATAGAGTTACAAATAGGGGAAAACTACTGTTTTTGACCTATAAACTTACAATGTATTGAGTCACTTTGCACTGCATTACACTGCTTCTCACAGCAGGTCACTGCTTAACAGCACGCAGTGCCCATGCTTGTCAAACCAATAGTAAATGAATAAAATATGTATAAAAGCCGACTTCGCCAAGGTTCGAACCAAGAGTGCCTATGATCGGCGTGCGTCAGTTTAATCAGCAATGACACTCAATTTCATAGCGACCGAGTAACTTAATTAGCAGCTGATTCAATCAGAATTCTATTGTATTTGTTATTTCTTAGAACAAAAGAAAATGTTCGCAGTGCCAAGCACATTTTCTGTTACTTAACGGATTTTAATGAAATTTTCAGCATATGGAATATATTTTGTACTGAATTGTGAGAAATCGGTATATAGCAAAATCAAAATTTTATTAAATACACATGACAAAATTTGGAGATAATTAGGCTTGTGGCAAATTGGTTTCTTGGAATGTTATGGAACTGGGAGTTTGCGGTGTGAATGAGTATTTCGCAGTCGGTAGCACCTGTCTGCAACGTTTTTACTTTTTTATTTGCCAAAGCACAAGTCTTTAGTTTTTGAAATACGTGTTTGAGGCGAAGGAGACGCGGCATCCAAAATCCTAAATTTACCAAATGTTTGTATTCGATACACCTATCTACACAGTAAATTTGAAGTCTCTAGCTTTAACGATATTAAGGAAACTGGATGAGTCATCGAAAAAAAAAACAAACTCGGATGGTATTCACGAGTACACATGTCAAAGTTCAGACCTCTAGCTTTTGTGGCTTATGAGATCGTTGCGTTCACACAGACGGACGGATAGGTGTGAATGAGGGCTATATCCACTCAACTTGTCGAGCCTATCAAGAATATATGGAGAATATATATACTTTATGGGGTCTGCGAGGCCTCCTTCTTACATATATATATATATATATATATATATATATATATATATGGAAAACAGGGTATGATTTTGTGAAAATGTATGTAACGACCAAAAGAAGGCGTGAAACTTGGCCAAATTTGTGTTAAATTAAAAAAATTTTAATATAGGATTATAAACTAATTGATTTTCTTCTAAACTATAAAAGCGAATGTAAACATACCCAAATATTTGCGTCAACAAAAGCCTACGTACTCTTATTTTCTTGCGCTGTCTGGCATCAGCGTTCTTCTTAGAAATAACGGGGGTTTTCGAAAAATGTATGCAATAATGAGTAAATTCATAATAGTTGGTGTGTTTTGCTTGAGCTGGACAAAATATTTGAGTTTTGTAGTAAAAAATGCCACGAAAAGAGTATCGCTTAAAGATCGTGGAAAGATTCTGCATCTCCACACAAAGGAGCAAAAGTCGTATGCAGAGATAGCAGAAGCATGTCTACTATAGAGACTGTCATTGGTAAATTTAAATATAAAGGGCGGCGGAGGTATAATGGTTTGGGGTTGCAGGAGTCGGAAATTTGAAATTCATCGACGGAGTGATGGACCAATATGTGTACATTGACATTTTAAAAAAATGTAAAGACTGGTGCGCGCTGTATCCCAAATATATAGAAAAACTGGTGCTTTCAATGCCAAATCGCCTCAGAGAGGTGATTAAGATGAAGGGTTATCCCACTAGATATTAAATTTGAAGTTAGATTAAAAATATTGTTCCTTATAGTTAGTAAGTTTATATTAGTTTGTAAGAGTACGTAGACTTTTGTTGACGCAGACATTGGAGTTGTTTTTGTTGTTAATTAATATTATTATGTTAAGTTTGAAATTTCACTGTTTTTCTTTTTTTTAGTTTAGAAGAAAATATATTAGTTTATAATCCTGTATTACAAATTTTTTGATTTAACAAAAATTTGGCCAAGTTTCAGGGTGATTTGTCCAAGTACAACAAGCGTACGGTGGCACAACGTATATACATATATTGTTGATCAGGAGCCAAATCGATTGAGCCCTATCAGATTGCCCGTCTGTCTGTACGTTTGGCCGTATGTATGAATGCGTCGATCTTAGAAATTATAAGAGCTAGAGACTTCAAATTTTTTTGTAGGTGCGTGTATATCACGCGCATTTCGAGTTTGTTTTACAAATTCGATAACTATTCTTGTTTTTTTTGGTATCGATTAAAAACGAAAATAGAGATTTAGTTTTAAAAGTCTTACATCTTTAAAGTTAGTGACTTCAAATCTTATATTTAGTTTAATGGGACCTTTATACAATTTTGATTTTTATTAAATTATTTTATTGCCACGCCCCCTTCGCCTCAAAAACACGTATATCAAATACATAAAATACACAATATAGACTACATAAAATAAAGACTTGTGCTTTTGCAAATACACACATATGAATGATATTATTGATTAAGAAAGTCGGTCTACTAAAAAGTTATTAAGTTATGAGTAAACTGCGCCGTTAGCAGAGCGTATATGTACATATGAATGTATGTATATATACGCTGTACATATATACTTATGTGTATGTATGTATGTACATACATATATATCGAAGCATAACTAGTTTGAATGTGTTAGCGCCCACCGTGACGGCGCGTGTGTAAGAGAGACTCATTGAATGTGTATTGATTGATACGTCTTTGGGTATTTCACAAGAAGTCACAATTGGCTCATGTTTTGTAGACAGTGCAGCCAACTATTGAGGGCCTCAACCCGTCAGATCGACGTTCAAAAACCGCTAGAAATAGCCACACCACAATTTAAAAACGCCAGAAAAATATGTAGGTGTTTTAATTTAATGAACATTTTTTATTATTCTTGGATCAATGCCATAAAATCCACCCCAAGAATACTTGGTAACGCTTTGTGTTATAAGTTTGGTTTGTACCTATGAATTTAAGGTACTTTACAGACAATTCAATAGGTATTAATTTGTGCAAATTTGATTTGGAAAGTCCATCTACAAGAGTTATTCAACATTTATTTTTCTATAACATATGCATAATGTCCAGTAGCTACGTAAACTAAGCAGTCAGCAGAGCGCGTGCTTATGTTAGTACGTATGTGTGTATGTGTAGCATCCTCGACTAGAGCTTTCTTACTTGTTATTTTAGCACCAGTTAACAAATCTGAAATACGCTGCTAGTGATGGAAAAGTGAGAATAAGGATGATCAAGCTAGATCGACTCCGTTAACTATCAATTGAAAATTATGCAATGGTGTAACTTTGCCAGCAATTTTAAGATTTTTAAGAGATCCTGCCAAAGATTCAAAAAGCCATAAATCCCGCTAGCCGCCAGATCGCATATCTTCCCGCATTTAGGACTTTCAAAACGCCAGATTTGACGGGAAAAAAGCGAAATTGGCAGCCCTGTTTGTAGATTGGAAAAGTCCCGTTTTAGTGGTGCGACAGCGTCTGTAGCTGTCGCCGAGTGTGGCTCGGTAAGCAAGATGATTAGAGGAACGGACAGTGATTCGGGATCAGAGTGCGATCGAGACTCGCTGCGCTAAAGCAATGTCAAACGAGAATAATATGAGTGACGCCCCAACATATATACATACATACATATGTATGTATGTATAAAACAAGCAAAACAGATATAATTTAAATAAAATCAATATAATATACTATACATAGATAAAATCTATTATATTATTAAACAAAATGTTTCTTGCCACGTGGTGACAGCAGCAGAAGCATCTAGAAAATTCGAGGAATTCATAACAACAACAAAATTAAATTGGCGATGAATTTTAAGCAGAAGTTCAGTAGCTCAGTAGCAGTAGCAATAACTCAATAAATTTACTTAGGAATTCGCTATCTTACACACAAGTAGTGCAACCGCGATGTTGGTAAAAGCGGCGGAATAATATTATTTCGACGATGCAATTTTCAAAATGTTTCTATTCATTAGACGCAGTTCCATAGTGAATTTTTCCAGTATAGGTAATACGAAATCTATTTATCGGACAGAGGGATATTGCTATATCGACTCATACTTCTCCTAAGGTATAACAAAGTATCGAATATACAAAATTTTATCAAGAGCGAGAATAACAAGTATTACATTTGTAGCTCTGGCTTCATGTCATCACGTCTCACAATGATTGATACTCTACTCCACCGAAACGGGTGGGCCGAGTCTATATTTCGCATATTAGAAGAAACGGCTCTGCTTTAACTTTAACATACATGCATGTCAAAAAGCAGTTACATTACTAAATTTCTTTTTAGTATTCTGACTTATTCTAGATTAAGACTCATTTACCAGACTATACCATTATGATTTATGAGTTTTATTGAAGCTTGCTTTGTTCAGTGAACAATGCCAACACAACTTGAAGAAGCTAATTTGAACCGTTATACAAGTAGATCTATAAGAATTAGAATTAAAAGATCCCAAGGAACCAAAGAACAAATTCAGCAATAAAATAAATAATATGGCGCAATTGCCTCAAGAACAATCAGAAAATACACGAGCTGAACGTCAAATCAACGACAATCATGACGTTTTACAGAAGCAGAACAAATGACCAACGGGTACAACGCCAACAAGTACATCGACCATATATATATACATATAAAATTTATATTATTCAAAAATATTTATGAAAGAAATTTACATTCGTTTTAGCCGATTCCCAATGCTTAAATCGTAGGGCGCATCAGATATAGGCATGTTGGACAACCCATCACAGTTTTCATTCAGTACAACTTCAGATGCAGCTGCAACTGTGGAAGCTCCAGTACTAGTTCCAGATCCAGCTGGAATTCCCGCTGCCACAGTTAGAGCGTCAAACTGCGCTTTAAACATATTCCTGCATTCCTGCATAGCAGCCACAGCTGCTGCAGGCGAATGCCTATCCTTAGTAGTTGCTGCTGGTGTTGAACCTGATGATGATGATGTGCAGGATGATGCAACAGATGAAGATATTGATGGCAGGCTGGCTCGATATGAACTACCGTTTAGCTGTTTGCTCGACTGATATTCCAACTGGCTGGTGGGAGTTGCAATGCGACGGGCATAGCGTGACTTACGCCTATGATGGTATTTACTACTATTACTACAACTACTAGTTGTAGAGAGTGCCAAAGTAGAGCAGTTGACTGAAGGTGGTCTGCCAGTCGCTGCTGAAGAGTTGCAATAACTGCTGGCAGGTGGTGTGGCTGATGTTGCTGTGAATTGTATGTCGGCCAAGTAGGTCGGATCGCTGTTATAGATTGAATTTGACTCTCGAATGAGCGTGGCACGCTGACTACTGGGCGTAAGATTTAAAATGGAGGTATTCGAAACAGTAGCAGATGTAGGTGCAGCACTAATTAAGGCATTCATTTTTGACTTCACTGTTGATAGGGAGGTATATTCTAAAAGGATTTCGGCCGCATCAACAACATTTGCATCAGTCGTGTGTACATTATGTTTCGAATGCCAAATACATGCAGGGGAGGATGAGGACTCTTCTTTGACTTCATCTTCATCTTCGCTATTGCTACTATCGTTACTTTCGTACGCTGAATTGGATTGTTTTGTTCGTTGGGTAGCGGCAGCTGCCGCTGCCGCTTGCTGAATGATAATATTCTCAATATCTTCTAACGTTCGCAAATTGTCTGAAGAATTTGTTTCATGTTTACTATTACAGTTCTCCTGCTTGTAGCTACCTTTGAAATTGCTTCCCATATCGGTTTTGGTACTATGCGTCATATCAACTTCAGCTGATAGCGCAATGGCAGCAAGGGCCATAACATCATGCGTGGGCGATACGCTGCTGTTCATCGATTTGGTATCCGGATTCAGTCCCAATCGCTGCAGACTGCGTAGATAGTAGAGCTCGGCACTGCTCCATTGATGATAGAGCTTACTCACTTGTCGCAACATCCCATCTATCTTCATTCGATTACTCTCCAATTCTTGCTGAACGGTTAGTTCAAGGGGCGCGGTGGACGCACTTGCGTTGCTATTGTCACCATTAGCAGGTCTGTGTACCGCCGATGATGGTTCCTTCAGACTTAACTGGAATTGACTGCAAAGTAATGTTAACTGCTCCAATCCCTTTTTAATATCGAACAGCACATTCTTCTGTTTCCGAAAAAAATATATCTTTGAATTGCTGGCGCTGTTTTGTGATGATTTTTGCTTGCTTGACTTGCACTTCCAGTTCTGTTGCTCATCGATTACATTTCGATTATTGTTATTGTTGTCATTCGACATTCCCGTCGACAGTGGCAATGATGTCGCTAATGGAATAGGGTTTGGCTCCGACTTCTGCATACCCGAAAATTCTAAAACACTCAGCCTGCGCTCACGCTCCTGTTCAACATCCAAAGACAAATGGGGCTGTTGCAAAAATTGTGCATATAATAATTGTGTTGCCAGCAATTGTTGCTGTTGTTGCTGTTGCCGTTGTGTCGACTTATTTTTATTGAATATGCAATGAGCCAGTATAGAATCACGATTGTTGCAGGTGCTCTCCAATTGATCTCGCTCATCCATTTTGGACCAATGCTGCAGCATATCATGATGCTGTTGCCTCAACAAAATTTCCGACATTAAAGTAGAAGTTGCTGTCGTTGGCAATATAGTGGCAACATTGCTTATTGCTGGTGCATTAAAAATATGCTCCATTGCAGAGTTAGATTTGGGCAATGTCTCGCCAAGAGGCGTTGATGTTGATGATGATGATGTTGTTGACGACGATTGAGAGATCGAATCGTTTATCATATTGCCAATCGGCATGGAGAAATCCTTTGGCTCTTTATTGTCTTCGACTACTTCGTTGCCATTTAATTCCGCGTTTTGCCTATATTTATTTGTCTCTCTAGTCGGAGATAGTCCATCTCTGGTACTCCTCATCGTATCTAAGGCAGCGATAGTCAACGGAATGCTCTTAGAAGTGGTTATTTAAATTGTGCGCAGTTTTTGCTTTCAAATTGTTATCACTTTCACTCCGGGAAAAGTTCAGTATTTCGCATAGAATCATTTCAATCATTTATCGATTCGTATTTTTCCAATAAATTCGAATTTCGATTCGCTTTAGATTTACTTACAGTTCGTAAAACTTATGCCACTTTTCACCTAGCATAAAATTATAATTTAATTAATTGTTCGATCTTATACTCTCACAACCATATCTAAGTTTAACTATCAGCTGAAACATAATTCAATCACTATTTTCATTCCTCGAATATGCTAGAATGCATGCATATTTTGCGCATAGCTAATTGGACGGTTTTTTAATAACGTTTGTGTTACTAAATGGATTTTTATCAAATATTTATAATTTAGTAACAAATACAAAACTCACGAATATATATACATATATCATATTTTTTGTTCCTGACCTACACTAGCATCAAAATTTACTCATAACGTAACTCTTTTCAAAAAAGAAAATGAGATGTTTCTACAGCAATAATATTTTGCTCTCTAGTGGATACTGTAGTTACAAAAAGCTCTCTCCTGAGCATAAAAAGAATTGTAGCTTTTAATTGACTATAACAAACTAAATAGAAATGTTTACTGTTATTCTATAATAGCATCTATTGCAGTGTTATGTGTTTTTTGTGTGTCTCTAGATAAATCTGACCGAAAAGTATTAAATATACATACATATATTATGGATGCTGCTGACATTGGCCATGCATGCTATCTGTTCAAGTACAGAGTATTTCACAGTCCTTAACAACCAATCGCTAGTGTAGTTAGCAGAGGCAACAGACAGGCGCAGAAGCTACAATAACAATAACCCTGTTGCCTGCCTGTTGCGGATTTTGGATAAGAGAGCAAACTTCATGTAAATATATATAAGAATTAAACAATATATAAGGAACATTTTTCGGTAACTGTAAACATATTTTATAGTGTGTATATATTATGGGTGTGCTTGTTTTTCTAATATAAAGTTAAGTAAAAATTTCAATATAATGTATTAAGCTTAAATCGCTCCTCAATTATTACTGATTTGATTCAATTACAATAAAGCTTTCGCTCTCTCCCTCTCTTTCACTGGTTTGTAATATATATATATATTGTTTGTGTGTATTGCTGAGAAGATGTATGTTCGTCGTATTAAACACATGTAGTGATACATTAACATATTTATATATTATGTATGTATAATTGGTTATTTAATGTAGATACATTTTCCCTAATTATAGATGCACTTAATTTTCACATTTGATTTATTTGACATATTTAAAAATTAAATTTTCACTAACGGAACACAAAATGTGCAGTTTAGTAATTATTTGTATTTATTTATTTTTTTGATTGGCGTCACATTTGAACTGTATTTGTTGTTTTTATGTTCAGCATCTAGGAGTTCGGGATAGAAATTGTTGGACGATTCGCACAGATTTCAAGTCTTTGATTTTTGCAGATTTCTTTTGGATTGTAACTAAACTGTCTGGCCCACAATTTTTGACGAATTACTTCCGACTTTCGGGGGCTTTTAGCTAAAATTTACACTTGTAATCGACTATTCGCCTCTCTCTGGCAGACAGAAAGAGAGCCCGGTGTGCGACAATTCACAAAATAATTGCGCGATGAGAGAAATGGAACAGAGATGAAAACGTTCTCACTTGCTCTCTCTCCTCTCTCGAGTATTTATAACATTTTAACAAAATATAAGTTGAGCATCAGTTAAGCTGTTGTACTTATATATATATATATATATATATATATACATATATATATTTATTCTTTATATTTTTTAGATTTTAAATTTTATTTTTAAATTAATAATTTTATATTATTTTTAAAATAAAATAATTAATTTCTTAATCGAATGTTATTGTCTAAATAGTATTAATGTAACTCAATATCATTCTTTTTTTTTTCTAAAAATAATAAAGCTTTACTATGAAAATAACAACTTTCTTGACTATAAGTTTAAAAGATAAATTTTAAATTGTTTATTCTATATATTATATATTAATCGCTTTTTTCTAATTATTTGATGTATATAGTGAAAATAAGGTAACATTTTTTAAAATGCTTTTATTAACTAACTGAGTATTAAAAGAAAACAATAACAGCTTTTAAAACAGTATTAGTTAAGAGATTATTCGGAGTTGTTTACTATCTTATCGTTCTACGACGTGCTCGGCGTTCGCTTATGTGAACAGTTTTGCAGCTGTTGACTAACAAATTAAAAAACAGTGCTGCCATCTATTGGTGAGAAACGCCTGTTGACTAGTTCAAAAGAGAGTATTTCTCTACAAATGCACAGGAAATATATAAATTTCCCATTAATTTATTTTTTTTAGTATTTTTTAATATAATGAATGTGTATAATTAAACTATCTAAAAATATAATACAAATATAGTTAAATACGAAAATAGAAAGAGAGTGAGAGAGGGCGAGAGGAAAGGCAGAGAGATCTGTTGAAGCAAATTTGGTGTAATCAATTAAATTAAATTGCACTTAGAAAGTTAAATAAATAGGATAATAAAGCAAATTGTTGAATCGTTTCAATCCTTCTTTCTCTGCTCTTCCTTTTTTATAATACTGAAGGCATCCCTGCAGTGCAAAACCCTTAGGGGTTGCTTAGTAATGCGCAGACGCGAGCATCGGAGTGGGCCAATAGGAAAGTTTACATTTCTACACTGTGTGAATGAGTCTGTGACTGTGTGTGTATTTTGTTCAAGTAGGTTGTGTGTAATTTAAATATGGCGTCCATTAAACGCCCACCCAATGAGCCAACAATATAGAAGGTTTTAATGATCATGCGTGAATAGTTACTCAACAGATGATTATAGTTTTTATATATTTTAAAGTGTATTAAAATATATAATTTGCAATTTACTTAGTATTATAAAACTTAAAATATTACAAAAATCAGTCTATTAATCGAATTCTTTCATAAATCATTATTTATACTCATTAATTAAATGAAAAAAATATATTGGTTTTGTTTGATAGAGACTTGAAATTTGGAACATATACTCGTGTAAGCCATCGTCTGATAAAGCATCAAAAATTATATATCCACGCTCATTATGGGCGTGACAAATCGGATCTGAATATATATCAATTTTGCATCCCCTGTTATATTTTGAGCACTATTGATGCTAGAAACTTGAGACTTGGTATATATACTTGTATTAACGTCCGAAGTTATATATATATATATATATATATATATATATATTATATATATATATATATTATATTATAAGCTATGGCGGATATATCTACGCCCACAGTGGGCGTGGCAAACCACAAAGCGTGGCAAAAATTTATACCCTCTACAGTTTTAGTGCTAGAAGCTTCAAAATTGGATTGGTAGGTTGCTGGTGACCTCCTCTATCGATCGGTCATTATTATGACTTATAGATCTTCAGTAACTTGCCCTCAAAGCGCGGTTCCTCCCAGACAACGGAGCGCAGGTTCTGATTGTCCTTAAGGTGCACCTCAAAGGTAGGCGGGCAGAAGCGGGACGTAGAGGAGCCCAGGTCAATGCGTGTGCTCTCGGCAGTTCTCGAAGCTGAGCTCTCTTCAGTGGGTGGCTGGGCAATCAGGCTCTCGGAGCGCACGCTCATGAGATCACCATAGGGTCTCGCGGAGAGCGAAGTGGAGGGGAACTGTGGCATGGGCCTGAAAGACGACCTATTCAAAAATACCTGTAAGTTTCGGATTTTTTGAGTGTAAGCGTCCAAAATTCACAGTTACGTTGCTCTACACCCCTGTCATGGCCTGGCCAAAAATTATATGTCTACGCCCACTGGGGGCGTGGCAAATAGAATTAAACCACTATTTTTGAGCTATAAACACACAATTTATTGACTTTTTGGTTTTTACCGCCTTAATTGAATTGCTAAATATTATAAATGTAAAAAAAATATATTTTAGAACAAAAAAGAAAAACCGACGTAGAAAATCCGAAAACCTGTGCTTACTTGCACGAGTCGAATTTCGTCATCTCAACCACGACGCCACCACTTTGCTTGTCAAACCAATAATAATTATAAATAAAATGTGTATAAAATACCGAGTTCACCCGAGGCTCAAACCAAAGGGTGCCACATGATCGTCGCGCGTCACTTCTATTAACAACGCCACCGAACCTTATATTAAGCAAGTAACTTAATTGACATATGACTATCGCTGAGTTCTATGTTTTTGTATTTGCTATTTATTTTATATTTATATATATTAAAACATAAGAAAATATTCGCTGTGCAGCCAAGCACATTTATCACTTGCCTAAACTTGTTGTTTAATAACTTCTGTATCACTTAACGGATTTTAATGAAATTTTTAGCATATTAATTATTTTTAACTGAATTGTATGAAATTGGTGTATAGGAAATACCAATATTGTATTAAATACACATGACACTAAATACAATATTTATGGATTATTAGGGATGTGGCAAATTGGTCTCTTGGAATGTTATGGCACTGAGAGCTTTCGTTGTGAATAAGTACTTCGCAGTCGGTAGCGTCCGACTGCAGCGTTTTTACTTGTTCTGATAAGTCAGAAAATTTTAAATTTTACGATATTCCTGAACATTACTAGTTAAAGCATTCAAGTTAAGCTAGAGAGATTTGGAAGTTTATTCTCTACGGTTGTAGACCCATCAAATTTTGATGGCTGAGTTATTGGTTACTTCCCCCATTAATGAAAATACTTTTATAAAAACATAACACAGAGTCATTTAGCATGCAAGGGATCCTTAAGTGGACAATAGTCATATTAATTGTTATATGCATTTTATGGAGTATCCTCAGATGTCAAAACATTTGTATACTCCGAACCCAATGAAAATTGTAAATTAGGATATAATGTTTTTTGCGGTAAATGTACTGAAATTATGATACTTCATTTGATTAAGAAATCTAATCATAAAACAAATATGCGTGTGAGTGGCAATTGTTAAAGCTCCAGTCTCTAGTATTTGAAATAAGTTATTTTGCAAGTTTGGGCGAATGGGGCTTGGTATCTAAAGTCCAAAAACTACAAAATCTTTGTATTCACTACATACGGACGGACAGACGGACATGCCTATATTGGCTCAGATCGTCGACCTGATCAAGAATATATATACTTTTTGGGGTGTGCCTCCTGTTAAATACGTTTAGACAAAAACCTTATACGCTGATTTCCAATTTTCAATGTGTTTAGTTACCCTAAACACATTGAAAATTGGAAATCAGCGTATAAGGTTTTTGTCTAAACGTATTTAACAGGAGGCACACCCCAAAAGTTAGTAAGCATCAAATTTTCAATAATATACATATGTATATTGTAGACCTCGCGCATTCTCTCCGAAAACTGGGCAGTTATCAGAGCGCGTGCTTATGTGTGGTTATGTGTGCGTATGTGAGTATATGTTGCCTTTAGTATATACATATGTAAGTGTTGCGAAATTAATCAAGAATACATACAAATTGTGAAATAGTCACAAGATACTTTAAAGTAATTCAATTGCAATTGTTACATTTTCAAAAACAAACACATATATAAATATATGTATTTATTCTTTAATTTACCTTGAATATCGATTGTTGGTTGTGGGATCCTGTACGCTGCAATCTTGTTTTGCAGTAGATGCCACAATCGCTGGATGGGAATTCAATACGTGATGCGATGTGGCATGAACCGAAGGCAGCAGACTTGGTGAGAACCGAAATGGAAAATCACTGAAAATTTCAAATAATAGGCTATTCGCTAAACACTGTAATTTTTATTTCCAAATCGATTTTATAATCACCTTGGCAGCGTTGTATTAATTGGTAATGAGGAGGGATAAGGTGTTCTAAAACTAGATGTTGAGTAGACAGACGGTGTATGCCTAAAAAAGAAAAAAACAAGAATAAAATCATATTAATCAGATCAAATGACTCCTGTAACAAATATAAGTTATATAAACATATTCCAAGACCTTAGAGCTCAAATCATCAACCAGTTTAATTTTTCTGAAAAGGAGCTACGACTGGATTTTCGCACTCTTATTTGATTTATGTTCTTTGCTATGTATTTTAGCAATTGATTAAAGAGCTCGAAAATGTACAGTAACTTTTAACTAGTACAAGGGTCGTTAGGAACCAAGTGCAATCATATATAGATCAAATGCTGAATATTTTATTGAAGTCCGGTAAGTGTCATGAAATTATTAAAGACAAGTAAAATGTTGAAAGCGGACCTTACCGACTGCGAAATACTCATTCACACCGCAAACTCCCAAATCCATAAAATTAAAAAAAAAAAAAATAATTTACCACACAACTAATAATCGGTAAATTTTGTATTTAGTGTCATGTGTATTTAATATAATTTTGAATTTTGTTATATACCAATTCAGTACAAAATGTATTCAATATGCTGAAAATTTCACTAAAATCCGTTAAGTGATACAGAAGTTATTTAACAACAAGTTTAGGCAAGTGATAAATGTGCTTGGCTGCACAGCGAATATTTTCTTATGTTTTAATATATATAAATATAAAATAAATAGCAAATACAAAAACATAGAACTCAGCGATAGTCATATGTCAATTAAGTTACTTGCTTAATATAAGGTTCGGTGGCGTTGTTAATAGAAGTGACGCGCGACGATCATGTGGCACCCTTTGGTTTGAGCCTCGGGTGAACTCGGTATTTTATACACATTTTATTTATAATTATTATTGGTTTGACAAGCACAGTGGTGGTGTCGTGTCATGTGCTGGCCAAAAATTATATGTCTATGCCCACTGGGGGCGTGGCAAATAGAATTAAACCACTATTTTTGAGCTATAAACACACAATCTATAGACTTTTTGTTTTTTTACCACCTTAATTGAGTTGCTAAATATTATAAATGTAAAAAAAAATATACACTAAACCCAGCCTATCGGCGATTTTTAATGCACTTCACAGTTTGCATAGAATTATATAATTTTAAATTAAATTAAAAACAAGTAAGGAAGCTCTAGTCGAGACTGCTCGACTAAGAGATACCCTGAACCCTTCGAATAGCCGATATTGGAAGCATGCTATGATTATTTTACATATTTATTGCAAGCAACACATATACACACATACGCACTCACACGAACGTAATATGAGCACGCGCTCAGCTAAATGAGCAGCGACTGCGCGTGGCCTGCAATATGCCTATGATATGGAAAATTAAATGTTTAATAACTTTTTTCTAGATGGACTTTTTTAATCAAATTTTCACAGTGTGATTATAGCATTATAGCATATGTGTCTATTTGCCAAACAAAAGTCTCTAGTATTTGAAATACAGGTTTTGCAAATTGTGGGCGAAGGGGGCGTGGCATACAAAATCAAAAAATTACAAAATGTCCGCATTCACTACACCTATCTGCACAGTAAATTTGAAGTCTCTAGCTTTAATGGGTCACATAAATGAAAGCAAATTTATTGAAATTTATCGATAATTCGGAAACGGGATGAGTTATCGAAAAAAAAAACAAACTCGTACTGCGTATGGTATTTAAGAGTATACATGTCAAATTTCAGATCTCTAGCTTTTGTGGTTTACGAGATCAGCGCGTTCATACGGACGGACGGACAGACGGACAGGGCTAGCTCGACTCAGCTCGTCGAGCTGATCAAGAATATATATACTTTATATGGTCTGCGATGTCTCCTTCTGCCTGTTACATACATTTTCACAAAAACATTATACCCTGATTTCCCATTTTCAATGGGTTCAGGGTATAAAAAAAAATAAGTAACTTGCATAAAAAAAATTTTTTTAAGGCAGCTTAGAGAATCGAACCCGGTTCTTCATGTCGGCGATCCCCGCTTCTACCATCATCGTTATACTACATGATTATAAGATAGCGAAATCCTAAGTAAAGTTATTGAGCTATTGACCTACTGCTATTGAGCTAGTGAACTTCTGCTTAAAATTCATCCCCAATTTGTCTTTGTTATGAATTCTTAGAATTTTCTAGATGCTTCTGCTGCGTTTGGTAAACGTTTTGTTTAATAACATAATAGATTTAATTTATATTATATTGACTTTATTTAAATTATATCAATGTTATTCTTATTTTATATATGTATATGTAAATATATACAGCATGTACATATGTACATATGTATGTATATTGCAAGCAACGCATACATACACATGGACACGCATACGCTCTGCGAACTGCGCAGTTTGCTCAGCGACTGCGCTGCGCCTATATGTGCATGTTATGGGAAACTAAATGCTTAATAACTTTTTTTGTAGACCGACTTTCTTAATCAAACTTGCGCAGCTTAATTAGATCATTCATATGTGTGTATGTGCTAAAGCACAAGTCTCTAGTATTTGAAATACATGGTTTAGAAATTTTGGGCGAAGGGGGCGGCACATCCAAAATTTAACAAATATCTAAATTGTATAAACGTCCCATTAAACTAAATACAAGATTTGGAGTCGCTAACTTTAAAGATGTGAAAGATATAGTTTTAAAACTAAAATCGATTTTCGTTTTTAATCGATAAAAAAAGAACTAGAAAAGTTATCGAATTTTTAAAACAAACTCGATCTGCGCGTGATATACACCCGGGTATAAAAAACCTCGAACCAAAAGTGCACGCGTCACTTCCATTAACAACGCCACCGAACCTTATAGTAACCAAGTAACTTAATTAGCATATGATTCACGCTGAATTCTTTTGTATTTGCTATTTCTTAAAACATAAAAAAATTTGTCAATTGCCTAAACGTTTTGTTGAATAAGTTCTGTGTAACCTAACGGATTTTAATGAAATTTTCAGCATATTAATTATATTTTCAATTAACTTGTAAGAAATTGGTATATAGCAAAAATTAAAATTGTATTAAATACACATGACGCTGAATACAATATTTAGGGATAATTAGGGGTGTGGCAATTGGTAAATTGTTTTCTTGGAATGTTATGGAACTGGGAGCTTGCGTGTGAATGAGTATTTCGCAGTCGGCAGCGCCCGACTGCAACGTTTTTACTTATTTTAATTGTGCTACTTACCATGAAGCTACTTGAGACATGTCAGGACTTAGCATCGGGTAAGGGTATTGCGTGGCAGCAAACGGATACAAAGCAGGACGCGTAAGGCCTATAAATAAGAATAAATTAATTTTATTTTTTTTTATATCTTAGGTACTTTGTACATATTTATATGTATATTTATTAATTTATTAATCATAATTTACATGCATAACCAATAAATTATCCTATAACTAGCATTTAAAAACAAAAATAAAAAAAAAACAAGGAAGCTCTATTCGAGACTGCTCGACTAAGAGATACCCTGAACTCTTCGAATAGCCGATATTGGAAGCATGCTATGATTATTTTACATATTTATTGCAAGCAACACATATACACACATACGCACTCACACGAACGTAATATGAGCACGCGCTCAGCTAAATGAGCAGCGACTGCGCGTGGCCTGCAATATGCCTATGATATGGAAAATTAAATGTTTAATAACTTTTTTCTAGATGGACTTTTTTAATCAAATTTTCACAGTGTGATTATAGCATTATAGCATATGTGTCTATTTGCCAAACAAAAGTCTCTAGTATTTGAAATACAGGTTTTGCAAATTGTGGGCGAAGGGGGCGTGGCATACAAAATAAAAAAATTACAAAATGTCCGCATTCACTACACCTATATGCACAGTAAATTTGAAGTCTCTAGCTTTAATGGGTCACATAAATGAAAGCAAATTTATTGAAATTTATCGATAATTCGGAAACGGGATGATTTATCGAAAAAAAAAAAACAAACTCGTACTGCGTATGGTATTTAAGAGTATACATGTCAAATTTCAGATCTCTAGCTTTTGTGGTTTACGAGATCAGCGCGTTCATACGGACGGACGGACAAACGGACAGGGCTAGCTCGACTCAGCTCGTCGAGCTGATCAACAATATCCATACTTTATGTGGTCTGCGATGTCTCCTTCTGCCTGTTATACACATTTTCACAATAACACTATAATACCCTGATTTCCCATTTTCAATGGGTTCAGGGTATAATAAGTAACTTGCATATAAAAATTTTTACGGGAGCTTACAGAATCGAACACAGCCGTTGCACTACATGATAGCGAGATAGCGAATTCCTAAGTAAAGCTATTGAGTTACTGAGCTGCTGAACTTCTGCTTAAAATTCATCCCCAATTTGTCTTTGTTGTTGTTATGAATTCTTAGAATTTTCGAGATGCTTCTGCTGCTGCCATCACGTGCGTGTAAGTATATATGTATACTTTAGGGGCCTGACACGCCTCCTTCTGCCAGTTACATACATTTGGGCTTCAACAAAAAACATTATACCCTGATTACCCATTTTTAATGGGTGAGGAATGTTGGCACTGAGAGCTTGCGGTGTGAATGAGTATTTCGCAGTCAGTAGAGCCCGACTGCAAAATTTTTACTTGTTTTTTTTTTTTTAATTTAATTTTAAATTATATAATTCTATGCAAACTGTGATGTGCTTTTAATATCGCCGATAGGCGGGGTTTAGGGTATTTCCTAGTCGGGCACCTCCGACTAGAATTTCCTTACTTCTTTTATACTCATTTACAAAGTAAAATGAGTATATTGGTTTTGTGCAATATCCGTCTTGCTGCGCGTCTTTCTGTCCGTATGCACCATTTCAAATGCTATTGAAGCTAGAGACTTCAAATATGGAATATACACTCAGATAAATACACGTCAGATAAATTGGAAAATTAATTTTCCTGTACCTCAGAAACTTGTACAAGACCTAAAGAGTTCAGATTTGGAATGTATACTCACGTTCTGTCTGTCCGTATGTTTGAACGCGTGGATCTTAGAACCTATAATAGCTAGACATGAATATTTTTTTTTTTAGATTCGTGTATATCACGCGCAGGTCGAGTTTGTTTTAGAAATTCGATAACTCTTCTCGTTTTTTTTTATCGATTAAAAACGAAATCGATTTTCAGTTTTAAAACTATATATTCTACATCTTTATAGTTAGAGACTCCAAATCTTGTATTTAGCTTAATTTTGATTTTTGTTAAATTTTGGATGTGCCGCCCCCTTCGGCCAAAATTTCTAAACCATGTATTTCAAATACTAGAGACTTGTGCTTTAGCACATACACACATATGAATGATCTAATTAAGCTGCGCAAGTTTGATTAAGAAAGTCGGTCTACAAAAAAAGTTATTAAGCATTTAGTTTCCCATAACATGCACATATAGGCGCAGCGCAGTCGCTGAGCAAACTGCGCAGTTCGCAGAGCGTATGCGTGTCCATGTGTATGTATGCGTTGCTTGCAATATACATACATATGTACATATGTACATGCTGTATATATTTACATATACATATATAAAATAAGAATAACATTGATATAATTTAAATAAAGTCAATATAATATAAATTAAATCTATTATGTTATTAAACAAAACGTTTACCAAACGCAGCAGAAGCATCTAGAAAATTCTAAGAATTCATAACAAAGACAAATTGAGGATAAATTTTCAGCAGAAGTTCAGCAGCTCAGTGGCAGTACATAGCTCAGTAGCTCAATAACTTTACTTAGGAATTCGCTATATCACATTCATGTAGTGCAACGGCTGTGTTGGTAGACACGCCAATCGCCGACATGAAGACTCGAGGTCGATTATCTAAGCTGTTGTCAAAACTTTTTTTATGCAAGTTACTTTTTTTTTACTTTTTTTTTATTTTTTAATTTAATTTAAAATTATATGCAATCTTTGAAGTGCAGTTAAAACCGCCGATAGGCGGGGTTCGGGGTATTTCCTAGTCGGGCACCTCCGACTAGAGTTTCCTTACTTGTTTTTTTAAAGAAATACTGGAGATTTGTGCTTTGGAAATACACATATATGAATGATATAATCACGCTGTGCAAGTTTGATTAAGATTTGTGTGTATGTCTTGCTGGTAATGTACATATACATATATAAAAGAAGCGTGAGTATGCTTGCAATATATGTATACATATGTAAAATCCCTGTTTGCAATATCGGCTATTGGCAGGGCTCAGGGTATCTCCTAGTTTTTTTTTTTTTTGGTTTGAATGCGTAAATATGGGATTATTTAGTAGTTCGTATTCCCCAATTCTATAATGCATTCAGTTTAATTGAAGATTTGTTGACGGATCTATTTCATGGACTACTGGACGTAGCTGTTTTGTTATTTTTGTTGTTGCTTTTGGTGTTGTTTCCCTTAACAATGAATTTCTTAGCGTAGTTGTCATTTTCAAGTTGTATTGTACGGTATAATATGGTATGAGTGTATAGAAAACCGGGAAAAGGGTGTAAAGGGTCTGTCATTTGCCGCAGCAACAACCCGCGGGCTACAACGAGTACGTGCTGCGACACAGGGGAGCGGAAGGCTCGTGCAAAAAAAAAAAAAAAAAAAGACACGCATCTAGTGAAGAAAAAGGATGTCATTATTATGTGGTTGTGCAACATGTTTTTTTATTCATTAGGCATTCTCTTTATTTGATACCCTAGCTAATTGAAAATTGGATAACATGGTATAGTTCAAAGAACTGAAGATAACGGAAAGTATATTCCTAATTAGGATTGGCATCCGAAACTTGCATGGGAATATGGTAGATGCAGATGGTCCATATAAATGTTGCAACATTGAATGAAAATGAATTACAACAATTAGAATAAAAGTTGATCTAAAAATATAGCTCAGGGTATTTCTTAGTCAACCACTTCCGCTCATCATTGTTTTTTATTTTTTTATTTTAGATTTCTATTTGAATGAGTCTGGCATTAGTGATACCGATATCTTTTTGTCGTTCGCTTCGCAACCCTTAAGTGCGTTGCCCTACAAATTTGCGAGTACTTCGATTAGTTAATGTAAGATACATACATATACATATACATGATACATACATACATACTTAGGAGCCGATAATTTGAATACAGCTAACGAATTTCTAAGTCCCCTATTTAAAATACATTACATTGGATCAATTAAATTTTCTGAATATTCATAAAAAAAATAAATATTAAAATCAAATATAAACTTTATTTGTATATATACTCATAACAATTATTCTAAATATAATTAGCAATTGAAAAGGCACAGCCTGAATTCCTAATAAAGCATAAGTCAAAAACCATTTAATCTGTTATTCAAAATTAAGTGTTTTTTGAAAGTAAAATTAAAGGATGTGCCTCAGTCAACCAAGTTTTTGCAACTCAACTTAGATCAATTCATAAGTGTCAACCCCGTTTGTCATTGCGAATGTCGTATTAAAGCTTATTGCTTTAAAATGAGGAAAGCCGTTACCCGTTCCCATTTCTCTTTACCATGTTCAATGCTATTTGTACATGGGTACTACTTAAGCTGCGCATATCATTATCGGGTAATCTAAAGAGGCATGTGCCAAGGACGACGACGACAACAACAACGAGTGCGATCCCAAACCCAATTTCGATCCCGATGAACGAGCACGAACTGCGGTGGTTGTTTGCGTAACCAACCCCCGCGGTCAAAGGCCATGCGCGTAGTCCTCTTTATTGTGACAGTGGGCTGGGGAGATGATTGACGGTCATGGTTGACGAAAAAACGCCCTCCTATTCAACACATACTCAATAGTTCGACAATTAGGCATCTTTATTGTAACGCAAACAGATTATGTCCAAATATATTTTACACATTATATATTTTTGAGTATTTGTGGCCAGCTTTTAAATTATATTTCTATTATCGAAATGTTCAAAAATAATATTCATTCATAAAGCGAACAAGTAAGGAAACTAGTCAGGGGTGCCCGACCAGGAAATACCACCTAATTGGTGGTTTTAAATTTACTTTACAGCTTTTATAGACTTACACAAAATTAAATTAAATTCAACAAAAAAAAAAAAAAAAAAAAAAACAAATAAGGAATCTCTAGTCGAGAGCGCTCGACTAGGAGATACCCTGAACCCTTCGAATAGCCGGTATTTCAAGTATGCTATCAATATTTTATATATATATATTGCAAGCAACAAATCCTCACGCACACGAACGCAATAATTAGCACGCGCTATACGCAATATACCTATGATATGGGAAATGCTTAATAGCTTTTCTTTTTGTGCTTTGGCAAATATGTACATATGTGTGCCAAAAAGTGTGATTAAGAAAATCCATCTATGAAGGGTTCAGGGTATCTCCTAGTCGAGCAGTTCCGAATAGACCACTCTTACTTGTGTAGTCTTTTGATAGTTCAACTTATATTTGTTTAAACAACATTTAAAATGAGATTGGGTGCTGAGGGTGACGTATAACCTAATATCTCATGTTATATCATCTATATATTTTTATGAAACAAATTTATATACATAATATAATACGAAAAAAAAATTAAATTCCCATAAATCTTATAAACATCAAAATTATGAAAACAAAATTTACACGGCTTTTAAGAGCACATAATAATTTCACAGAGAACGATTTGTATTATGTTTGGTGGCTGGACTGGTGTGAGGGTGGCATTGCTACCCCTCGCTAAAGTCGTTCTGAAATCAGAGTCGAAGCTACGTCGTTTTTTTTATATTGTGTGATTCAATTATTAGTATGGCACCCATTGTTAAGGATCATAATGCCATGTAATCCGTAAGCAGCACTTAAGTGCATGGCCTTTTATTTACGCTGTTGGCTGCTATTGAGATCCAACCAGTCGAACGTACCCCCGACCATATATACCCATTATCAGTGCCCTTAAACGGCCAACCACCGCGAAATCCTTAATAAACCACGGAGAGTACGAGAGTGTGAGTGAAACGGAGAGAAGTATACGGCAAATTTGACAGTATGAATGGATGCCCTAATCGAGCATACAAAAAAAAAAAAAAAAAGAATCCCATCATGTACAATTATTATATTTCATAATTTGTTTGAAATTCGCTTGAGATGAAGGGTGAGAAAGTCAATAGCTTGCGGTTGGGTTACTCTGGCTACAAAACTATTTTTCACTAATTGTTTTCAGCCTTTATTTACCCTTTCAAAAATGCAAAATTATAATGATACAATTCAATTGGCGAATACTTTTACATAATTTATATAACAAAAATAAAAAAAATAAAATACACATACAAATAGACGGCGACTCTAATTTTAGACATGTACAAAATATAGTTATCGAATTTAAAAATAAAATCGATCGGAATATACTATGCAACCATATGATATATATTTTTATTTTCTGAGATCTACTCAATAAAGCTCAGTCAACTCAGTCGGGCTATATTATATATTCTCTATATGATCTATATGTATATAAAGGGGCTGTCACGTCTCCTTAATCTATCACCCGGATTAGAGTTGAATATATTGAATATATATATATATATATATATATATATTCAATATATTCAACTCATACTCAACTCTAATCCGGGTGATAGATTAAGGAGACGTGACAGCCCCTTTATATACATATAGATCATATAGAGAATATATAATATAGCCCGACTGAGTTGACTGAGCTTTATTGAGTAGATCTCAGAAAATAAAAATATATGTATATATATATATATATATATATATATATATATATATATATATATATATATATATATATATATATATATATATACATATATAAATAAAGGGCCTGTCACGCCTCCTTAATCTATCACTCCAACTAGAGTGTCTTACTTGTAAGCATTCTATTAAATCAAAAAAATTATTTCAATTTTCCAGGCAATTGACCAATCATTATCATATTCATGACATTTGTGAGTTCGAATATATTTGCATTTTCAAATACATTTCCATTCAAATAGACCAAGAGTCTTCGATTTGATTATTGGCAAACTGTTCAAAGCTAATAATGGTTCGTCTGACAGCCCTCCATTTTTTGTAATACTTATTAACGAAAGTGAAATAAGGTTTAGTGAACGCAGTGCGTCTTTATGTTAGGATGAACGGAAACCATTTATACGGTATTGAAGCTAGAGACTAGAAATTTGGAATACATACACTGTGTATAAAATGTCAAGATTTTTCTTATACGCCCACTTTGGGCGTTGCAAATCGGAAAATCCATTTTCCGGTATCTTAAACTCTACTTGTGAAAGTCCAAGAGTTGAGATTAGGAATGTATATTTATGCCCATTGGGGGAGTGGCAAACGAAAAACTATCTATCAGTTTTAGAACTAGAACGTCAAAATTTTTTACGGATATACTGATACGATCCTATAAATATTGCCCACAAAATTATATATCAAATCAAATCTGATAGTCCAGACTGTTCAAATATCCGATACCCTGAACCCTGCGAATAGCCGATATTCCAAACACTTATTTTACATAAATTGTAAGCAACACACACACATAATCCCACGCACAGGCATACTCTTTCAGAAGGACGTGCTCTGTTAAATCCGTAGCGACTGCACTTGGGCTGCAATATGGCAATATTATGGTAAATTAACAGACTAACAGACGAAGAGACGGGTAAACGATTCAGCTCATCGAACTGATCAAGAATATATATACTTTATAGGGACTGTCACTCCTTCTATCTGTTACATACATATTCACAAAAACATTATAGCCTGATTTCCCATTTTTAATGAAATTCAATACCCCCACCAAGAAACACTTACACGAACCCTCACATAAACATTTCTAACATCTCACACACACATAAAAAATATTCGCCAAATCGTCGTCAAATGAAAACTCATAATTATGTGCAGTCAGAAAAACAATATTGTGTAAAACACACAAAATACAAAGTTTAGGGGTAATCAGGGGCTTGTCAAATCGGTAAATATTTATCTTGGAATGTTTTGGAACTGGGTGCTGGGGTATAAAAGAGTATTGTTCTTACTTGTTAATATCACGAATTTTGTTAAAAAAGGAACATTATATTACATAACGGAAGTAAATACACTTACCTATTGCTTTAGGATCCAGCTGGTAAGGAGGTATTCCACAATGTGCAGGTGGTGGTGTTGTTAATGGATCACCGTTGTGACAGAAGAATGGAGGTAGACCAATTTTATTTGCCTACAAATAAAAACCAGTCAATTAAAATTGAATGCATTTAATTTTTACTCTAGCAAACCAATTTTTATAAAAAGCGATACATACGTATAAGCCAGTAAGAGTGCTCTAGTTGAGACTGCTTAACTAGGAAATACCCTGAACCATGCGAAGTGCCGATTTTGCAAGCATGATAAGGTTACTTTACCGACCATCACATACACACAAATACGAACACACGTGCACTCACACACACGCACACATAAACACGCGCTTTACTAACTGCTAACTGCGATGCGGCTGCAATATGCCTACGTTATGGAAAATTAAATGTTTAACTTTTTATACTAATTCCCAAAGTGAATTAAGTATATTCGTTGTGTAATGTCCGCCTTGCTGTCCGCATGAACGCAAACCATTTCTATGCTATTGAATCTAGAGACCTCAATTTCGGAATATATTCTTGTGTATCCCCTCGTCAAGATTTTCCCGACACGCCCCTAGGTGATATTTTGAATATATACTAGCGGTGACGTCCCAAGTTCGATAAGCTATGACCGATATATCTACGCCACCGTGGTAAATCGGGTAAAACAGTATCTTCTACAGTTTTAGTGCTATAACAACCACTTGAGATACTGTTACGATCATATATCTATATATCTACGCCCACAGAGGCGTGGCAGCTCACACGAGTTAATAACTTCTATAGTTTTAGTGTTAGAACCTTTAAAATTGGATTATGAGTTACTGATGACTTACTCTATCAATCCCCCCAAAAATTATTTTTACGCCTCTTCTGTCTTATTTAAAAATACACTGAGTGTAAGAATCACAAATTTACAAGGTAATGTATTATAAATATATATATAAACAAGTAAGGACGCTCTAGGCCTCTCGACTAAGAGATACCCTGAACCCTTCGAATAGCCGATATTGGAAGCATGCTATGATTATTTTACATATTTATTGCAAGCAACACATATACACACATACGCACTCACACGAACGTAATATGAGCACGCGCTCAGCTAAATGAGCAGCGACTGCGCGTGGCCTGCAATATGCCTATGATATGGGAAATTAAATGTTTAATAACTTTTTTCTAGATGGACTTTCTTAATCAAATTTTCACAGTGTGATTATAGCATTATAGCATATGTGTCTATTTGCCAAACAAAAGTCTCTAGTATTTGAAATACAGGTTTTGCAAATTGTGGGCGAAGGGGGCGTGGCATCCATAATTTTAAAAAATGTACGCGTTCACTACACCTATTTGCACAGTAAATTTGAAGTCTCTAACGCTTTAATGGGTCACATAAATGAAAGTAAATTTATCGAAATTTATCGCTAAATCGGAAATGGGATGAGTTATCGGAAAAATTTCGTATTGCGTATGGTATTCACGAATAATTAATTTTTCGTTTTTGCCACGCCTATCGGACCTATCGAGTAAATCGTGATACACTCGAAATTTTTAGTCTATAGTGTTCATACGGACATACGGATATATATAGACTCAGCTCAGGGAATTGATCAATTTACGGGGTTTGTCACTAATCCTTCGGATGCTTACATACATTTTCACTAAAACATTATACCCTGATTCAGGGTATAAGAAGTAAGTAATGTTGGAGTCAATCCAAAAACAAGTAAAAACGCTGCAGTCGGGCGCAACCGACTGCGAAATACTCATTCACACCGCAAGCTCCCAGTTCCATAACATTCCAAGAAAACAATTTACCAATTTGCCACACCCCTAATTATCCCCAAATTTTGTATTTGGTGTCATGTGTATTTAATACAATTTTGATTTTTGCTATACACCAATTTCTTACAATTTAGTTAAAAATATAATTAATATGCTGAAAATTTCATTAAAATCCGTTAAGTAACACAGAAGTTATTCAACAAAACGTTTAGGCAATTGACAAATTTTCTTATGTTTTAAGAAATAGCAAATACAATAGAATTCAGCGGTTCAGTGGCGTTGTTAATAACAGTGACGCACGAAGATCATGTGGCACCCTTTGGTTCGAGCCTCGGGTGAACTCGGTATTTTATACACATTTTATTTATAATTATTATTGGTTTCACAAGCAAAGTGGTGGCGTCGTGGTTGAGATGACGAATTTCGACTTGTGCAAGTAGGCGGAGGTTCGAATCTCGGTTTTTCTAAGTCGGCTTTTCTTTTATTTCCTTATTTTTTTGTTCTAAACTATTTTTTTTTACATGTATAATATTTAGCAACTCTATTAAGAGTTTATAGCTCAAAAATAGTGGTTTAATTCTATTTATACGCAAAAAATGCGAAAATTACATGGTATTTTTGAATAGCTCACGCCTCAAAAGCGACGTAAAAATAAAATTGTAGTACTGAAACTGTAGGAGCTATAAACTCGTGCGGTTTGCCACGCCCGCTGCGGGCGTAGATATATCTGCTATTGCTTATTGCACTTGGGACGTTAATACAAGTATATATACCAAGTCTCAAGATTCTAACATCAATAGTGTTCACAATATAACAAAAGATGCAAAATTGACATATATTCAGATCCGATTTGCCACGCCCCAGTGGGCGTGGATATATAATTTGTTGGTCGTTCTAGCTCTAAAACTGTAGAAGATACAATTTCACCAGATTGTACACGCCCCCAATGGGCGTAGATATATCCGCCATAGCTTATTCAACTTGGGATGTCAACGCGAGTATACATTCCAAACGTTAACTTTCTTGGACTTCTACAAGTAGTATTTCTGACATACAGGAAAATTTATTTTCCAATTTGCCACGCCCCTAGTGGACGTATCGGGAAAATCTTCAGTGTACACGAGTATATATTCAAAATTTCAAGTCTCTAGCTTCCAAGACATAGAAATGGTTTGCGCTCATACGGACAGACGGATGGACAGCAAGACAAACATTGCATAAACCCAATATACTCATTTCACTTTGTGAATGAGTATAACAAGATGAAATTTTGTTATTGTCAATTATTTCCCCGTCTCTTGCCTCAAAACCGGCAACACCAATATACTATCAATATATTTTCAGTTCGCGAACGAGTGTCGAATGATTTTTATGCTGTTTTTCTTTTTTTTTCTAGATTCGAACATGTGGCCATAGCTCTATATATCTTACCGTATTAAAGAAATAGCATTTCATAATTCAAATATTAAATACGTTTTCGTTCACTAATCAAAAGTTTGCATATATATGTATATGCATGAAAGTATTTATATCTGTAAGATTGTTCCGTATTATCAGTGATGTTCATTTATTGTTTTTGTTGTCGCCGTCGTTGATGAACACATCAACAATAACATGCAAACAATAATAATAACAACAACAACAACCACAATGATAATAATAATAATAATAACAAGCAGTGACCGGCTACAAACGAGTCAGCGAAACCGAAAATATGTCTTTGATGTAGCCGCCGCTAAACGAATATAAAAAGTGCCGCCAACGCCGCGCAGCTTTCCCACTTTTTAAGCGGTGCCCCGACCCAGTCCCCTAGTCTCCAACACCTCCTCAAGACCAGCGCAACACGACGATAATCGACCGACGGTACCCGATCCGCACACCACCCACCTCTACCAATTTCAAGCAGCCGACGGTCGCCGCCCATGGTACCGACATCGTATGTATGTATATTGTGTGTGTGTGTTGTAATTTTATACCCTGATAAGTTAGAGCACAATGTTTTTGTAAAAATCTATGTAACAGGGAGAAAGAAGCGTAGCAGACAGAACAGAAGAGACGAGCAGAGTGGATATGGCCCAATTCGGCTATCCGCCGAGACTTTATATATATATAATTTAATAGCAGAATTTCGATTGTCATTTTTAATCGATAACATTTAAATAGTAATATGTGTTATATATAAGTTTGTACACAAAATTGATATGCATATGGTATATATATTGGACGCCCAATATTTTACCTTGGCTATATACTCAGCTTGTTAATCATATCAAGAAAATATATATTTTATGACACGTCCCTAGTAACAACATCAAACAACATGAAATCTATCAATAATAAGGAAACGGGATGAATTATCGAATTTTTAAAACTAACTCGTACTGCGTATAGTGAGTGATAAGGAATATATATTGTTTATATATACTCTATTTTTTATATACATACTTCTGCTTGTTACATACGTTTTAAAAAAAAACCGTTATAGCCTGATTTTCTATTTGGAATGGTTTTAGAGTAAATATATATTATAAATATTTTTGTAGAACTACTATTCGGAGATATTTTAAAATAGATTATTATTATTATTAAGCTAAGATAAAATGAAACTATAAATATAAACAGAAATATATTTTACAAATATGTTCCTCGCTCTGGATATATGCATATATCATTTTAAGCAATGTTCACCCACCATTTGTAATTGCCAAATATTACCCGAAGCCAATTATAAATTCAGATTCAATTTAGTTATATATAATAAACATGTTATATAATATATATTACAGATCATATTTTCATTAGTTAGCTTAAATACAAAGCGGAATCAATCCCATCAATAGATTGCAACTTGTCTATTAGGTTTCGCAGCTAATATTTCATGAGTATCCATCACTTTTATAATACCCTGAACCCATTAAAAATGGGTAATCAGGGTATGTCTTTTTTTTTTTTAATAATATTAAAATAATTTAATATTATCAGAATTTAAAACCTAGTCGCAACATATATTGATGATTTTTTTTTTTAATAATCAATTCGATTGAGGAATGGAACTGGAAGGGAACATGAAAAATGAATTTCTTTAAGTGATGCTGTAAGAATTGAAATTGGACGCCATTGTCTAAAAGTGAATTGCAGCGTATGATTTGGGGTAGTTTTTTTTTTTTTTTTTTTTGTCTCATTAAAAGGCACATCCACAGCCAAGCACTTAGCGGAGAGCATTTTGGGTGGTTGGTTTTTCTGTTGTTGCTGTTTAGGATTTGTAGTTGTGGTAGTCGGCGGGCTTTTTTTAGATTGCTTCCGCACACATACCAACTCAAATGTTTGACTGTGTGTAGTGGATGTAAGTCCGTTGATTATGTTTACATACGTTAGGCAGCAAGAGAGGAAGTGTGTGAGTGCGAGAGAGTGACGGCGAGATAAAAAGAGAGAGGGAGGTGAGGGGAATATATATATATATATATATATATATATATATATATATATATATATATATATATATATATATATATATATATGTATGTATGTATATAGGAAAGAGAGAGAGAGAGAGAGAGAGTGTGAGAGAGAGAGAGAGTGAAAGAGAGAGAGTGAGAAAGTAACAGATTGTGTGTGAGCGAGAGAGATAGACAGAGAGAGAGCCAAGTTCGCTCTATATATACACAACGACAGCGATAACGACAACGACGATGACGACAAAAGTTCTACCACCAAAGCACAGCGAACCGATAGCAGCCAACATCAGATACGACCCAAGAGGGTGGAGCAAAACGTCTTCTCAGTACTTTTGGGGGTGTTGCACTGTATGGTTTTGGTAGTAGTTGATTAAAGAGATTTAAATTGGAAATTTGTATATCCTGAATTTAACAGAAAGTGGGTAAACAGAGTATATGAATTTATACATATAACAGTCAACGGAACGCGGCTGGTCATATGCATAAATTAATGCATCAATATCTTAAATAATACTCTTAATACTTAAATTTTACTTTAAATTTTTTCTGTTTCTATGATATGGATTTAAGATTTAAATAAATATTGCATTTTATTTATCTCTCCTTCAAAAAATACAAAATGTCTCTCATAAACCTCTTCTGATTTCCTAACAAATCAGAATAATCCTATATCAACCAGGCCGTAGGGGGCCTTATAGTCCCGACTTGTTATTTTTTTTTAAACTTACAAATAAAAGAAAGAAATATAAGAAAAATCTAAAAAGAAGATTTAAGAGCTTTTGTTTCCGTTATGCGGCTTATTGCATAATCTTATTCATGGTGTAGAAATTATATAGATTATCCATGGCATTATCCATAATCTAGTTCATATATTATCCAAATATTTATTTATTTTAAACCCGCATAATCTCATCAAATGAAGCTGTATTAAGGCATTCTTAAATTTACATACCTTAAATTTCTTAAATATTTTGTAACGTATATCACACCTTGATCTAGTAAAAGTGGTAATTAAAACGGGCTACAAATAAACCTTTCAGCATTGTTATCTCATTTACCAAAAGTGAAATGAGTAAATGGTTTTGTGAAATTTCCAATTGTCAATCCGTTCGATTGTCCGTATTAACGCAAACAATTTCGCCGCTTTTGACGTTGGCTTTAAAATAAATAAATACTGATGATAAGTACTGATCAAATGTCATTATTTTCCCGCTACCACTAGATGCATTCGGAATCAGAAGATGCATTTTCCGCTATCTCAGAAACGCTACTAGTTGAAATGCAAGAGTTCAAGATGTGCGAAATAAGTACATGCGAAAAATACTAATCACATTGTCCACAAAATTAAATTTTGTGTTCTTTTTTCTTATAGTTCGGTTATAGAGAACTTGAGCACTATTGAATGATGTAGGAAAAAGCAAAGAAAAGCTTTCCGTTTTGTTTATTTTTATACCCAGTGAAAATTGGAAATCAGGGTATAATGTTTGTGTTAAAAATGTATGTAAGGAGGTGTTACACACCCACTTCGTAATTAGCTTGATGAGCGGAGTCGAATCGATTTATCGAAGTTTATCGATAATAAGGAAACAGGATTAGTCATCGAAAAAATAAATAAATATACTCGTACCGCGTACGGTATACAGGAATATACCTGTCAAACCGGACGGACAGACGGAAATGGCTATATTGATTTATCTCGTCGACCTGATAAAGAATATATGTATATACTTTATACTATACAATATTTTTGATTTTTCTAATATTAATGGGTTAAGGTAGAAAATAAAATAGTTTAAAATTAAAAAACAAAATTATGAAAAAGCTATACAGTCATTTGTTAAAATATAGGAGGCGTACCAGACTTCATATATGTATATATAAGAAAAAAAACGAGTATGGTTATCGAATTTTTAAAACAAACTCGATCTGCGCGTGATGATACACAGGAACCAACAAAAGATTTATGTCTCTAACCTGGCAAATTCAAACGTATACGCAAACTGAGCAGTTAGCAGCGACCGCGTGTATCTGTGTATGTGTTGTTTCCAATATATTTGACAAAAAAGCACGTTTGGCATTCGGCTCTTCGGCGGATACAGGGGAACTCCTAGTCGGGCACTTGTTTCTTTCTTTTATAATTCAATCAATTTGAAGATAGAGTAGGCATTTTAAACAGAATACGTGGTATACCTGCTTACACCCAAAGTCTAGAAATGTCAGTTTTCTGTCTTAATAAGTTTGCTCAAAGTATTGCACTTGAGCTCCCTTTGCTGTTTGTTATTACGGTGCCTGGAGGTCTCAGAAAACGAAAAGATACAAAAACATGTAAGACTGTTCTAGTCGAGACTACTCGAATAAGAGATACACAGAACCCTGCGAAGAGTCGATATTCCAAACATTGTATAATTATTTTACCTATACACGCACAAGCACGCACTCTGCTAACTTCTGCAACTTGTCTAAGCTGCAAAATGTCTATATTATGAGATTTTTAATTTATAACTTTTGATACCCTAAACCCATTGAAAATGGAAAAACACGACATGATTAAATAGACTCAGTTCGTGGTCCTGATCAAGAATATGTATACTTTATGGCCTTCAGCTTGTTACATACATTATACCCTAATTCCATTTTCAATGGGTATAACAAGTAAGAAAGCTCTAGTCGAGACTGCTCGACTATGGATACTCTGAACTACCCTGATAACCTGAATTTGAAGTCTTTAGCTTTAACGGTACGCACAAATCGAAGTCTATTTATCGATAAAAAAAAAAAAAAACGTAGACTGTATATGGTATTTACGAGTATACATGTCAAATTTCAAATCTCTAATTTTTGTGGTTTACGAGATCGTTACCTTCACGCAGACGGACTAACTGGCAGACGGAAACGGCTATATCAACTCAGCTCGTCAAGCTGATAAAGAATATATGCACTTTATGGGGTTTGCCATGCCTCATTCTGATTGTTACATACATTTTCACAAAAATCATTATACCCTGATTTCCCATTTTCAATGGGGTCAGGGTATAACAAAAAAAGAAATTGCCGAAATCTATTCATGCGTGCGATAGCTCTGACTGGCTATGTCAGGAGAAGCTTTTCTCTTTAAGCAAACAGACTAAGTTGACCTCCCAAGCTATAAAGTTTTCTTTTGCTTTTGCTTCTGCTTAGCGCGTCCATTTACCGAAATTACACTGCTTAACAAAAATTATTAATACATACAGCGTACAATTCTCGATTATATGATGTATGCCAGAGCAGCAAAAAATGTATATAAATTTCTTAGCTTTCCTAATTGTTTTGTTACCGATTAAAAACAAAAATCGAAATTCAGTTTTAAAATTATATAAGTGAACAGCCGATGAATCCATCGGTCGCAAGTATTTTTTCAAATAGTCTATCTTATTTGAAGACGACGCAAAATACTCAACTGTTAGCATCCAAATCTTGTATTTAATTAAATTTTTATTTTGTTTTTTATTATATACAACAAAAGCTATTAAACTTTAAATTTTTCACAAGATAAAATAATTTTGGAATATCAGCTCTTCGGAGGGTTCCGGGGATCTGCTAATCGAATACTCTGGACTAGAGCTTTCTTACTTGTTATTCTTAATAATTGTTAAAGAAGCACCATAGGTCTAATCATGCCTAAATTCGAATTCTCAATCTATAAAAGAAATCAATTAATTTTTTCTTTTTCATCTTGACTTTTCTTATGGTCGAATCGTTTGTATGGTAGTGTAATACGTCACGTGCGAATAGATGCCCAGAAATAAAATAGACGCCATCATCAATTGTCGTTGTGTTAACCTAATATATCCGTTTCTAATCAAAACGCTTCATCGCTCAGTGTCAATAAATAGTCTTGCAAACATATCAGGGCTCAATAAATGCGATGTTCCTTGCTGTGTTGAACTTAAAATGTTCATCCAGTTTAAGGCGTAGGAGGCTTTCATTATTATTATTATATATATATATATATATATATATATATATATATATATATATATATATATATATATATATATATATATATATATATTCTTGATCAGGCCAACGAACAGCCTTCTTAGCTATTAACTTAACAGCCATACGCAGTACAAGTTTATCATAAAGTATATATGACAAACCTCCCCTAATAACCTATTAGATGAACCTGATATGTAGATAATTATCATTTTGTTGCGATGCATTTCAGATGGGGCAACACTTTTATTTGAATCTCTCTGCACTTTTGTCATCCCTTAAAATTCTTTTTTATCGTGCTGATAAGCCGATCTGCCCTTAAAATCAGCCTTAAAAAAAAAGGGGAAGCTGTCATTCAACTTTATTCATTTTTTTTTTAACTCTATAATTATTAAGGGGCGTGCCGAAAAGTGTTTTTTTATTAAATGCTAGCTATTAAGAAATTCTTTGTCGTGAATATGCTTTGACGTGAATATACATTTGGGCTACAGAATTGAGTTGATAAATATTTTATTATTTATGTGTATATGTACTTTATATTTACATATATATATATTTATTTATTTATTTATTTATATAAAGAAATTGACAACATTCGTGAGTCAAATTATAAAATTACAAAATTAAAATTATAAACAGAAATATATATATATATATATATATATATATATATGTATTTTATACTACACGAATTTTATTTAATTTATTTATGATACTCATTCACGAAAGTGTAATATATTGGTTTGTGTACAATGTCCTACAAGAGACTCTAAACTACTGACTCTGAATTCGTCAGATAAAGTGTACAATGTATCTCAGAAAAACTACTTGTAGAAGTCCTAGAGAGTTAATATTTGGAACGTATACTCGCGTTGTCATCTTAAGACCACAAAGCTATTGCAGACATATCTACGCCCATTGCGAACAGACGAACAGATCGGGTAAAACTGTATTTTCTACAGTTTTAGAGCTGGAAAATCCAAATTTTGCACGTCAGTTACTGTTACTATCCCATAAAGATCAATAAATCCACACCCAATGTAGGCGTGGAAAATTAAATAAATTTTTGACCACTATTGATCCAAGAGACTTGATAGTTATTATATATACTCAGGTTAGTATCCCGGGATCAAAAAGTTATGGCGACTATATCTACGGTTCGGCACGTTTTAGAGCTAGCATCTTAAAAATTGGATGTTATTGATGATTGGATGATTGGACTTAGTAGGAACCTTCTCTATCGATTCTTCAAAAATTTATTTTAACAACTCTTTTGGGTTGTTAACCAAGAAATACCCTCCGGAGGTTCGAATCTCAGTTTTTCTATGTCAGCTTTTCTTTTATTTCTTTACTTTTTTTTAAATAAAATAAAAAATATTTTTTGTTACATTTATAATATAATAAGATTGTAAAAGTCCAAAAAGTCAATAAATTGAGTTTATATATAAAGAAAAAGTAATTTTCTCCTATTTGGCACGCCCCCAGTGGGGGTCTAGAGCAACGTAACTGTGAATCTTTGACGCTTACACTCCTAAAATGCGAAAACTACTGGGTATTTTTAAAAAGGTCACGCCCGAAAAGGAGCGTTATTATATCATTTTTGGCCAAACGATAGAGGCGGGCACCAGCAACCTACCATCCAATTTTGAAGCTTCTAGCACTAAAGCTGTAAAGTCGTGCGTTTTGGCAGATGTATCCACATGATTTGCTTAGGAAAGGTAATGTCGTTCGTTCTGGCACGCCCCTGTGGGCGTAGATATATCCGCCATAGCTTATTTAACTTAGGAAAGGTAATGTCGTTCGTTTTGGCACGCCCCTGTGGGCGTAGATATATCCGCCATAGCTTATTGAACGTGGGCTGTTAATACAAGTAGATATACCATGTCTAAAGCTTCTAGCATCAATAGTGTCCAAAATATAACAGGAGTTGAAAAATTGCTACATATTCAGATTTGCCACGCTCCCAGGGTATAAATTTTTTAGTCGATCTTTCGATTTCGTCGTTCTTGCTCAAAAACTGTAAAAGATACATTTTCACCCGGTTTGCCACGCCCCCAATGGGCGTAGATATATCCGCCATAGCTTATTTAACTTAGGATGTCAACGCAAGTATACATTTTTAAATCTTAACTCTCTAGGATTTCTACAATTAGTGTTTCTGAGATACAGGAAAATTCATATTCCAATTTGCCACGCCACGGGTGTATCGTGAAAATATTGACACTTTATCTGACGAGAGTATACCTGAGTTCATATTCCAAATCTGTAGCTCTAATATCATAGAAATAGTTTGCGTTCATACGAACAGACGAACAGACAGCAAGACGGACATTGCACAAAACCAATATACTCAGTCACTTTTTGAATGAGTATAATAAACAATAATGCTATAGTAGATAATTCTTGACTAGGAGATACCCTGAATCCTCCGCAGAGCTAATGTTCCAAAACATGCCTATTTTACATATATACATATATCCATGAGCCAGCGCCCTGCTAACTGCGCAGTTGGTGTACTGACTGCGCTTGAGCTGCTATATCATTTTAGTTTATTTGCACAGAATATTCTAATATGATATTGCAGCTCAAGCGCAGTTAGTTTATTTGCACAGAATAATAATATCAATTATGTGTGTGTATTTGTCAAAGTACAAGTGAAATATGTTTTTTTTACAAAATTTCGGCCAGAGATGCGTGGTATCCGAAATCTAAAAACTTGTATAAACAATACGTATCTACACAGTAAATTTGAATCGACCTCAATTTATCGTAATATTTAATAAGGAAACGGGATGAGTTATCGAAAAAAACTCGTACTCGTACTACGTATGTTATATACATAATGTCAAATTTCAGATCTCCAACTTTTTGGTTTACGAGATCGCTGTGTTCACACATATGGACATAGCAATATCAGCTCTGCTTATCGACCTGATCAACAACATATGTATATGTACACTTTATAGGGTCTGCCACGCCTCCTTATGTTATATACACTTTAACAAAAGTATGATTTGCCGATTCAAAGGGTTTAGCGTATGAAAAAGTCTATACTTGATGTTTAGCAGGTACATACTGTCCCGTTGTAATCTTATCAAAATTAAGTTATTAAATTATATCTCGTACATCTTCAGACGCGAAATTTTGTGTTTATTTTTACGCCAATTTAATAAAATTTGTATTTTTGTTATATTTTGATTAAATGTAAATAAAACTTACCATAGTTACGGGCAACCCGCCAGGCGTACTATTAGCATAAGAGTACGGAGACACCAAATATCCCATATTGAAGGTCGGGGTATGTGGCTCAAGTTTATCTGAAGAAAAACAAGAAAACAAGACGAATTTTAAACCGAGCTTGAACAGATTAATCAATTCATTTTTAAGAATCGAACTTCATCATCTACATATATTTAAATGTAAGGAGAAGCAATAAAATAATTTGCGTTTATGGACAAACTGACGCACAGCAAGAGGGACTTTGCACAAAACCAATTCACTCTCTTTCAAAACAAATTCAAATATTAAGTTAAGTTATTAAGCTTCGACATAGATGCAGTGCACAAATACACAATTAAAAACAACTGAAACTGTTATAGTTTATACATACCCTGTGCAAACCGAATTGCTATAATAACAGATTCGATCGGTCTCGACATTCTTACATTACGCATTCTTACTTGTTTTATACTCGAAAAAAAAAAAAACAAGTAAAAAAGGTCTAGTCGAGACCGCTCAACTAGAAGATACCCTGAACTCAAAGAAAAGCTGATATTGCAAACATGCATTTTAAATGGAAAAGAAAACATCCCCATCGGGTTAGTGATATCGTTGTTAAATATTGTTATTGTTAGGTTTTTACATTATTACTCTAATTTGGCTCACGTTTTGCCAATTTGTATATAAAACAAATAAAATAAAATAAATATAAAAAAAAAAAAAACAAGAACGTTGCAGTCGGGCGCAACCGACTGCGAAATACTTATTCACACCGCAAGCTCCCTATTCCATAACATTCCAAGAAACCAACTTGGAACACCTCTAATTATTGTATTTAGTGTCATGTGTATTTAATACATTTTTGATTTTTGCTATACACCAATTTCTTACAAGTTAGTTGAAAATATAATTAATATGCTGAAAGTTTCATTAAAATCCGTTAAGTAACACCACTAACCATACAACCATATGGTTAGTGGTAACACAGAAGGCAATTGACAAATGTGCTGCACACCTGGACAGAAAACATTTGCTTATGTTCTAAGAAATAACAAATACAATAGAATTCAGCGTGAATCATATGCTAATTAAGTTATGCTAATTAATAATATGCTAATTAAGTTAAGTGGTAAAGAGGACAAATCTCAACTCGTGCAAGTAGGCGGAGGTTCGAATCTCGGGTTTTCTATGTCGGCTTTTCTTTTATTTCTTTATTTTTTTGTTCTAAAATATATTTTTTTACATTTATAATATTTAGCAACTCAATTTAGATGGTAAAAGCTCAAAATCTCAATAAATTGTGTGTGTATTGCTCAAGAAAAGGGGTTTAATTCTATTTTCCACGCCCCCAGTGGGTGTAGAAATATAATTTTTGGCCAGTCCATGACAGGGACTGCCCTGCCCAAAAAATGCGAAAATTACATGGTATTTTTGATTAGGTCACGCCCCAAAAGCGGCGTAAAAATAAAATTTTAGTACTAAAACTTTAGGAGCTATAAACTCGTGCCACGCACCCTGTGGGCGTAGATATATCCGCCATAGCTTTTTGAACTTGGGACGTTAATACAAGTATATATACCAAGTCTCAAGTTTCTAGCATCAATAGTGTTCAAAATATAACACAAGATGCAAAATTGATATATATTCAGATCCGATTTGCCACGCCTAGACATGTAAGCGAGGATATATAATTTGTTGGTCGATCTTTATAGGATCATAACAGTTACTCACTTGCCAAGTTTGCTCATTCTAGCTCTAAAACTGTAGAAGATACAATTTCACCAGATTTTCCACGCCCCCAATGGGCGTAGATATATCCGCCATAGCTTATTCAACTTGGGATGTCAACGCGACTATACATTCCAAATCTCAACTCTCTAGGACTGCTGCAAGTAGTATCTCTAACATACAGGAAAATTCATTTTCCAATTTGCCACGCCCCTAGTAGGCGTATCGTGAAAATCTTGACACTTTATCTGACAAGAGTATATATTCAAAATTTCAAGTCTCTAGCTTCAATGACATAGAAATGGTTTGCGTTCATACGGACAGACGGACGGACAGCAAGGCGGACATTGCACAAACCCAATATACTCAGTTCACTTTGTGAATGAGTATAATATAAAATAAATATTACAAGCAATACATACACAGACATACGGACGTACAAAGGAGGACGCGCTCCGCTAACTGCGAAGCAACTGCGCTTGGACTGCAATATGCCTATATTATTGGCAATTGAATGTTTAAAAACTTTTTTGCAGATTGACTTAATACAGTTTTCACAGATCATTAATATGTGTGTTGGCAAATACCAAAGCACAAGTCTCTACTATTGGAAATACGATTTTGCAATTTTGGGGCAAAGGGGGCGTGGCATCCAAAATCCAAAAACTACAAAATGTCCACATTCACTACACGTATCTACACAGTTGAAGCCTCTTAATAGTACACATAAATCTAAGTCAATTTATGGATAATTCGGAAACGGGATGAGTTATCGAAAAAAAAAAAAATAAAACTCGTACTGTGCATTGTATTCACAAGTATGCATGTCAAATTTTAGATCTCTAGCTATTGGGGTTTACGAGATCGCTGTCACAGACGGATAAGGCTATCTCCATTTAGCTCGTCGAGCTGATCAATATAACATACATTTCAACAAAAACATTATACCCTGATTTCCCATTTTTAATAGGTTCAGGGTATAAAATTAATATATATGTATATGTACACACATATGTATGTGTATGTACGGATGTATTTATTTTTGTATGTATGTATGTATTTGTGTATGTATGTACGTATGTATGAATGTATGTATGTATATCTGATATCAAAATTTTAAAGAGGAGAAAGATGTCGTAAATACGGAATGGGAATTAGCCAACGCCCGTAAAAGCAGCAGCATTAGCAACAGTCCAGAAACAGCAGCCAAAGAAGGTACGAAAAGTAATGGTCAACAGAATAATCCACGAATTCTCGAGGCAGCAACCGTCTGCCAACAACACCAAACAACAAACAAGCAAGAACTTCAAAATACCAACAGAACACCAACAATTGCGATAAAGTTGGCAGCGGCTGCAGCAGCACCAGCAGCAGCAGCAGCAGAATCGTCGTCGGTTCTACGAAAACTCATTAATTTCCAAGGATACACAAATACAACTATAGACCGCATTTGTATTGAATATGAATATGTGCGCTTATGCATGTGTATGCATACACCAGCAACAAATGGGCTACAGATTTTATTGTCTATATCTTTATATGTATGCATGTGCATGTATGAATGCACACCACACAACGCACATGCGGTCCAATGCATGAACGTACGCGTGTGTGTGAGTTGGGTATAAATACACACTTTTGTATATTGTGGACTTAAGAAACCAAACTGATCGCCGCGCAGTAGGATATAACCCACAGATTTCTTATTTAAAAGAAATTTAATTGATTTTTACCTGAAATTCCGTTATATTAATTTATTATGCGTTCATACAATATGACAATATCTTAACTTCATTTTAATTGGATTTCATACCTTATCTATATGTATATACATGTATGGATTTATGTATCAGAAACAGTTGATTGAATCAAAATAAAAATGGATTAAGACCCCTACAAACGCTAAAGGTCGACCACCACAGTATTCACAGAGGCGTTACTGACTTTAGTCTAAACATTTTAAACGCGTTAGCTGTCCGATTTGGTGGGAACGATGGATTTTCAAGTCTGACTACGAAACGATTTTTTTATACCCTGAACCCATTTAAAATGGGACATAAAGGTATCAAGTTTTTGTGAAAATGTACATATGTAACAGGCAGGAGGCATGGCAGAGCCCATAATATATTCTTGATCAGCTCGATGAGCTGAGTCGATATAGCCCTATCCGTAAATGTAATTCAAATGTGCACACACTTACATACTTGATGTTATCTCTATTTTCACTCTGATATTAAAATGCACGTTTCTAACATCCGTTATTCGTAGGCTTCAGGATATCCCCCAGTCGAGTGGTCTCAACTATAGCACTATTACTGATTCTACTTTGCTTCTTTATCTTGAGAGCGTTGTTGAGTTTTTGTGTTGATCTCTTTTAACGATTCTCTGTTCGGAAGCAATAAAATTGACGTTTGAGAGTTCAGATTCAGTAAGTGAGTGAAGGACTGAATAAGTTAGTGCAAAATGTCTTTTAAACACTCTTTACATTAATTTGCCATGCTGACAAAAAAAAAAAACAAGTAAAAACGATTTTGGTTTTTGCTATACACAAATTTCTTATAATTCAGTTGAAAATATAATGCTGAAAATTTCATTCAAATCCGTTAAGCAACACAGAAGTTGTTCAACAAAACGTTTAGCCAATAGGTAATAGGCAATAGGCTTATGTTCTAAGAAATAACAAATACAATATAATTCAGCGTGAATCATAAGGTTCAGTGGCGTTGTTAATAAAAGTGACGCGCGACGATCATGTGGCACCCCTTGGTTCCAGCCTCGGGTGAAGTCGGTTTTTATACACATTTTATTTATAATTATTATTGGTTTGACAAGCAAAGTGGTGCCGTCGTGGTAGAGATGACGAATTTCGACTCGTGCAAGTAGGCGGAGGTTCGAATCTCGGTTTTTCTATGTCGGCTTTTCTTTTATTTCTTTATTTTTTTGTTCTAAAATATATTTTTTTACATTTATAATATTTAGCAACTCAATTAAGATATCTGAAAAATAGTGGTTTTTCTATTTGCCACGCCCCCAGTGGCATATGCGTAGGCATATAATTTTTGGGCAGTACATGACAGGGGTCTAAAAAAAGGGCGTACAAATAATAATCGATAGAGGAGGGCACCAGAAACCTACCAATCCAATTTTGAAGCTTCTAGCACTAAAACTATAAGCTCGTGCGGTTTGCCACGCACCCTGTGGGCGTAGATATATCCGCCATAGCTTATTGAACGTGGGCTGTTAATACAAGTATATATACCAAGTCTCAAGTTTCTAGCATCAATAGTGTTCAAAATATAACACAAGATGCAAAATTGATATATATTCAGATCCGATTTGCCATGCCTAGACATGTAAGCGAGGATATATAATTTGTTGGTCGATCTTTATAGGATCATAACAGTTACTCACTTGCCAAGTTTGCTCATTCTAGCTCTAAAACTGTAGAAGATACAATTTCACCAGATTTTCCACGCTCCCAATGGGCGTAGATATATCCGCCATAGCTTATTCAACTTGGGATGTCAACGCGACTATACATTCCAAATCTCAACTCTCTAGGACTGCTACAAGTAGTATCTCTAACACAGGAAAATTCATTTTCCAATTTGCCACGCCCCTAGTAGGCGTATCGTGAAAATCTTGACACTTTATCTGACAAGAGTATATATTCAAAATTTCAAGTCTCTAGCTTCAATGACATAGAAATGGTTTGCGTTCATACGGACAGACGGACGGACAGCAAGGCGGACATTGCACAAACCCAATATACTCAGTTCACTTTGTGAATGAGTATAACACGTAAGAAAGCTCTGGTAGAGACCGGTCGACTAGGAGATACCCTGAACCTTTCGAATAGCCGATATTGCATGATTATTTTACATATATATTGCAAGCAACACATATACATATGTACGCATATGGACGCATGAAGCGCTTGGACTGCACAATATACTTATGATATGGGAAATTTAATGTTTAATAACTTTTGTTGTAGATGGACTTTCTTAACCAAATTTTCAGAGTGTGATTATGGCATTCATATGTGTATTTCGCAAAGCACAAAATCCACAAACTACAAAGTGTCTATGTACTACACTTATCTGCACAGTAAATTTGAAGTCTGTAGCTTTAATGGTTCCCATAAATCGAAGTCAATTTATCGATAATTATAAAAAGAAATGAGTTATCGAGAAAAAAAACTCGTACTGCATTAGGTACTCACGAGTATACATGTTAAGTCTCAGATCTCTAGCTTTTGTGGTTTACGAGATCTCTGCGTTCATACAGACAGACAGTCGAACAGGGCTGTATCCACTCAGCTCGTCGAGCAGATGTCTACGCTTATCCAACTTTATTTATTGTCTGTACGTAATTCACAAACGCAATTAAAATAGTACGGACCACTCGGACATTCTTAATTGATGGATTTTTTACACGTTTTTACATCGATTTCACATGATATAATAATAATATATTCTTGATCAGCTCGATGAGCTGAGTCGATACAGCTCTGCCCGTCCGTTCGCCTATGTGAACGCATCGGTCTCGTAAACCACAAAAGCTAGTGATCTAAAATTTTATGTATACTCGTACGAGTTTTTTTTTTTCGATAACTCATCCCGTTACCTATCGATCAATTTCGATAAATTGAGTTCGATTTATGTGTTAAGCTATAGCTAGAGACTTCAAATTCACGGTGCAGATAGGTGTAGTGACATTTTGCAGTTTTTGATTTTTTATGACACGCCCCTTCGTATTCGTATTTCAAATACTAGAGACTTGTGCTTTGGCAAAAACACACATATGAATGCCGTAACCACCCTGTTTTGATTAAGAAAGTCCATCTACAACAAAAGTTATTATTAAACATTTAATTTCCCATATCTTTTTCATATTAACAGAGCGTCTGTTTATTATTGTGTGTGTGTATGCGTTGCTTGCAATATATATGTAAAATAATCATAGTAAACTTCGAATATTGGGTATTTGAAACGTTCAGGGTATCTCCTATTCGACCCGTCTCGACTAGACCTTTCTTACTTGTTTTATTTTGAATACCACGCCCATTTCGCCCAAATACTAGAGACATGAGCCTTGGCAAATACATATGGAAGACCATTATATATCCTGTGTTCCTATTTTCAATGGTCTCAATGACATTTTCTATATTTGTATTAGTCTCCGGAGGGAGTATATTAAGTTTCTTAGAGTTTATAATTGTAAATATTTTTCTAAGTTCTCGTGTGAATAATGAAAATGTTAAAAAACTTTAGAACACACGAAACAAATGTGTGTAAGCCATGCACATACGTATGAGCAGGTGTGAACGTACACACATACATCCATAGGTATATTGTTTATGTATACATTTACATATGTGATTGTACTTGCCTATGCAGAAGAAGACGAGTTATGGCAATTACGTTCAGCGTTTTTAAACTGCAAAATGTGTGCATGCACACACAAGCTACGTATGTATGTATGTATGTATGTATGTAGTATATATGACATCTATATGTCTCTGTCAGGGTGCATATTATAACATTGCATTTTAATATACATATGTAGAGGCGCAAACATGTATGCTAACATATGTACTTACATATGAGGATATGAGTATGTTTTGCCTTTGCCGAACCCACACACATGCAAACTTATTGTTTATATATGTAAGTATGTATAATCATATTCTCGCAACCAAGCACAAGTTGGAACGTCACGCGTTACCGACTGCGAAATACTCAGCACCCTGTCCCAGTTCCAAAACATTCCATTGTATTGTATACAATTTTGATTTGAAGGTAAGTCGAAAATATAATCAATTTGCTAATTAAGTTCTGTTTGCTTCGAAGTGCAGTGGCGGTATCAATACAAGCAACATTCGTGGATCATAGACAGCCTGGTTTCGAGGCGCCGTCCCGTTTTTATTTGTTCACTTATTTTTGACAAGCATTGCTAGTGCTTGTCGTAAAAAGGCAGTGTCAGACTATGCCAATGCAGTGCAAATATGATGTGGCGGCATGGTAGAGGTGATGACCTTTGGCGAGTACGACGAGGTGTTGGTTCGAATTCAGAAAGTGGTGATGTCGGTTTTCTTTTATTTATTTTTTTTATTAAGAGATTTGGCAAATCAATGGAGAACTTCAAATGTCACCGTCATTAAATTGTGAGTTTATTGCTCAAAAGCTGTAGATTTCCAGATTTACCTAGATGGTGTAAATATATGACACAGTCTACCGGCCAAAGTAACTGTTATTTTTGGATGCCTACACTCCGAAAATTCGAAAATTATAGGGTATTTTGGTATGGCACGCCCCAAAAAAGGTGTACAAATAATATTTGGGATATCGATTCAAGAATTATACTTAAAGGAAATACATAATTCTACAATTTTCTGCGCCCCATGTGAGCGTAGATATATATGCCACAATTTTTTGATCTCAGGATGCTAACCCGAGTACAATTAGTTTTTCTGAATGCCGGAAAATGCTTTTTCCGATTTGCCACGCCCCTAAAAGGTGTATCGAGAAAATCTTGACATTTTATCTGACGAGGGTATACACGAGTATATATTTCCATATTTCTAGCTTCTAGCTTCTAGCTTCGATAGCGTAGACATGGGTTACATTCATAAGGGCAGACCTACATGGCACAAACTGAATATACTCATTGCACTTTTCTGAATAAGTATAAATACATACATGCACACCTAAAAGAAAACAAATACATACAAATTCTCTTTGTTTATTTACAGCATGGTTTTATTAGAATGTGACGATGTATTTACGTATATATATATATATATATATATATATATATATATATATATATATATATATATATATATATATATATATATATATATATAACGTGCATATGTGTATACATATATGTACGCTCAAACATTATATATATATATATATATATATATATATATATATATAGGGAACAGAGAAACAGAGAGAACAAGAGAAACACAAAAAAGAAAAAAAAAACAACAAAAAACAAGTAAGTGTGCTCTAGTCCAGATTGCTCGAATGGGCGATACCCTGAACCTGGGTTCGCTGGCGAATAACCAATATTCCAAACATTCTATACCTATTTTACATATACATATTTCATGCAATACACATAGGCACAAGCTCTCCTAACTGTGCAATTTAAGCAGAGATTGCGCTTCGGCTGCAAATGCCTATATCGGGGAAAATTAAATGTCGTATCTAAGATCCAAAACTCACAAAATCTTTCCGATTTTAAAAGTGCATTTTTACAGTATTGCAAATACGAAGTTAATTTATCGGACAGAGGGACATGGCTATATAGACGCACATAGAGCGGGCAAAAAATATGTATATGCATATACTTTATGGGGCCTGCCACGCCTCTTTCTGCGTGTTACATACATTTTGACAAAACCATTGTACCTTGGTTTCCGATTTTTAATGGGTGTAGGGTATAAAAACAAGAAATGAAGTAGCGTGTCGACGAGCCGATCTGCATCACCTTGTTAGCACCATGGAACGGATGCTAAAGTTACCTTCCCTGACGCCGACAGAGGCCGCAACGTTAACAGCAACATCAGCAGCCGGTTATTTATCCCGCCTCACACACGAGCATCGGCTTTGCCTTCAAATGTGAGCACATGGTTCTTTCGTCTTATTTAGTTTGTTTATAAAAACAGTGCATGACGCATACATACACAGCCCGCACACATACAAATATATACGTTCTTAAAGACACATAACCATATGCACTCAAGTTGCGACGTACATGCATACATATGTACATACTAATAATGTGTGCGTGGAAAAGTAAGAGTGCTTTAGTCGACAGGAAAGATACCGCGCGATCCACATTAAAGGTTTTTCTTGAGAAACGACTAAAGAAACTGCTAAGAAATATACTACGATTAGGAAACGACTGAAGCCTGCAAAGTGTCAATATTCCAAAACATGCATTTTGCATACATATATGTATATATGCAAACAACACATACTCAGAAATACGCACGCATAAACACGTGCTCTGCTAACTGCGCAGGTTGTGAAGCGACTGCACTTCGGCTGCAATATTAATGGAAATTCATTGTTTAGTAACTTTTGTAGTAGGTGAACTTTCCTAATAAAATTTGTAAGGCGTGATTGTGTCATTCATATGTGTCTATTTGCCAAAGCAGAAATATCTAGTATTTAAAATAGGCATCGAAAATTTACCAAAATTCAAAATATTTTTAAAAGTCCCATTAAGATAAATGCAAGATACTCGTCAAGATACTGAGGTCAACACCTTTACAACGCTACCAAATTATGTTTGCACAACATGGAACTGCTTTTCAATGCCTGGCAGAGCTTTCTGCACGCGTCTATCTCAAAAGCTATAGTAGATGAAGACTTTTTTGTTCCTGTTTATATTAAAACTATAACTGTTTATATTAACGATAACTATTTGCGTTTTTTTTTTTTTTGTAATCTATTAAAAAGAAAATCGAAATTCATTTTTAAAATTATATCTTTTACATTTTGAAGTTAGAGTCTCCAAATCTAAAACAAAAGTTATCATACGCACGCGCACACATGAACAAGCACGAGTTCCGCTAACTGCACAGTCTACGCATCTACTGGGTTTGGGATGTAGTATGCGTATGTTATGGGAAATTAAATGTTAAAAAATGTTTGTTGTAGATGGACTTTCTTAATCAAATTTATACAGTGTGACTATGGCAGTCATATGTATGAAATACGAATACGAAGGGGCATGTCATAAAAAATCCAAAAATTACACAATGTCTGTATTCACTACAGCTATCTGCAGAGTGAATTTGAAGCTTCTAGCTATAACTTAACACATAAATCGAAGTTAATTTATCCACATTTATCGATAATAAGGAAACATGATGAGTTATCGAAGTTGATCGATATTATTTCCAATTTCATCTCTATGTTCTTTGGTTTGAGATCGTTACGTTCATACGACAATAGTTATATCGACCCACCGTCCTGAACACGAATGGAGCGACACGCCTCCTTCTGCCAGTTACATATGTACATATGTATTCACAAAAATATTATAATGTTCTACCCTGATTTTCCATTTTAAATGGGTTAGGGGAATAAAAAGATAGAGAGAAGGAAGGAGAGAGAGAAATATAAAATTTAAAATAATATTACATCTATTTATACGTCATATGTAAAATACTCACTAAATACGGGACTGTGATCCGGACGCGACACCGTCTTGTTGCTCTTTTCCTGTGTGAAAAAATATTTCTTTAGAGTTAACTTGTATTTATTTTTGTGAATAATATTTCATATTGTATTATCTTGATAACAAAAAAAAAAAAATTAATAATAACAAAAAAAACATACCTCACTCTCAGTTAAATCAATTAAACTTGATTTTTCTTCGACTAAAAGGTTTTCGGATGATATTTTCTCATCTTCGCGATCACCTTCGTCCTTAAATATCTTAACTTCGTCCGTGCTGCCTAAATCATCACCGGATGATTCATGGCGCGCGTGTGTATGCGGCATGGTTTATATCTTCCGGATTTCTAATATTTAATTTTAAATATCGTCACGATTTTGTTGAATGGCATGATATGATATTAGTTGGTTATACAGATTACAAGACGTGTCCTCCATTTTCTATATGCCAAGTGCAATCTCACGCTTAATTCGAAAACATATCGTACAAAGTTTTGCCCATTTTTTTTTTCAATTATGCTCTGTAAATAAAAAATTTAATCATAATTTAAGAATTATTTGATATGCATAAATAATCAAACTTCACATCTTCAAAAAATATTAACAAAGATCATAAATAAAACAAGTAAGAAGTTCTAGTCGAAGGTGCTCGGTAGGAGATACCCAGAACCCTCCAAATAGCCGATATTGCAAACAAACAAATATGCACATACGAAACGCACACGCAACGAATATCGAAACTCAGTTATTAAATTAAATCTCCTAAGTTTCGCAAGCTAATCACCAAATTACTTCCACTTTTTCTTAATTGGCAAATATTATAAATATACAGTGAAAGCTCTATTTACGGACAGCTCCCGCAGGCGTTGATTTCTGAACATTATCATATATAAAAGTCAAAGTAACATTATTTTGAAACAAAAGACGAAGATATAATTCCACATTAAAACATACAACGAGGCGTTGCATGGAATTGACAGTTATAAAGAATAAGCCAGTCATGATTTTTTAGCTTATCAAAATTTAAACAATTTAAAAAGTCGCTTCGAGTTCTTGCAGCTTAAGCATCAGCAAACAAATTTTATACAGACTTATTTTTCAAAAAATTAAATTTAAAATATTAACATATATGTATGTATGTATGTACATAATAATAACAAAAAAATCTGAATTTAATATACATATTAATTTTATTAGCGATTTCTTTCAAGCGGACATCTCCCGCAGGCGGACAAAAATGCTGGTACCGTGGCTGTCTGGCCACGGGAGCTTTCACTGTATATTCTTTTTTAGATAAAATATAAATATAAGTTCATTCAACAGAACGTTTGGTCAATTACCAAAAGCACGTGGTAGCAGTGATTAAAAACTAGCATGTAGAAAATTCTAGGAAATCGTAAATACTGTGGACGTAGCAGCTGAACTTTAGTGTTAAATTTGCCGCTGTGTACTCAAGCAGTGCAATGGCGAGGTTAGTGGAAACGGCGCTCGGTAGCATAATTGCCCTGGGTTCGATTCCAGGCATCATAGGTCGTATGCATGTATTTAGAAAGATTGTTTATACTTTAAATCCATTGAAAATCGAGAAAGAGGTATGTATTTTTTTTTTTTTATCGATTAAAAACGAAATTCAATTTTAAAATTATATCTCTTATATCTTTAAAGTTAGAATCTGCAAATCTTTAATTTAGTTTTATGGGGCCTTTATACTAGAGACTTATGTTTTGGAAAATACAAACATATTAATAGCAGAATCACGCTGTGCAAATTTGATTAACAAATTACACATGCATAAAAAGTTATTAAACATTTAATTTTTCCCTGGCATATTGCAGCCGAAACGCAGTCGCTACGTAAACTGTGCAGTTAGCAGAGCGCACGGAACTGCATAGTAAATTTGAAGCTTCTAGTTCTTGCGGTATTAAAAAAAAGAATTCAATTTATCGAAATGTAACAATAATAAGGAAACGGGATACATGAGTATACCTGTTAAATTTTATCTTTAGTATGTATAGATGTATAAAAGGACAGGGCTATATTGACGCAGTTCATTGAGCTGATCAAGAAAACATATGCTTTATTGGGTCTGTATGTCACATACATTTTCAATGCGTTGGGGTATAATAAATAAAACCAAAGGCGCCCGGCTTCAAACCAAGGGTGTCTATGATCGGCATGCGTCACTTTTAACACCGCCACTGCACTTCGACTAGCTCCTAAAATTTCAAGCACAATTCTACTGCATTTGTGATTTCTAAGCATATATGTACATATAAATATTATCGCACTACTTGGCGCTGCGTACTATTATCAATTGGATAAAAATATTGTTTAATAATTTCTGTGTGACTTGATAGATTTTTCAGAATATGCTCCACATATTCTATCAAATAATTGTGATTTATGTTAAATTTTTAACGGACTCAAATCTATTCCTTGGAACTGGGCGTTGACAAGCACTCTTTTTTATACGATTTTTTAATTTTTATAGCAATTGAAAGTGTCGAAGAGCCATGTACATCCCAATTCCGAAAGATTGACATTTTCCGCAGGTAGGCAATCAATGCGTATATACACTTATATATATATATATATATATATACATTTATATTATTAAAAGTAAAATTAACAAGGTCTTATGGTCGACAGACCGACCTGGCGATCGGCGGCGGTCTTTTCCTAGAACAGTTAGTGTTTTAGTCTCTTTCGAACAGTCGAAATCCACATGAAAAGACGAACGAACCAATGGAATACGAACAAACATTTAACAGCATACATACAGTTGTAGATATTCAAACCCATACACACATGCATACGTAGTGTCCCATATACAGAGAGAGAGAGAGAGGTGCTGGTGTATCTTTGTAGGGCCATATGAAGTTCGAACCTCACATCGCATAAACTAGATGCATACAGACATATTTCCACGGACATCCATTTATATACATACATACATAGATATGACCGGGCCACAGTGTGGGATTGTGTGTGTGTGTGTGTGTGTGTGCACTCACAGCAGGGAATAAGGCTAACTATTAGTTCAAGGTAAGAAGCGAACCCAAAACCACTACGACAACAACCACAGCAGCAGCAACAACAACAGTGGCGGCATACTAATGATACGAGTTTCTATTTAGAGACGTGATTGTAGGATTTCAACAGGTAGAAAACAACGAGCGTAACAAAACAAAATGAAGAGAATACGAAAATGTCTCGTATTTTCAGCAAATATACCAATACACACATAAACAAACAATGATCAGTGTGTGCTGTAATATTTGAACACTTTCGTGAATTCGTATTCAAAGAATTTACATTAAAAATCAAACTATGTACATATGTGCGTACATATCTCTCTTCATGTATATATGTACGTATATGTTTATGAATGTATACATACAAGTACAATACAGTTGTACCTACTTTTCGTTAATTTTGTTTATGCGTATTTGGCATTGAAGAGCGCATGAGTTCGGCAAACAATTGAATATTTCTTAAATCCGCCGTCGGTGAAACAGGTAAACGCACTTATTTTGCTATCCAGACTTTGTGATATATTCGCCTTTAATTTATTTATTCAATGAGGTTTAATGCTTTGACATTGCCACAAGAAATTATAATCGTTGTCAGTCCACACTCATAAATTTTGGCACTCATTTGGTAATTGTGTATTTGTATCTCTTTTTTATATATGACCACATACACACATATGTATGTATATAGTGCGCACTCCGATATAATTATATATATATTTGTGTGTGTGTGTGTGTGTGTGTGTGTATGTGTGTGTATTCGTCGATTGTAATCATTTAAAGATAATACCTATGCATTAGATTAATACACATTTAAATGCCATGAATTCTTGTATTTTTTCACTTCGATTTGATTCTATTTCGCACTAATTCAACTTTTATTCTTGATAACTTTTATTCGCGCACATGCCACTCCACAACGCACACATTTACATACAAACACACATGCACACGCAAAATACACAATCAAATGCAGACAACGACGATCGCGATGGCAGCCAGCCACACGTTACACATATGTGAACAGGCACACATACAGATACAGTAATAAGCATGTATGCATCGGTATCTGTTGGTTACATATGCACATTCATCTATAGGTATATACATGTATCTCGATTTTAAGCATAAATTCAACAGTTAGTGGTACGATCTTTCAGTTATGGAATTATTTTTATGCACATTTTCACATATATATATATATATATATATATGTATATATATATATATATATATATATATACATATATATCACGTAAATAAATAAGTTACTAAGACAACTATTTTCGTTTAAATTGTTATTCAAAAGCGATAAATTATTCATAAAAACGCTTGAAAAATATCACACGACCGCTCTGCTCAAGTCCGCGCAACATAAACTGAAAATTAACAGAGCTTCGATGCTTCCGTAACACAACTGAATGCTATGATTAACAGTAAACGCAGTAGACAAATTTAAAAAGGGCAATGTTAATCTTTAACAGAGCCACTGGTGTGCATCACAGGTAAAACAGCTGTTGCTCAAAATATATTTTAAGGGTAATGCTAATCATAACAGAGCAACTGTTACATTTTCAACACACGTTTCAAGAAAACAGCTGTTGCATAGAGTTCGAACTATCGATAACAAATTTATCAACTCTTGCTACCGACATTTTTCTTGCAGAGTAAAATCATCGACAGCGCCGTCCCAATGAGATTCCTCGACCAAAACAGATTTTAAACATTTGAGTACGTCGCCGATAAATTTTAAACCAAATTCGATCGATGTTATTTTTATATAAATATCCTGCTTTTATTGGGTTATATTTATCGATGTTTCATTTTGTGAAATACCATTTTATTCAATCTAACCACAGCATTTGTAAGAATGTCAGTATTTATGTAATACTGGTTGTTTTCAAATTATTGTAGTAATGATATTCGAATATTGTAGGATTTTTAATTCTATATTGACAAATCCAGTCCAAAACACAAGGCTTTTGTACCTCAGATTGCGAGTGATAAATGATATTTCTAAAAATAGATTTAAAACAGATTTTAGCTTCTCCAATCATATTTTTAACTACAATATATATACATTTATTCCAATAGCAAGGATTTATCAGTTCTACTATCTTTAAATACACCGTCAACATGGTTTATATTCAATTGTATACAAATGTTCATCATAAAGGCCTTCCTATACGTATATTAATACTTGTGTTATTTTGTTTCAACTTACTTTATTTCCGATTTTTGTGTTCTTGACCTTCGCACTACACAAAAAGACGAAAAATTATGAGACGAGCTTCGCTTTTCTAATAAAAGTTTAGCTGTTAAGTCCGCGTTGGATCAGATTTCTTGTAGCACCTTAGACAAAGAATGCCTAGAATCCTGGTTTACTATCACGGGTCGACATTATAGATTCACTGTAAAATAAGAAAATAATAATGATAAGACTGCTTCTGAATGAACTAAATATAATTATGAAAGCTAAATCAGCTGTTAAATAGTTTGCGTTGGATTGGAACAGTTCTCTTCATGGCAGATCGAAGCGAGCTGGGTAAGTTTGTCATCAGAGTAAAAAGGGAATTCATTTATTTTCAACAATTAATTTATGCGCACCTTGTGGGAATTCCTTCGCGTCATTGAGATCATATTTTACCTGTAAAAAAGATAATATGTTAATATGCCATGTATTTTGATTGATTGTTTTTATTTTCATATTTTTCAGTAGGTTACTTCTTCATCTATATCTTAAATGATGGGGAATCCGTAGATAAATCATCATACATAATTTTAACATATTATTTTAATTTGGTTTCTTGCCGCACCTTAGACAAAAAATGCCTAGAATCCTGGTTTACTATCACGGGTCGACATTATAGATTCACTGTAAAATAAGAAAATAATAATGATAAGACTGCTTCTGAATGAACTAAATATAATTATGAAAGCTAAATCAGCTGTTAAATAGTTTGCGTTGGATTGGAACAGTTCTCTTCATGGCAGATCGAAGCGAGCTGGGTAAGTTTGTCATCAGAGTAAAAAGGGAATTCATTTATTTTCAACAATTAATTTATGCGCACCTTGTGGGAATTCCTTCGCGTCATTGAGATCATATTTTACCTGTAAAAAAGATAATATGTTAATATGCCATGTATTTTGATTGATTGTTTTTATTTTCATATTTTTCAGTAGGTTACTTCTTCATCTATATCTTAAATGATGGGGAATCCGTAGATAAATCATCATACATAATTTTAACATATTATTTTAATTTGGTTTCTTGCCGCACCTTAGACAAAAAATGCCTAGAATCCTGGTTTACTATCACGGGTCGACATTATAGATTCACTGTAAAATAAGAAAATAATAATGATAAGACTGCTTCTGAATGAACTAAATATAATTATGAAAGCTAAATCAGCTGTTAAATAGTTTGCGTTGGATTGGAACAGTTCTCTTCATGGCAGATCGAAGCGAGCTGGGTAAGTTTGTCATCATTGAGCAATTTATTTGTTATTTATTTTATGGATATTTTAACGAACCTCTATAATGAATGTCCAGTAGCAGCACATGTTGGAGACGATAACTAAAAAATAAAGCGAATGAGAAACAAGAATTAACATCGTGACTTGAGACATTTGTGTAACAGTTGAATTGGGCAATACTCAGTTGTGAAGGTGTAATTTTCATCAAATCTCTTCAAGAGTAGCAAATAAAAAACTAATCATCACGGAAGCAAATTGAGATTATTTTAGAGCTGATTAATGAATCTTACCACGTCAAATCAGTTTATTGTTTCCAAAATCTCTGAAATGAAAAAAAAAAAACATATTTCTTGAATAGTTGTAAAAAAATAAGAGTATAATTTTTGATAATTGAGCAAAAAATTCAGTTGCAAAGGTGAAAATTATCATCAATAGCATTCGTTCAAGAGTAGCAAATAATAAACTAAATCATCAAAAAATAAATGAGTATTTATTTATTTGAATTTTACTATTATTAACTTACCGTATTCACATTCGATTTCAAATCCAATTCCAGTTTATTGATAGACCTGAAAACACATTAAAAAGACGCTTAACATTTTATAGTAAACATACAGAAGATAATTTTATGTTGATAGTTTCAGTTCATTTGAAAATTTCCATCAAATATGTTTAATCAGCGACGAAAAATAAATTGCATCATTTGATGAAGAATAGAAGAGTAGTTATTCTTATTCTACTCTACAAAGTATGTATTAAAGTATATTACTCACCATTGGAGAGCTTTGCAGAAGTGGCTATAGTTCCTGGAAAGAGAAAAATAATATGGCATTCCCCATCCCCCCAAACAGAATAATCGTGAGCAAAGCAACAAGAGATGAAACGAGCTTTTACTTTTTTTAATTTATTTTTTGTATGTATTGTAAGACAGTGTGGTCTCTGGGTGTCCATCGTGACTGTTGTCGTCATTCATTAACAGAATGCATCCACACTTGCCCGCAACTCGATTTTTTAAACAGCCTCCTGTACAGGTGGCTCATAGCCCTCGGGGCGATCAATGACGGCGCCCTCAGCAGAAACAACAGCATCGGTAGTCTTGCCGCCACCATCGCCATGAAGCTCCAAAAGTTTGGATATGTCGAAACGAGGTTTCTTGAGTACCTTCACCTTACGGATGTAGACATCATGCAATGGGTAGATACGCTGGCAGCTCTTCTCAATATCCTTGGCAATGGAGTCCAAAGCCAGTTTGTTCACTAGTTGCTTCAGATCAGCGCCGCTCACTTCATTGGTAATGATGTCGGTCATGCGGGCGCGAATCTTGCGCACCTGGGATTGCTGGGCATAACAAGTCTTACGCTGCGATTGCTGATCCTTGAACGTGAATCCAATGCAGAACACGCGCAGCAAATATCCGTCAACAGTTTTTGCTTCCACGATGGCCTCGATTAGTGTCTGCCATTTCTTTACCATTGATCTACATTTTTGATAATAGCATGTAAATTGAGATATATATATATATATATATATATATATATAAATATATCACCTGTCTTACCTGTATTTGTCAGTTGTCAAGTCCATGCCATGGAAATTGCAAAGCACATTGCGGTCCTGCACATCTTCGGCAATCAGACGAAATTTACGGAATGAACGCTCTGGATCAATATCCTTTTGCAAGTCCGCAAGCGAAACTTCAAAAACACGACCTTTAAGATAGTCAGAGGCAATGCGTTGACCCTGAGTGCGATTTACGAGGGTTTTGCCGATCTGCCTCGTTTGAAACATGTTTGGCGCTTTGACATCGTACCAATCTTTGCGCGAAAATGGATCGACAACCTTCTTTTTACCACCTTTCTTGCCGCCTTTCGAGAGACCCTTATTTTTGCCGACCGCCATGGTAAACGTCTAAACCGGAAAAGGTAGAGACACGTTGAGTAAACTGTCAAAAGGAGGAAACGTAATATAGTGTTCTTAAATGCTATAAAAATGACGCAGGGTTGCCTTACACTGAACGATTTGCTATTACTATTCAGATAACTATTTTGGAATGGGCAGAAATGGAACAGGGAATACTATATTATATGTGTGTTAACCATTTTTGTTCTTTTGTGTTAATAAACCTTTTTCCATTCATATTTATTTAAAAAGAGGACGAAATTTAAATAATTAAATACATCAAATAATCTATATAAATAAACACTATATATATATATATATATATATATATATATATATATATATATATATACGTATATGTATTGTGTTTATTTATATAGATTATTTGATTATTTAAGTTTTTATATACATATTCAAACATTTCAAACCCAAATTATAAAAACTTAAAACCAATAATTATTTTATAAAATAAAATCTTCGTTTTTTTATTATTATGCAAATAAAAACTTCGTTTATTTATTATTATAAAATATTCAAGAAATTCAGATTTTAACTTTCTAGGAATAATTTGCATATATATATAATAAAAATATAGAAAGTTAAAATCTGAATCTATATATATATATATATATATATATATATATATATATATATATATATATATATATATATATATATATATATATATATATATATATATATATATATATATATATTATAATATAATAAAATATACATATACATGTATAATATAATATATAATATATAAATTTAAAATAATAATATAATATAATTGTAATCAAATTAGTATTTATGTAATATTTATTTTATTCATTAACTATTAAATTAAATATCAACAACGGATTCACTTTTCATTCCCATACATTTCATTTTGTTATTGATTGGGTACATACATTGTACATTGTGCAGATGGTTTGCTTGTATCAAATTTGGTATTTACCAGTTTGTAAGGCTTGGGCACACATTCTCAGTTATTCATCGCATCCATTTTTGTTCTGCTTAGTTCCTTTTGAAATTAATTTTGCAATGAAAAGTTTCTAATTGTCTTATAAACAATTTTATACAACTATATGATTATATATAGTGTTACCACAAAATATATATTTTTAGCCCGTAACCACTGTAGTACAAATAATTATTATGGATACGGCTTGGGCTTGATACATTAATACATGCATATCATTTTTTCGGATGGACCCCACGCTTAATTCCTGATCTCAGATTATACTTTACCAAATATAAATATATATGCCTGGATATATATATATATATATATATATATATATATGTATATATATATATGTGTGAGAATGTACAGCAAATTTACGTTTTAGTGAGCAATTTCCATGTGCATGTTGTTTGCAAACAAACCTAAAAATCAACAACAATTCTGCTGTTCCACAACATAACTGTGAAAGACACATACATATATACATACATATTTGAAAAATCCTGCAATGTACAACAATTGAAAATAGAACATTAACAGTTATGGATAACTTTGCCTACGAACACTACGGTATATTAGTTCAAAATGATGAAGATGAATTGCCCAAAGCCATAAATGGTCAAAATCAAAGTAATGGTAGGTAACAAATGTATATAAATTGGGCAATGTACCTTTAAGATTAAAAATTAGTTGGATTTAAAGGTCGTTGTCCACAATTGTTAAATACATTTCCAAAAAAATAAAAAAAAACCTGCAAATAAACATTTACACAACAAAATTATTACAATTTCCAGCCTATAGATCTACAAATAATCATTTCTTATTTATACCCATTATATTTAATTTAGTTTTAGATACAGAAGACATTAGACATAGCAGCGATTTGGTGCTTGTTTCGCAACATGATTCCTTTGTTCAAGCGGATTTGCATAACAATAGTTTACATTTTGATGAAAAGTCTTTATTAAAAACTCCAGCGAAAATGTAACTAAAATTTGTTCTGTTATTGTTTTTTATTTTTAATTTATGTATATTCTTTGAACATTTTGTACAGGGAAGGAAAAACAAATATGGAGGCGGCAACAACGATGGACTTTGAAGAAAGTGTTACACATGATTTGGTTAATTGTATGCAACAATTAAGGCAAGATCGAACAAATGCTGAACCAGAATTAATGATGAATAGAAAAAATATGGCATTGATGTCGGGAAATGGCAAGTCGCGGCGATGGGAACAGAAGTTAGTTCAAATTAAGACAATGGAGGGCGAATTCAGTGTTACAATGTGGGCATCTGGGACATCGGATGATGAGTACTCAAGTTCGGATCAAAATGTGGATGAAATTGATTATATAAACAGCAATGAAACTGCGCTAAATCCAGAACACATGAAAAAGAATGAATCAGTATTACAGCAACAACAGCAACAATTATTTTTTCAACAGCAGCAAGAAGAATTTCTACAACTTCAGCCTCAATTAATTGTGCCAATGAATGGGACTACAGCGGCAGCCACAGCAACAGCAACAGATAAATGCAATATTAATTTGAAAAGGAATTATTTAAATTGTGAAACACAAGTATCATCGTATGTAGCCATATCACAGGGATGTCACCTAATCAATGATGAAACGCTTTTGGCCATTAAAAATCAATCATTAGTTCCAAATGCTGATTGTGATATAAATAAAGATGTAGCTAATACATCAACGTCAGTAACTTTCGGTATGGCTATGATGATGAATGCAATTGATTTTTTAATATTTTTAATTCCGTTTATTTACGTAGCACCAGCATCATCGGCGGCAGCAGCATCAGTAATATCAACAGAATCAGTTGAGCTAGCGGATTCCACAGACTTTGGACAATTTGGAAATGATAAAAAGATTGCCTGTCCGCATAAGGGCTGCAATAAATATTTTCGAGATTCATCCGCAATGCGTAAGCATTTGCATACACACGGACCACGCGTTCACGTCTGTGCTGAATGTGGTAAAGCGTTTGTTGAAAGCTCCAAATTGAAGAGGCACCAATTAGTGCACACAGGCGAAAAACCATTTCAATGCACATTTGAAGGTTGCGGCAAACGTTTTTCATTAGATTTTAATTTAAGGTAACACTACCTCCGTCTATGCATATAATATATTTTTAATACATATTATTTACTACTAATACTAGAACTCATGTGAGAATTCATACTGGAGACAGGCCTTTTGTGTGCCCGTTCGATGCATGCAATAAAAAGTTTGCTCAGTCTACAAATTTAAAATCACATATTTTAACCCATGCGAAAGCCAAGTAAGTAAGCAATATCTCTATAAATAAAATAGCTCTAATATATTTAATGAATACCATTTCAGGCGAAATTCCGCCAATCCGCGCCATAGCCTCTGCCCCAGCAACGAACCTCTTAGCCCCAGTGGGGAAAGTTCTACAAATTTAATAAAAGTAGAATTGCGTGATACAACTATGTCAGAAACCCATGCCCCATTTGTAATGTATGCCGACTAAAATATTAGTGTGTATATATTGAACACAAAACTCAAAAATTGGTCTAAGCTTATTTGCGTAAGGTTTTATTATATATATATATATAACAAGAACATAGTATGTATATAAGTAGCTATGTACCTAAGTTATTTGATAGTAAACATTTATTTTCTCACGAAGAATGTCATTAAATGGAACGCAAATTAAACTGTGTTTTATATTAAATAAAAGCAAAGAATAAATAAAAGTACAGATAAATACATTTTAAAATTACTGCTGTATAAATCACAAAATAAGCCAGAAGTAAAAATAGAATTCAGATTAAAAAACGTTAATGTATGTATAGCTATAAATAGATAAAATATACATTTAACTTTATATATTTTATATATATTTATTTTTATTTATATAATTTGGTTTTCGTGTAATAAGAACTATATAAAGTGCAAAATTAGATTTCAGGTTTATTTAATTATTTCTTCAGATTTCTCTTTCGGATTTTCCTTTAGGCTAAAATCGAGTCTTGGTTGTGAATTTTTCTGAAGATACGTCGACTGCAGCTCATTGATTGGCAAAGGAGTATTCCGACGCAATTTGAATTCTATAAGAAATTTAATATGTATTTATTTATATAAATATATTTAAGTATTTTTTAATTTTTATATTTACCATGGATATACACTTGGGAGCTTTTGGTTCTTTGCAGCCATTGGTCATTATTTTTACGATTGGGTCGAAAGTAATTTTTAAGTATGTTTACCTTATACGACTCAGGCGATTCTTCGCTAAGCTAGAATAATATATAAACATTATATGTCGTCAGTCTTTTAGTGTTGTAACAAGTAAAGTAGTAGTAGTAAAGTAAAGTGAGCAATGATGTCTGACAGCAATGGACTCGCATCTGCGTGTTATTTGTGAAATTGTCATTGTGACTTAAAATAATTATAACTAAATCCCTGAAATATTTATATATGACTGTGTCGTCTAACGGCTAATTGAGATAATTTTATTAGGTTTTAGTACTATTTTGCCGATCGCAGCAACTCTGCGCATAGCAATCAGTGTTTGATTTTAGTGTTCACTAAAGATACCACTCAAACAAATTATACAGCACTGTATACTTACTATCTTTACTATATATAAACTTACTGTACTGTCTTCAGATTCTGTGGAGTCTAGTTTACTGTGGATTTCTTCCAAATTGGAATTCACGACCTTGCTGTCAATGAAGTCTCTCTTATGAAACGCTGATCTAAGATTGGCTGGGGGTAATTTAAAATTATTATCAACATCATTAGGCAATTTCCAGGTCTTAAGATCGTCGTTCCATAGGGAGTTTTCCAGTATATGTTCTGCATCCCTAAAGGCAAGAAAATACAGTATAGCACTGTAAAAATAAAAACACATTTCCTTACCAGCTTCGTCCAGTTTTCCGTAGAACCGGTTGAGCTTTGTATAAGAGGAGCTGATAGAATTTTAAATGTCGACCTAAATGCCGAATTTCATCTAAGTAATCCTCACGATCCAATTGAAATTCTGAATTTAGATCGGCTACTTCACGTTCGAGCATTTTGATCTTTTGCATACACTTCTTAATTCGTTCGTTCTTTATATTGATCTCCTGCTGAATGTTAGCATAGTGACCTTGCAGCAGATCCCGATCCTCAGTCTCCACACGACTCAAAGCATGAGCAATGGCACTTAAATGTCTTTTTGCCTCTAATTTACGCACTCGATGACGTTCCCGCAGTTGCACATCGTCAACTCTTTCGCCGCCGATCAGAGCGTGCTTGATTAGATCGATTCGTTTGCGAGAATGCAATTGAAAGTCTTCATTGATAGTTTCGTTTGGTTGTTCTGTGTTTGCAGGTGGTATTACATCCTTCATCTCGTCGATCATCTGCTGTCGCATCTTAACTTTAGCCTCCTCCAGCCACAGCTCCTTCTGCTTGTTATTGTCTTCAACAAATTTATGCAGTATTATACTTTCATGTTGCTGGCTTTCGTCGAGCATGCGTTTCAAATCCAAGATCTCCTCTTGATACTTTCTCAATTGAGCATCCTTTGGATCCTCATTGATTCGCGGCGCGTTCGATATGTTTTTCGCTCGACATGCATACCGTAGCGTAGACAATGTCTCGTCGTAGTTGCTGTCAGCCGGAGAAATGCATGCAATCATAAGCGTCTTTGTATTCCCTCCCAAAGAATCCTGAAACAAAATCATCTACCCTATTAAGCAAAATGCTCCTTTTTTCTAGAGCTCTTCAAAAATCATAATTTAGCGAGTGTACAAATATTATTTGTATATATTAATTCAGTTGACATATAATTAATATGCTGAAAATTTAATTTATTACTGGTCTGATAAGTATTGCCACTGCGTGTTGGTAAAAAAACAAGTAAGGAAGCTCTAGTCTAGACCTCTCGACTACGAGATACCCTGAACCCTTCGAATAGCAAGTATTCGAAGCATGATTTTACATACATATGCAAGCAACACATACACACACATACGCACGCACACGAACGTAATATGAGCACGCGATCTGCTAACTGAGCAGCAACTGAACAATAGCAATATGCCATATGCCTATGATATGGGAAATTAAATGTTTAATAACTTTTTTCTAGATGGAAATTTTCACAGTGTGATTATGTTTTATTCATATGTGTGTATTTGCCAAAGCACAAGTCTAGTATTTAAAATACGGGTTTTGCTAGTTGCCTGTTACATACGTTTTCACAAATGCATTATACCCTGATTTCCCATTTTCAATGGGTGCCGGGTATACAAAATGTTATACACAATTTATACGCACCTGCAGTAAACGAGTCAATTTGGAGTCTCTGTATGGCACATGCTTTGTTTTTCCATCAACCAGAGCTGATATCACATTTCCCAATGCTGATAGCGATAAATTAATTTTCGTCGCCTCCTTCAATCGTACACCAAGTGCTCCTGTTTTACACTGTCTCTCGGAACCGGCTAAGTCAACCAGGTTCAATTTGCCACGACGTATTCTTCCGATGACTGGTGTCGCTGGTGGATCTGCTGGGGATGATTCCTCAATTTGCTCCAGGCTTATCGTGAAAATTGTATGGGACCGTGAACTCTTTTCGTTCATTAGCGTTGCTGCCGTAATTCGATTTTTGTTTCCGATATTTAACCAATTATAACAATCGGTTGCATTCATAACAGCTTGAGTGGTTAGCGTTGGCACAGTAACACCCACGCCTGGTATGTCCTTCAATGCATGATTCTTAATCCCAATCGATTCGTTCGCACTTAGCAGATCTCGTATATTCTCATTATAAATTTCCAAGTAGCTCACTAAAGCCAAATACCTAACGCTCGTTGTTATTGAGATTGTTTCAAATATATGATCGAAGCACCTCTGAATGATGCCGAGGCTTTCAGCAGCTCCTGAATATTCTTCACCCTGATAAACAATAAAAGCATACAAATAAATATCAAATAGTTGGTAGATCGAGCAGGTCACTGTGGCTTTATACTTTTCTCCTGGCGGGCTCAACTCGTGTGTGTGTGGTAATTTTTTTTATCAATTTTTTTTTAATATCAATTATTTGAAAGGAACCTCGCAACTTGGGATTTCATTTTATCTGGGGCCTTTCGATATTATTAAGCACGGCCACCCACACTAAATCTTGCTATTTCAGCCACATTTTTTATCAAATATTGTCGTCCCATATTTTCTTGAATATTTTATATTCACTAAGGCTCGTGTTCTAACTTCCTATAAATTCACTTACTTTTCTGACTGGCTAATTGGAATAAGCCCTGAAGGTCGACCGACTTTCCCCATCAATAATAGGATTAAGCAAAGCAGATCTCCCTTCCGATATTGATTGTTATTTAATATTTGCTATAATATGCTGAGTCTTTGTATTTTCTCAGTCCGTCAGCCTATTTGCCATTCACCATAACACTCACAGTCACCTGCCAACACTTTACCAGTTTAAGTCAAACTTACCTGCATTGTGTGTGTTTTGCCACATCCAGTCTGGCCGTACGCAAAGATGGTTCCATTATATCCTTCCAAGGTACTCTCGACCAACGAGTAGCACATATCATTATAGATCGTGTCGGTCTTTGAAAGACCATCATACACGCTGTCGAATTGAAATACTTTCCTGGGTGCACTACGGACCAAAGGATTTATCACAGAAACAGTGTAGTCTCCAGTCTCTAAAATTGTCTGCCCAAATATATTTTGGTTATTTATATTTATATGAATTTCTCGTGTCCCATATTAGTTATCATACTGGGCTGATTTTCATGAAATTTTGTGAGATTATTGGATAGGTCTGAGAATAGGCACTAAATTATTATTCATACCCTAAGAGATAAGGTTTATGCATAACAACATTTTGTGCACATTCAACACTACAAGAACAAGTAAGGAAGCTCTAGTCGAGACCTCTCGACTAGGAGATACCTTGAACCCTTCGAATAGCCGATCATCGAAGTATGCTATGATTATTTTACATATATATTGCAAGCAACACGTACACACACATACGCACGAACACGAACGTAATATGAGCACGCGCTCTGCTAACTGAGCAGCGACTGCGCTCGGGCTGCAATATGCACAGTGTGCTTATGGCATTCATATGTGTGTATTTTCCAAAGCACAAGTCTCTAGTATTTGAAATACGGGTTTTGCAAATTGTGGGCGAAGGGGGCGTGGCATACAAAATCCAAAAACTACAAAATGTCCGCATTCACTACACCGGGAAACGGGATGAGTTATCGAAAAAAAAAACAAACTCGTACTGCGTATGGTATTCATGAGTATACATGTCAAATTTCAGATGTCTAGCTTATGTGGTTTACGAGATCAGCGCGTTCATACAGATGGTCGGACGGACGGGCGGACGGGCGGACGGACAGACGGACAGGGCTATATCCACTCAGCTCGTCGAGCTGATCAAGAATATATATACTTTATGGGGTCTGCCTCTTACATACATTTTCACAAAAACATTATACCCTGATTTCCCATTTTCAATCGGCGGCTTTAAATGCACTTCAAAGTTTATATATAATTTTAAATTAAATTAAAAAATTAAAAAAAAACAAAAAAGATTAAGTAACTTGCATAAAAAAAGTTTTGACGTCAGCTTAGAGAATCGAACCCGAGACTTTATATCGGCGATCATCGTTTCTATCAACACAGCCGTTGCAATACATAAGAGTGAGATAGCGAATTCCTAAGTACAGTTATTGAGCTACTGAGCTGCTGCTACTGAGCTGCTGAACTTCTGCTTAAAATTCATCCCCAATTTGTCTTTGTTGTTGTTGTTATGAATTCTTCGAATTTTCTAGAGCTTCTGCTGCTGTTGCCATGCGCGTGTGTACGTAAACGTTTGGTAAACGTTTCGTTTTATAACATAATGCATTTCATCTATTCATATGTATGTATGTACATACATATGTATATTATATTGACTTTATTTAAGTTATATCAATGTTACTCTTATTTTATATACATGTATACATACATATGTACATATATACATATATACATATATACATATGTGTAAATATATACAGTATGTACTTGTGTACATACATATGTATGTATATTGCAAGCAACGCATACATACACACGCACTCGCATACGCTCTGCTAACTGCGCAGTTTACTCAGCGACTTCGCTGCGCCAATATGTGCGTGTTATGGAAAATTAAATGTTTAATAACTTTTTTTGTAGATCGACTTTCTTAATCAAACTTGCGCAGCGTAATTATATCATTCATATGCGTGTATGTGTTAATGGGTTCAGGGTATAAAAAGAACTGCTCAGCTGCCTACTTTCGAAGAGCAGATTGGTAGACATACAAGCAGATACTCGGAAAGATTGCAACGACACCGAAGCCTCGCAGGAGGTCTAATCCCTGCCAGACCCCTAAGACGAATTAAATGGCAAGGCTTGCCAAAACGATGGGAATGCAGTCAACTATTGACTTTTAATTCCTCATAATGCGACTGAGGTTTGGCAATAATTTCAGATATATACATATATACATATATATAAATATTGAATGTACTGGTAAAAAATATCTCTCTTGGCTAATCAAAGTAGAAATGAATTTAAGTAGAAAATAACAATAAACGCTTTAAGCCATCTCCATAGGTAAGGTAAATATAAACACGCGCGTTAAGATGAGCAATGAGCTGCAATATGAAACATAGTTTTCATAGTTTTCCGACTTATTTTGGATTAATACTCATTTTCCAGACTATACCATTATGGTTTATGAGTTTTATTGAAGCTTGCTTTGTTCAGTGAACCATGCCAACACGACGAGAAGGGGCTAATGTGAAGGTCCCAAGGAACGGAAGAACAATTTCAGCCACAAAATATTGATGCAAATTCAAAAACCTTGTATTTTGAAAAGTCGTGGAAATTGCTTTAAAATTATATTATATATTTTGCCGGTGATTCACCTCCTTCACTGCCATAATAGACTTATCGATTATATTGTTACTGCCTTGAATCATGCCGAATGCGATAATATTGATTTTTATATGCCTCCGCTCGTCTGTCTGTTTGTCTTACTTGTCTTATATATATATTTGTTATATATTTGATTTATAAATTGGTTTTATTTGGCAAGTTGAGCCATTTCGAATCTGCAGTTAACAGCGTACAGCTTATTCGCATTCACGTTTGCTGTTCGTCCTCGGTCTATTAAAAAAAGAATATTAAAGACTTTTTCCACTCCTCTTAACAACCTCCAAAGCATGCTTTTTGAACTCTTCAACTGCTTTCTTCGGCGCTCGTAAATCGTTGACCACGCTGTTTTTGTATGTGAGAGAATAAAAGGAAGCCAAGGCAGGTTTGTAAAGCGGGTGAGTCATCAATTCGAAGGTTGGACTGCTTAAAAATTCATCTGTTTGCGTATGAGAGCTCGGATTGCCATGATTCGCCTCGGCTGTTAATTTTGCGAATTTCTCCAAGCAAGCAAATGGTTGAGTACCAGGCGCTCATTTGCTTCAAAGAGCTTCGTCCTCGACCAACTTTTAACCTGTGACGATTTTATAAAAGTCTTTTGAAGCTCGACTGTGGTGAACTTTCTAAGCATTTCCTTACTACAATCGCTGTGCGCCTTTGTTTAAGCGATTGATAATTTAGGGGGCATCCAACTAGAACAAATCTTTTCTACTACTAAATCTTTTTAATAAAACTAATGCGCAAGGATGTCTCTATCTCACGATATATCATAAGTCGATCTTGCACTCGCATCAGTTCACGACACCATCGATGTTTTGTGGCACAAGCCACAACCATCATCACTTGTTGATACATCAAATTTATCAAAAACCAAAAAGTACTAAAAGTGCGCGAGTACATGCCAAATTTCAGATCTCTAGCTTTTATGCTTTACACACAGACGGTCGGACGGACGAACTCATTTCATCGGGCTGATCAAGAATATATATACTTTATGTTGTCTCCCATGCCTCTTTCTGTCTGTTACATATATTTTCCCATTTTCAATGGGTTCTGGATATAAAACTAGAATTTAAGAATTCTTAAAATATTAATAGGTATATTTTTAGAATTTATTGTATGCGCATTTTTATAAACCACAATACATATTTAATTAAAGAAGTAAGGAAACTCGGAGGTGCCCGACTAGGAAATACCCTGAACCCCACCTAAACGGAATTTTTAAAACACTTTGCAGTTTATATAGACTTATACAATTTAAAATCAATTAAAAAACAATAAGTAATTTGCATATAAAAACTTTTGATGGCGGCCTAGAGAGTGCCAAATAGCGAATTCTCAAATAAAGTAGTAGCTCAAAACTCATCCCAGCGACTGCACTGCGTCAACATGCGCAATTAAAGGCTTTATACCTTTTTTCGTAGACCGATTTTCTTAATCGAACTTGCACAGCATAATTATATCATCCATATGTGTGTATTTGCAAAAGCACAAGTCTCTAGTATTTGAAATACGTGTTTTCAAATTTAAAATTTAGCCAAAATATAACGAAAATCAAAATTGTATAAAGGTCACATTACGCTAAATACAAGATTATAGGCAAATACATATATCATAGGCAGTCGCTGCTCAGTATCATAAAATTGTATAAAGGTCCCATTACGCTAAATACAAGATTTGAACTTTAAAGATGTAAAAGATATAATTTAAAAACTGAAAATCGATTTTCGTTTTTAATCTATAAAAAACGGGAGCTATCGAGTTTTTAAAACAAACTCGATCTGAGCGTGATATACACGAACCTAAAAAAAATTCAAGTCTCTACCTATCATAGATTCTAAGATCGACGCGTTCAAACATACGGACAGACGGACGGGAGAACGGACGGACAAACAGACGGACACGGCTCAAACGACTCAGCTTGTCGTCCTGCAAGAATATATATACTTTATTGTGTCTGCCATGCCTCCTTCTGCCTGTTACATATATTTCAACAAAATAAAATAAATAAAACAAAACCCTTATACCCTGATTACCCATTTTTAATGGGTTTAGGGTAAAAAAGTAAATATTTATGTACGTAAATATTTGAGAGTTAAAATAACGTACATCGGATTTGCTGCCAATTTCCTTTTGATTCATCGGCCGACAGCGCACAATCACTTTTACATTTTCACCCATTCCTTTTGGTTTTATTTCCCGTATTATCCGTATTTTTTTTTGTGAGACTTGATTTTTGTTTATTACCGCCGATGTGGAATGAACAGTCAAAACTAAAGGGCTATTGATTGCAATACTTTGAACTTGAACCAATATATTAATACCCGCACACAAAGTGAGCAGAGAGTGTATTCGCTCGACCGTCGCCTTGTTACTTGAAAAAAAACTTATATATATATATATATATCTATATATATATATATATATATATATATATATATATATATATATATATATATATATATATATATATATATATATACATATACATATAAATATATATATATATATATATATATATATATATATATATATATATATATATATATATATATATATATATATATATATATATAAATATACCCTATATATATGGCTTTAGTCGACCGGCAGCCATATATTACACATATATTTTTTCAAAAGTTTTTTGCTTAACACTAGACACATCGATTTTTATCGATATTCCGATATTAATTATTTACTACCTTTATTCTACAAATTGGCAACGAGCTTTGGCGCATGCGCTTTGCGAATGTATGTAAAAGTTCTAAGTCTTGCGAAAGCTTCGGGAAATATAAAATAATTGTGACAATTAGTAGCTATACATATAGAATCCTCGTAGCCCAAACTAAATATATATATATATATATATATATACATATATATATATATATATATATATATATATATATATATATATATATATATATATACATATATATATATATATATATATATGTATAGAATATATTGATTTTGTTGATGAAATGCAGTGTATTTCTTTTATATAATGGGAATGAATTTAAACTTTATATAAATACGGCATCAAGAATTCCCAGGTCCCAATGCCTAAAAACTAATAAGGACATTCAAAAACAATATGCAATATGCATTATAGAATATTTGTATACAATTTAAAGAACTGCTGTTCTTGCGGCAAGCGATTTCGTACATTTAAACGTAAGTCTCAAATGTCAAGGCAGCCAATGCAATTGAATCCCTGCCTTGGACTATGTTCTATTGTGCACTTGGCTTTGTTGTCCATGGTTCTGGTAGCAAATGCCTTGCCCCCAGTAATACGAGTTGGTGAGTTGTGTTAATTATCACATGATTAATTTTTATAACTTATTAATTAGCTGTTTATAGCGGTTATATCATGGGAAAAGGGTATCACGGTTTTCTAAAAATGTATGTAACAGGTAGAAGGAGGTATGGCAGACCCCATAAAGTATTTATATTCTTCATGATGGCGATGAACCGAGTTGATATGGCCCTGTCCGCATGTCTGTCCTTATGGCTGAACAGGTTGATCTCAGGACCTAGAGACCTATTTGTTGTAGGTTTCTGTATAGCCACGCAGATCAAGTTTATTATCGATTAAAAACGAATCCTCATATCGTGTATTTAGTTTTATGGGAGCTTTATACAATTTTGATTTTCGTTATATTTTGGAAGACACGCCTTCTTCGCCTAAATTTTTAAAACTCATATTTCAAATAATATAGAGTTTTACTATATATATATATATATATATATACATATATGCACTTAAAAAGAGTAGTAAAGTTGGGGGAGTATTCCTAAATTTCTTATATATATATATATATATATATATATATATATATATATATATATATATATATATATATATATATATATATATATATATATATATATATATATATACATATATGCACTTAAAAAGAGTAGTAAAGTTGGGGGAGTATTCCTAAATTTCTTTTTTTCGATATTTGCTCCACATTATTTGATTGTGAGATAGATTGTTTTGTATTGCTGTTGTATTTTTCATAAACTTATAATTATTGCGTTTTTGTAGGGGCAATTTTCACGGAAGACGAGCGAGAAGGTCGCGTTGAATCAGCCTTTAAATATGCAATTTATCGCATAAATAAAGAAAAAATACTTCTGCCCAATACGCAGCTGGTTTACGATATTGAATATGTGCCACGCGATGATTCCTTTCGGACTACTAAAAAAGTCTGTCGACAATTGGAAGCTGGCGTTCAGGCGATATTCGGTCCAAGCGACCCGTTGCTAGCGTCTCATGTCCAATCAATTTGCGAAGCATTCGATATACCGCACATTGAAGCTCGCATCGACTTAGATGTTAGCGTCAAAGAATTCTCGATTAATCTTTATCCTTCGCAAAATATCATGAATTTGGCCTATCGCGATCTAATGATGTATCTCAACTGGACCAAAGTCGCTATCATTTATGAAGAAGATTATGGTAAATTATCATCATATTTTTACATGTATAGTTATATGTACGTCCGTTTAGAATTCGTCTGTACATCGGTCCGTCTGTATAAATTGAAATTGACATCGAAATTTAAGCTTCAAATTATGTATATCTCGTATTTCGAATATATCGGATGTCTTATATCCCGCATTCTTCCAATTAAAGCTCATTTGAATAAGTAGCTTATCAAGTTGAAATGTGATACTGAAAAGAAACCAATTTTCAACTTGATAAGCTATATATATGTATATATATATATATATATATATATATATGTATATATATTTTAATAGATTGAAAATTATTCCGTTTTATTTTTTCAGGACTTTTCAAGCAACAGGATCTTATTCATTCATCCGCAGAGATGAGAACTGAAATGTATATAAGGCAAGCAAATCCGGAGACTTATCGTCAAGTTTTACGTGCAATCCGTCAAAAGGAAATTTACAAAATAATAGTTGACACAAATCCAACTAATATTAAAAAATTTTTTCGATCAGTACGAAAGATTCATCTATCTATCACTTGCTTTTGTATATATGTATATTGCAATTATTAGTTTATATGTATGTTTATAAGAGTAGATTTTAGCATAAATAGTTAAAGAATAGATTCCTAATGTCTTCTATTCAGGTATACTCAAATAGAAGATATCCTGAGTCCTAGAGAAGGGTTGCTGTTTCCAGAAGTTTTGTTTTGCCGAGCACATCTTTTGCGCTTCAATATGTCATCCAAATCCAAATATATCTCTTCCAAAGCTAAATCCAAAACAACTTTTAATTTCAAAAAACTTAGTTTTTAAATTAAACAAATTAACTTCTATTACCTTGGAGAAAATCACATGCATTTTATATTATTGAAGTAAGAAAATGTTTTACATATGAAATATGTAAAAATGTTTTCATATTTTATATTTTTTCTTCATATTTTATATAATTTTCTGTTACAAAATATTTTAAGATACAAAAGTCTCATTTTCAATTTGGTAGCTGGTGAGAAAATAAAAAACACGATAACGAATAAAATCAATATCAGAACGATGTTAATTACATGAAACAAACCGTCATTGTCTTTAGTTCATATGTTTCTAAAATATTTTTCAGTATTTAAAAATGTATAAAAATGTTATTAGCTCGGCTCTACATATAATATATATAATTGAACAGCTTCAAATCTGAATAAGAGTGTAGGAATACTGTTTAGATGTAACTCCAAATCTATGCATGCTTATATATTTTGTCTAAAGACTTTTATTTATATGTAAGTTCATTTACAATCTGTCCTATACAATTATAGATCTTACAGCTGCAAATGAATGACCATCGATATCATTATATGTTTACCACCTTTGTAAGTAGTTAAAGCTCACCTTCCGAGCTACTTAAAATCAAAATATTGAATTTGTATCTCTGCGTTTAGGACTTGGAGACATATGATTTGGAGGATTTCAGATACAACAGCGTTAATATAACAGCTTTTCGTTTAGTTGACGTCGGAAGTAAGCGATATCAGGATGTAATTGATCAAATGCAAAAGCTCCAACACAGCGGGTTGGATATGATCAATGGAATGCCGTACATACAGGTAACCATTCGAAATGACTTCAGTTAAGTTAATTTTGTTACTTAGCTATTTATGGGAAATCTGCTTATAATGTATTGTAAAAATGCATGTAACAGTCGTGGTGCACTCCACAAAGTTATATTATATATATATATTATATATTCTTGATCAGGGCGTCGAATCGATATGGACATATCCGTCTGTCCGTTCGTGTGAGCGATCATTTAAACCACAAAAGCATATCTCTAGTTTTTGTGGTTTTGTTGTAATTTGGAATATGTGTATACCATACGCAGGAGGAGTATATTTACACTCATTCACGAAAGTGAAATGAGTATATTGGTTTTCTGCAATATTCGTCTTGCTGTCCGTCCGTTGAGCGACTTGAAATCCGGAATAAATACTTGTATAATTCCTAGAGAGCTGAGATGTGGAATTTATAATTGCGTGTATATCTCAGTTCAACAAGGTATGCCGGATATATCTACGCATATTGGGCGCATGGCAAATCGGGTGAAACTGTATCTCCTAAATGTGTCACGTAAGTTACTTTTACAGTCCTATAAAGTTTAGGAAAATGTCTACGCCCACCTGGAGCGTGGTAAATCGGATATGACTATATACCGATTTTGCAGATTCTGTTATGTTTTGAGCACTATGAATTGGATGAATAATCGATTTTTTTTAAAAAACTCGTACTACAAATGATATATGACGTATATATACATTTGATCTGATCAAGAATATATGTATAAATGGGCCTTCCTTCTGCCTGCTACGTACATTTTCCCAAAAACAATCAAACAGGCCAGTGTACATAAATATCGTTTTATAATACATTTATGTATGTAGTTTGATTACGACCGCAATAGAACATTACGCAGTTGAAATCGACTTCAACATACTAACTTGTATCACATATATTTCAGACCGAATCTGCCCTCATGTTCGATTCGGTGTACGCATTTGCTTACGGACTCAAACAATTGGATAGCAGTCACACATTAACCTTCAAGAACCTTTCCTGTAACTCGGACAGAGTGTGGAGTGACGGACTTTCTCTATATAATTATATTAATTCGGTAAGTATACAATTAGAGTTATAATTAACCCTTAAATTTACTTTAATACTTTTAATGCCCTGAACTCCATAATTAATTACTATAACATTAGTTTGGATGAAGAAGAAGAAGCAATTCAGCGGCTTTATATTTTCTAGTTCAACGGATTCTCCTGCCGGGTTCAACTCGTGTGTGTGTGTTGCTTGGGATTACATTTTTTCTGATGCCTTTCGATATTATTAAGCATATTAGGCAAATATATATATATATATATATATATATATATATATATATATATATATATATATGTATATATATATATATATTTATACCCTGAACCCATTAAAAATGGGTAATCAGGGTATAATGGTTTTGTTGCAGCCCAAATGTATGTAACAGGCAGAATGAGACGTGGCAGACCCCATTAAGTTTATATATTCTTGATCAGGACGACAAGCCGAGTCGATTGAGCCCTATCCGACTGTCTGTCTGCAAACTTTGAAGTGCATTTAAAACCGCCGATAGGCGGGGTTTAGGGTATTTCCAAGTTGGGCACCTCCGACTAGAGTTTCCTTACTTGTTTATATATACAGTCGAGTCTCGATAATTGGAAATGGCAAGGGAACAGAATTTTTACGGATTACAGAGGATTTCGATTTACCAGGTTTTCCATATAACGGGGTTTAAAAAATCAAAATACGAATTGATGATTTTATATATTTTTTCATATTTATATTTTCATCAATTTTAACTTATTAAAAATAAATAAAATACACATTCATTTCAATATTATGTATTTAAAAACTAAATTAAACATAAACAAAATCATATTAACGAAAAACTAAAATTTAAAAAAGTTCGTAATTTTTTATTGTTTTATGTTCTTCACACTTATTTTTTCTATTGCGTTTTCCAAGCTTATTAAATGATCAAATACATTATTCGGAACATTATGATTTGAAATAGCTGATATTATGCCTTGTTTTTGTTAAAAACACTATCAATATTTTATGGGAACGTTTACTTGACATTTTTACGAATCGTCTTCACGCTTCAAATAAAATGAGGAAACTAATGTACATCAAATGAGAGAACAACGAAATTTCGCACATGAAGCGACGTAAAGGCGCCATGCATAAGAGTCTGCGACACCTAACGGTAGTTTAACTTCCAGCAAAATCAAGCATTACGAATTACAAGAGGTTTCGAAACGAAATTACAAATTATAAGACACAAGATCATCGCCAATTAGACAAAAAACTTCGAATTAACGAGGGAGGGGACCAAGATGTATGAGATTTTTACGAATTAACGAAGTTTTTTCAAGGGACCGGCGTTTCTTACGAAATACTAAGAATTTCGAGTTAGCGGGGTACGAATTATCGAGACTCGACTGTATGTATAAAAAGCATATCGTGTTTGCAATACTGGGTTCAGGGCATCTGCGAGTCCAGCAGTCTCGACTAGAGCATTCTTACTTGTTTGTCACTGTTTTAGGCAGCACTTGATGGCCTTACTGGGAAAGTGAACTTCATTGAGGGTCGAAGAAACAAATTTAAAATTGACATACTCAAGTTAAAACAGGAAATAATACAAAAAGTGGGATTTTGGCAACCGGATATGGGTGTGAATATTTCCGATCCAACTGCATTCTACGATTCCAATATTGCAAATATAACGCTGGTTGTAATGACGAGAGAGGTATGTCAAAATGATCCATATTTACTGTGATCCTCATCTTATTTTCTTGTGAAATCTTATATTTTGTGAAATACAAGGAGCGTCCCTATGTAATGGTTAAGGAGGATGCAAACATAACCGGAAATGCTAGATTTGAGGGCTTCTGTATTGATCTATTGAAGGCCATAGCACAACAAGTTGGCTTTCAATACAAAATCGAATTGGTGCCTGATAATATGTATGGGGTTTTCATACCGGAAACGAACTCTTGGAATGGCATTGTACAAGAGTTAATGGAAAGGGCAAGAAAATCTATACATGTGCATATGTATTTAAATAAAATCCTCATTTTACCATATTTTTAGAGAGCTGATTTGGCTGTGGCATCGATGACCATTAACTACGCTAGAGAAAGTGTTATTGACTTTACTAAGCCATTTATGAACCTTGGCATTGGTATTCTATTCAAGGTAATAACAAAGAACCGAAATTCGTGATTTTCAGATTATAAATATTGAAATAAAAATTTCTATTTACATATATTTATGAATAATCGAAAGTATATGCCAGTGTTGTTGATTGATCGCCTTCTCAGTAGAGTTCAAATTTTGTATACCCTTAGCCCACTTGTAATGCTAAATCAAATGCGTGGTATACCCCATACAGTATATATATTCTTGATCAGGGTGACGAGCTGAGTCGATATAGCCCTGTCCGTTTATCCGTATACAATATGTTTCCTTCGTCTCTGAAGCTAGAGCTTCCAAATTTTGTATTTATTTTTGTTTTTATACCCTGAGCCCATTGAAAGTGGGAAACCAGGGTATAATGTTTTTGTGAAAATGTATGAAACAGCAAGAAAGAGGTATAGCAGACCCCATAAAGTATATATATTCTTGATCAACTTGATGAACTGAGTCGATATAGCCATGTCCGTCTGCCCGGCTGTCCGACCGTGTGCATGTTAAATTGCAGACCTCTAGGTTTTATGGCTTACGACATCTGCGTTTTTAGAAAGACGGATGAAAGGACAGAGGGACAGACGAACAGCTTGTCTGGCTGATCAAGAATATATATACTTCATGCCTGTTACATTCCCATTGCTAATGAGTTTAGAGTATACAACTATTTATTTGTTTCTTAAAAATAACCAAGTAAGCATTGTCTGATGATGAGATACCTAAAGTCTCTATTTTGTGTTTAAATCAAGTTGCATATTTAAAATAATCTAATCAATTAATTGAGTTTTCTCGATAATAAGGAAATATATTAAATTATTTGAATTCTCTATTTTTAATAGCATACGTACAGAACAGGTATAGATAGACTGATCTTATAGTCTTGATCAAGAGAAAATATACTTAATGGGGCTTCTCCCTTTAATTATTATTTTTTACAAATCAAATGCTCTTGATAATTATATATATTCATATATTTGTATATATAATTGATGAAGTCAATTGCGTCCGACTGCAATTTTTATACTCATTGACGAAAGTAAAATGAGTATATTGGTTTTGTGCAATCTAGCAAACGAGAAACATAATTAGCATTTTTAGACTTACATCTAGTTGAGTCCTTGAATTTTAACACTTCTAATCGAATACTCCCACTAAAAAAACTTTCACACGTCTTTAATTTTACGCGAACTCTCACCAATTAATACTTCACATAAACTTGTTTAGGAACTGGGTGCATGGGCGTGAATGAGTATTTCGCACTTGGTAGTGACCAACTGCTGCATTCTTAGTTATCTTGCTTGTTATTACGATACGTAGCTGCGCAGCAGTTGTATATGGATATCGATATGTAACATATTATTTTTAGTAATAGTATTTATATTGATTACAAATCCTTCATCACAAATCCTTAGGTGCCGACCAGTCAACCCACGCGACTGTTTTCCTTTATGAACCCATTGGCAATCGAGATATGGTTGTATGTGCTAGCTGCTTATATATTAGTATCATTCGCGCTATTTGTGATGGCTCGATTTTCACCATATGAATGGAAAAATCCACATCCATGCTATAAGGAAACTGATATTGTTGAGAATCAGTTCTCGATATCAAACAGTTTTTGGTTCATAACGGGAACGTTTTTAAGACAAGGATCTGGACTGAACCCAAAGGTAAGCCTAACTATTAAGTATACTTGAATATATGTATTGGATATTGTGTGAATTTCTCTCCAAACGGCTAATGTGTTGAAATAACTTTCGTGTGTTTTTCCTGTTTATAAGTTGCATTATCCATTTGCAGATATCAGATCGTGCACAAACGAAGTTTTTCTCTTTTATGAATCCGCTCGCAATCGAAATCTGGTTTTATATAGCATTCGGATACATTCTAGTATCCATTTGCATCTGGATAGTAGCGCGACTATCGCCAATGGAATGGGTACGATCAAAACCCATCTGTTCCATGGCTTGCGATCATATGTTGCGTAAAATTCATAAAGCGAACAATGCTTACGATCATTTGGAGCTTAAGTCAATTACAAATCCTCCTGATGATGGACAACATAATAATTATGATAATAAAGATGTTAAGGATGTCAATCTTGATGATAACTCAGAATCTGATGATACTGTGGAATTAGTGACCATGCAGAATAATTTTACACTGAAAAATAGCTTTTGGTTTGCAATTGGCGCTCTTATGCAGCAAGGGGCCGATCTCTATCCCAGGGTATGAATAACACCATCTACCATCTAGCATCTACCATCTACCATCTACCATTTACAATCTGCCACCCTCACACAACACTATCTATTTCAATTCAAATTGTTAAGAGAAATGTAAGATTTCAATCGGCTAATAGGGTAGACTTTTGGTACCGTAAAATCAGGTTTGCATCAACATAAAGTAATTAAAATCCGATGTACAAAAATTATATATTTATTACAAGTAATTTTCTTCTTGCGCAATCGGGTCTTATAAAATTTCACATTGAACTTACTGCGAATTCTGTAATATACAGAAATATTCGAATTCGGAAGCTGGGAACAGAACTGCGTCACTGTTATAAATTTTTTGCTCTTTTCATTTGATTTGATTTGATTGCGAGGGAAATTTGGATAGCACAATAATCCAATTCGTAAATTTATATGAATGTACATACATATATATAATAATATAATTTGCACTTTTATTGTTTTTCAGGCAACATCTACGCGCATTGTAGGCGGTTGCTGGTTTTTCTTTTGTTTGATCATAATATCATCATACACTGCGAATTTAGCTGCCTTTCTGACAGTCGAGCGAATGATCACGCCTATTGAAAGTGCTGCTGATTTGGCCGATCAAACGGAAATTCAGTATGGGACTTTGGAGGGTGGATCAACGATGACATTTTTCAGGGTGAATATGAACCTATAGTAAAGACTATAATCACATTGACGATGATGTACTGTATTGAAATTTGTACAAAAGAATGTGTATAATAGGGAAAATGTTTATTCTAAAAGTCCCTATAAGACCAACCCGAAGCCTTATGCATTAGACTAATTGCATTAGTTGGCTCCAAAAGTACAGTCAGTCGTCGATCTGTCAATTGGTATTCAAGCACTAGCGCGGCCGTATCGGTAGAGGCTACGCGTTTTGGCAAGGGTATGTAGGTTCGTTGCCTGATGTTGAACTGAAAATGGCAAATCGGAATTTTATAGTTTTTTGTGAAACTGTATCTAATAGGGGGAAGGAGACGTGGCAGCCCCTATAAAGTATAATAAACATATTTTAATATTTTTTTTCTTGAATACTAATTCTATTTTCTTATCATTCATCCTTAATGTAGATCGATGTATGCAAAATGAACTAAAAAACTCCAGAAGCTATTAACATTTCTAGGGAATTTTTTATATCCACAATTCTTCTACCTCTATGTATTGCATTATCCTACCACATTTTTTCCCGCTGTCTAAGAATTAAAAAGGCTTTAATTTCCGCCAACTGCTTCTCGCAAATATTCCCGAATTCTGGATTTTCAGAATGCCAGATCTGAAAATAGCTAATTTGGATATTGGCTGAGGTGCCATGTCTTCAGTTCCGAGAGTAGATAATGCCGAACTGTTGAAAGGGTTTTCCATCCTCATATAGAATGTTATAATTTGCATTACTATTGTTATAAAGGGTATGAGGGCGTTAAGGCGCGAACAAGTAAGAAACCTCTAGTCGAGTAGGAGATTGCCTGAACCCTCCGAAGAGCCGATATTCCATAAAATTCTTATTTTACGTATATGTACATATGTACGTACATTGCAAGCGACACATATACACATAAGCAGGCACATAAGCAAATTTGAACAGCGTAATTAGGTCATTCATTTGTGTATTTGCCAAAGTAGTCAGTCCCAAGTGTTGAACAAATTTGAGACGAAGAGAACGTTGATGCCACCACAATTTAATAAAAATCAAAATTGTATGAAAGTCCCATCAAACTAAATACAAGATTTCGGGACTGTGACTTTAAAGTAATATATGTATATAATTTTAGAACTGATAACAAAAAATGAGAATAGTTATCGAGTTTTTAAAACAAACTCAATCTGCACGATGATATACAGGAAGCTAAAAAAAATTCAAATATACGGACAGAAAGGTCTAACATTGGATTGTCGTGCTGATCAAGAATATATATATATATATATATATATATATATATATATATATATATATATATATATATATATATATATATATATATATATATATATATATATATATATATATATATATATAGATATATATATATATATATAGATATATATATGTATATATATATATATACTTTTATCAATTTTGTCTTTATCTACCAGGACTCGAAAATAGGGATATATCAAAAAATGTGGCGCTATATGGAAAACCGAAAAACATCTGTCTTTGTGAAAACGTACGAGGATGGCATCAAGCGAGTGATGGAGGGAAACTATGCTTTCCTAATGGAGTCAACAATGTTGGACTATGCAGTTCAGCGCGATTGTAATTTAACGCAAATAGGAGGACTGCTGGATTCAAAGGGCTATGGCATTGCAACACCAAAAGGCTCCCCATGGCGGGATAAAATTTCATTAGCTATACTGGAATTGCAAGAGAAAGGCATTATTCAGATACTCTATGACAAGTGGTGGAAGAACACGGGTGATGTCTGCAACAGAGATGATAAAAGTAAAGAATCAAAAGCAAATGCATTGGGTGTTGAAAATATTGGTGCGTATTTTTCCACATAACTAGAGCATTCCGATTTCTTTCGTTTCGCAATGACCTTGTAAACCAATAATCCTAGAGACTTGAAATATTTTATACCATAATATAATTTTTGATTGATTGCTCGGCAGATTTGATTTCGTTTTTAAGCCCTGATAATGATTTCCTTAAAATGTATGTGGCAGAAGGAGGCATGACATTAGGTCGACGAGCAAAATCAATGTAGCTATGTCCTCCATCTCCAAATCTTGTATTTAGTTTCACGGAACTTATATAAAATTTAGATTTTTTTTTAAACATTTGAAATGTGGATGCCACGCCCTCTTCACTATAAACTCTTACACCTCGTATTTGAAATACCAGAGACTGCTGCTTTAATAAATACCCACATATGTGAAGATTTGATTGAGAATTCGATCATCAAAATATAAAACGAATCAGAATTATACAAAGTCCCATAAAACTAAATACAAGATTTGGAGACTCTAAAGATGTATTAATTTTAAATATATATATTATTATACAGAAACCTACAAAACATTTGGAGACTCTAGCTGTTATATATACTTATGTTCTGAGATCGACGCGTTCATGCATGCAGACAGACGGACGGTTTAATCGTCTCATCTTGTCTCACTGATCAAGAAAATATCTACTTTATGGGGTCTGCCACTCCCCCTTCTGCCTGTTACATACATTTGAACAATACCGTTACATCCTGTGTATCCCATTTTTAATGGGTTCAGGGTATAAATTGTTATGAAGCATTTAATTTCAGATGCGTATTTTAGCAAATTGCAGCCCAAGGATAGTCTCTGAGTAAACAGTGCAGTTAGAAGAGTGCGTGCCGAGGTGTGAGTGTATCTGTGTGCATGTATAGCTTATATTGGGCATATAAAACAAGAGAACGCAATAGAAATGAAATTAGAATATCATCTTTGGGGTGTTTCATATATCTTAGTGAGGTAATCGCGACTCAAACCTGCGCTGTGGATGATACGGATTATGGATTCCCCCAACTTGCCTCTAAATTTGGAATAAACTTATTTCAAATACTAGTTTGGGTAAACGTGCACTTTTTCGTCTTGCCATTTATACATATATTATTATTTATATATATGTACATATATTTTGTATGATATTTATAAATCTTTTGTCGCTTTTTAGGCGGTGTGTTCGTTGTTCTACTTTGTGGGTTGGCGCTTGCCGTGGTTGTGGCAATATTTGAATTTTGTTGGAATTCAAAGAAAAATTTGCATACAGACAATCAATCTTTATGCTCCGAGATGGCCGAAGAGTTGCGCTTCGCCATGCACTGCCAGGGATCAAAGTCGAAACAAAGGCCGGCGCTCACACGTGATTGCCTTAAATGTGCGCCAGGCTCCACTTATGTGCCGACTAATGTAACAATGCCAAACTTGGGAGTTCATTATAACTATTTTAACTAAATCAGATGTGGATAATAAAACTTTAAAGAGAGAAAGAAAAAAAAAACAAACTGCAAATATTGATTAAGGCTTTTCAAATTAATTAAGTTTGGTGTTCTTACAAATACATAAAACCACGCATATTTACTTTACAGACATCTGCTTTTATATCAAGAGTTTGACAAAAGAAAATAAACTATGTGCGAATCAGCCTCTAAAATATACATTTTATATATTTGACACTAGCATCATTTAAGTGGTTCTAATCTTTGATTGCTCCAGAGTATATTGATATATTTCTCTCTGGTATATTTTCTTTTCCAAAAGTATATATATATATATACTGCGAAAGGATATGTAAAAAAGGATATACGGTGGGGAAAGTTTTAATATGCCAGTTAACTTCTTATAAAATATTTGGTTTTGATCTTAGTTAGATGCTGTTTGAACTTTTGAGATATCTGAATAACAAACAGATTTCAGATTCTCATTCTGCATGTTAAAAACCTTTTTAATAAGTTGTTATTGAATGTCAGAAAGACGCTTTTATGTAAACTAAAATTTACTTAAATGGAAATGTTGTATACTTTTTTCAGTTAAAATTATGAAACATCTGCATTTTCGTATTTGTACATATGCGATATTTTTATTTTTGTTAAGTGCGTGTACATTTAATTAATTGTGCTAAGCAGACTTAAATTCCTACGATACTAAAACTATAAACAATATTACCGCTTATTCTTTTTATGAGACTTACTAATTTTGCGACGCTTTAAAATCATGTCGTATAAGGCATCTAGGCCTTCTTGTAGCCCCTCACCAGTTATAGCGCAAGCGGGCTGTATGTACCAGCCTTTTACATTTAAATTGTTGTGTTTAACCGTGAATTGTTGTTGTGAATTGCTCAGCGTGGTTGGCGAGCTTGTGCTCTTGCATTTAGATTCCACTTGGGACGATGTGCTCTTAGAATCGACATTTAAATGATCTGTACTCCGTACGTGACTATTACCACTGCCTTTGTTCACATCAATTAATAAAGTTGAGCCATGATCCGTATAACTTTGGTTTGATTTGACAAAACCTGCAATGTTGCCAGTTGAAGTTGAGGTTGATGTACTTGATAGATTCGATATTGGATAGTGTAGCTCATGTAATCCCAAAAGCTTCTCGAGTTGCTTAGGACAACATGCACTTGGTAGATCTTGTTTATTCGCCAAAATCAGCACAGGAACACCCTTAAATTATTAAATATTAGTCAGTATCAATTGTGTGTTCTGCTTTTAGCTTTAAATGGTATACAGACCTGGTTATCTGGACATTTGGCTGTACGCATTAACTCCATTTTTGCCTCCTCCATTCGTTCCGTATCGACAGAATCCACAACAAATAGAATACCATCAGTGCAGCTGGAAATTTATTAAAATTATTGCTCTTCATAATTATAGCTTATGATATTATAGGTGACAAATTAATGTATTAATTTTTATGTGGTTTTATGTTGTGCTTTTATGAACATATATAGACGAAAGATCTGTATATGTATATGTGCGTATAAATATAGACAGTAAACATCTGTTTTACCAACCGAGTGTAGCTTCGCCAGAGCGGCCGAAGTTTCTCTTGTCCGCCTACATCCCAAACGAGAAAGTGAACTCCCTTCGCTTTACCTAACGTACCCTGGACCTACAAACAGTGTAATTGAATTAATTTGTGTCTATTCAATTTCTCAAAATTGAAATATGTACTTTTTCACAATTAAATCCAATAGTGGGTACTGTGTTTAAATACTGATCAAATTTAAGTCTATATAGTGCAGTTGTTTTGCCAGCAGAATCCAAGCCCAGCATAACTACATGTAGTGTTCCCTGCAATTACATACTTAGCTTAATGATTAATGAATTGTTAAACGTAAATGTAAGACTACCTGTGTAGGCAAGGCATCCAATAAATTTCCATTTTTTACCATCGTTGCCCCCATTTTTCTCTTCTGTTTTTATTACATTATTATTACCACAGTTTGCTTAGGGATGCTGATTATTGTAGCGATACATCGTATATATCGCAACAATTAAAATTCCACACTACAAAATTTTTGAGCAATAATCGATAAATTACAATTAATTTCCTGTAATCGTAAGGGATGTGGCTTAGAAATATTTTTATCGAATGCTGCAATCGATACCGTATAATAAAGTATTATCATTTGTAATAAAATACCATATAATATTTGTAGATAGATAAAAAAGAAAACAAATTTATTATATTACTTGTTTTTCATATTTTCGTGCTGTTAATATTTAAATAAAAAATAAATTGAAGTTGATCGCAATCTCTACATCGATAGTCAGTGTTGTAGTTATACGTAGTATGGTTAGTACGTGTGCATTTCAAAATTTTGGCCATGCTGTTTATTTTTAATAATAAATAAGAATTTATTTATAACACATTGATATCAATCAGCAAGGATTCTTTTCTGATGAACTAAACTAAACTAATCGATATAAAATGTTAGCTACAGCTAACATCGATTGATATTTGAGCATGTTACTGAAGGCTTTTTAGATCTAGTTCACAACTTTTAAAGCTACATATATCGATGCTGAGAACACGTAACGGACATTGCTCAAAGTACATAGTTTAAAATATACGCTGGTAATAAGAACTTCAGAAATAATTTAATTTTTGAATGAGTTATAATTGACTTAAAGTAAAGTGTTGCACAGCAGTTTTCCATTTTTCCCTTATAGCCACGAATCTGAAATATATGTCAAATAACTAAATCACATCGTATATTTGGGAACTATTTTCTTACTGCTGAAAACAAGGATCTAAGTGAATCGCCAGTAAGATAGAGTATATTTTTTCTTAGACTAAATAATTGATTTGACGAATGTAATTAGCACTTGTCGATGTTTAAGATAGTATGTGTGTGTATGTGGGTTAGCATGTACAACAAAATTTATACATATGTACACATATGTGTTTCGGCTACATACACACATATGTAAATGTTATAACTGTGTGTACATAGATTTGTATATGGGACTGTATTTAAAAAACGTACAAGCAAACATGCATACATGTACGCAGATATAAGCATATAATATGTATATATACATAACGGAATATTGCTAATGTGCGGGAACTTGGTAATATAGAAAATAAATAGAATGGACACAGTGTGGACAGCGTGTGGATGCTATATTTAATGTGCACTCATATTCTTAAAATTGAACATGTGTGTCTGTGTGTGAATGATATGTAGGTTTTATTCATTCGAGGCTATTATTTTAGTTCGGACGGCATTTTAATTTTATTGTTATCTTATACAAGTGTGTATATCCGTTCTTTGTAATTTTTCATTCATAAGGATTGAAATTGGTGAGTTGAATAAATAAAATTAGGCTTTTTGTATGTTCAAAAAATAAAATTCATTTTAAAAATTGTGCATAAAATTAGATATTAAATAAATAAATAATAAACGAGTTATGTAAGACGACAATAGAATTTCCATTTATTTGCATGCGTATAACAAATCTATTTAATATTTATATATGTATATGTATGTATGCAAGTATTTCTGTATTTATATATGTATCCACACATATGTATATACACATATAGATTTGTATTTGCATGCATTCATATATATGTACATAAAACAAATCGGAAGTATGTGTGTATATATGTATATAGAATATACGGTGTTAACAGGTGCTAATTACTATTACTACAATAATTTTATAAATATTTATTTAGAGAGACTGCAGATATTTATAAAAATATGTATACATATGTATATATGGTATTTTAATTTTATTTGCTTTCTTGACTCTCCAAAATATTGAATATATCAAAAAATAAATATTATCTTATATATGTAAGTAGGTATATCTTACATGAATTTATTTATTGAATGTACTTTGTGGTTCATAATTTGTAAAGATATTTGAAGAGAAAAGAAAGCTTTTATTCATTGATTTATCATCAGAAATAATTTAGCTATGTCCATGTATATGTATACATATGTATATCCAAAATTTCGATAACTCATGCCCTTTAACTATTACTGATAAAAGTATTTCGGGCAATACTTAAAGACCACTAAGGTTTAATTATTTAATTTTCTTTTTCGTAGATCAACTTAGTTGTGTTTAACTGAAAATGGATTCTGAAGTGGTAAGCGGCAAAAGAAAAAATACAATTGCTTAGAAATATGTTTAATACTATAAAATGTACAATTCATGCATTTATAACTAAATTTTTATTTGTATTTGATTTTGTTTCAAAATAACATTCGTGTATACGTATGCTACGCATTACAGATGATCATTTTTTCTTGTGTGGGAGCCAGCTAAAAATACTTTATGCAACGTCAGTTAGGTTGCCACTCTGACCGATGAACTTCGCCTTCTAGTGGTACCTCCCACCTTGAAATCCGGAGTTGTTCCGCATTAGCCTGCAAGGTGTAGCTCTAGCTGAGCACTTCAGTCTTTGTTCTTGTAACTAGATTTGACAATATTCTCTGTTTTCTCAACATTCGAAAATAACCAAGAACAGAGAGCATTTTGTCAAATCAATTGTTGTTCCACCGTGCTTTCTATTAAGCCACTATTCTAGAACCGAAAATCCTCCGCTTTCGGGGACTTTACATAGGTAACTCCCTTTTTTGGACAGCGACCTCCAGACATCGTGTGCAGGCTTGGTAGAATCATTTATGAGCGATGATAATTTCCGTAATGTTATCTACTCATCTAATCGGAAACTCCGTCGTAGCTGATATACCACAGGCCTTCTTAGGATCGATACCTGTATAGCTTCTCCGGTCACTCTACGATATTTTGTCTTCTTTATTGCGTGAGATAGTAATTGACAGTTTCTTTCTCGCGTTCTTAGAAGTAAAGACTTCTTTTATTAATTAATTTAATAGCGTCGTACCCTTAATAGGCAATTTCTGCACTGTATACTGTAACGCAGTTTTATTTATTGATATCGTCAATTTTTCTAAGGTGTAGGATTGCCTGAAGGATCCTTTCTCCTATAGCTTGTCGACTACTTGGGTATTTCTGCTATTCTGGCATATGCTCGACGTTGTCCTGGATCAGTACAGATGCAGCATATAGGAGGTTTTTATCGTCTTTTATTTTATGACCAGCTTCTCCACATTTAACGCAGAGACTTCTGCCCTTTCGATTTGGCGCAGTTCAGTTGGTCTGCAGGTGAACTACCCCAAAGCATCGGTAGCATGTCCGGATACTTCGGCACATCCTTAGTCTAGTTGTGACAAATCGTATTTTGATGTTGCCCGAGTTAACCTACATCTGTGCTACTAAGATTAATAACGCTACAAATTGTACTGACTGAGTCGAGATCTCCTCGGATTCTGAATGTGATTGTAAGGAGTTAGAGGTTTGCCACTTTTGGATAGCAGCAGTTTGCTTAAACCTGCGCAGTTGCCTGCGCTTGTTAGCTTTTGCCTCTAGCTACTTCGAGTTCTTGCAGTCAGCTAATGATATAATAAGTTCTGCCTCTGTTTCCTTTCTATGCAAATTGCTTGCTCTTCAAAATGAGATTAATGCTATATAATATATATTATCTATGCATATGTATATGATATGTAATTTGTTATTGTTTTTTGTTATTTTGAAAATTAAGACCAATGTAAATGAAACCAAAAATACACAACAACAAGAAGTGGCTAATGAGGTTCCCGAGAAGCTTGAAACAGGACCGGACGTTGTTAAAGGCGAAGTAATTGAAAAAGTAGTGGAAGTGGTAGCCGACAGTGTTGTTGAAAATGGCGACACAACAACTGCCGTTGTAATTAAAAAGGAGAATGCTAAAGAAAAAGAAGAAGCGGAGACAGATCAGGAAACAGAAAACGAAACAGCAACAACTACAAGTACAATAGTTGAAACCCAAAAGGAAAACGACTCAGTTGATATTCCTGATAAGGAACCCCAATCGTCAACAGCAACAGCAACAGCAACGACAACGACAACGACAACAACAACAACAACAACAATTGTTATTGCTAAAAAAGAGCCGCAAACTGCAAATATTTGTGATAAGGAAAGCGGAACGTCAACAACAACAGCAACAACTGTTGTTGTTTTACACAAAAATGAAGAGAATATCGATCAAGAAAAGTTAGATATGGAAACCAGTCCGAAAGCAGATACCCTAAGCAATACCAAAGAATCTGCGAATGAAGCTGTTGTCGAAGACGACAAAGAAGAAATTGAAGAAGTGGTAGAAGAAGAAAGTGACGATGAAGATGTTGTAGATGGTGATGATGATGATGATGATGATGAAGACTTGGAGACAGTGACCAAGACAGAAGAAGTATTAACGATTTTATTTAATTACTAAAAACTATTCAACAAAAATTGTAAAGCAAAATGATTTTGACAAAAATGTTGCAAGCAGGATATTAACTTGTCACATTCATTTCATTTTATATTTCAATTCCATTCACTTTGCGCAAAAACTTTTCCATACAGATTCTAAAATTATAGGAACAACTTTTTCTAAGTAATATCACTTCAGTTTAGTGAAAAGTTGCTCTTCGGATAAGTGTATAATAGTATACTAAAAACTAACGGAGTTGCTTTATTAATATGGAAATCTTCTTTTTTTCTTATGACCGATTAAATACTCTGTTGACTAGTCAATTAATATATATCAATAATTATAAAATTGTTTTTCAATAGATTGAAGACGACCAGGGTCAATCCAGTAATCCGGAAAAATCGGAAGTGGCTGCAGCAACAAAAATAGATCAAGATGGAAATGTTTTTACAACGAATGTATGTATATATACAGATAAAACAAAAACAAATGATTAAAAATAAAATTCCTTTTATTTCTTAAAAATAGAAGAATAAATATAAAATTAAAATTTAAAAATATCAATCAAATATATGTATATAAAAAAATATAATAAAAAATATAAATAATTTTTGATTAAAACCAGTAAAAAAGTTTTAGTCGAAGCTGCAGATACCCCTAATCCTCTCTTCTTAAAAATTTAATAACTTTGTTTGTAGAAAGCCTTTCATAATCAATCTTTTTTGATAACCCATCCCGTTTCCTTAACGATCAATTTCGATAAATCGACTTCGCATTTTCGTATAGCGTAAGAGCGAGAGATTTAAATTTTACTGTAATGAATGAATTTTGGATGCCCACTTCGCCTCAAATTTCCAAAAAACGCATTTGAAATACCGCTTGACAAGAAAATACCTTGAACTCTGCGAAGTGCCGATATTGCAAACATCCATTTTACGCACGCAAATTATCAGTGTGATTATCGCATGATTTACTATACTTATTAACACAGTCAATTTTAAGTCTCTCTTTTTAACGGTACACATTACGTCCATTTTTTTGTTTGGAGTTTTGGAAAAAAAATCTGGTACTGCGTATGGTATACACGAGTATACATATTAAATTTCAGATGTCTAGCTTTTGTAGTTAAACCAGATCACTGCGTTTACACAGACGGACGGACGGACGGATAAACTTACAGACCACTCTCATCGAGCTCGCCTCCTTCTTCCGGTTGCATACATTTTCTCAAAAACCACGGGATAACTATATATTATTTATTTTTCCTTTATTATCGTTTTCAGAAGGATATCAATAATCAAATCGAAAATATTATATCTGATATTGATAAAAATATTAAAACTCAAGAGAAAATAACTCAGCTTAAGGAACAGGAGCTGCAACTAATACAAAAACAAAAGGAATTGGCCAATCAGATTCAGCAGCAACAACTGTTAGCTCAAAAGTTGATTGCGGAAAACCAATTAAAAGAACAGGAGCTACATCGCCAACAATATTTGCAAAAACAACAACAACAACAGCAGCAACAACAACAAAGTCAGCTTCAATATAACGAGGATATATCACCAATTCAATTTCCACGGCAAAAAGATTCGTATAAATTGCAGGTATGTGACAACAAATATTTGCTAGAATGTTCCATCTAAATGATACCGATTGCCATATAATCAGGGTCTAAAACCACTCCACGTTCGCTGTCCAAAAGGACATTCTACTTTTAGAGTTATCAGTAAAGCAAGACAAAATAAGTTCAGAATTTTAAAAGAAATATCCATTTCTTTTCATTACAAACGCTAAACTCACAAAGGTGTAGCTAGAAAGCCTTGGTATTTATATTTAGGCTTTTAGTTACTATATATGTATACTTTGTGTGCAAATATTAAAAAACAAAAACAAAAATAATTATGGCATGTCAAAATACTGATATTTACACTTTGTGTACGCGTCTATGGTGATCTTAAGTAGAACTACGTATATTCTCCATGAATATTTTTGATTGCATTTGCTGAAACTTCAAGCAGTAATAGTAAAAGTATGACTGTTCATTATTGATCAAACATACATGACATATATATATATATATATATATATATATATATATATATATATATATATATATATATATATATATATATATATATATATATATATATATAACATATATATATATATATAACATATATTCAATGGGTATGGCATTTCGATACACCCAGTCACTAATCCGTATAACAAATACATATCTCAAAATGTTCTCTTCTGGCCATTTGCCCAATGATCTGGCAAATTAAAAGAGCACGAAACATATTCGTATCGTATACTGAAATAAATTATGTATAGTATAGTATATATACATATATGTGTACTTATATATTTGTGTGCATCGAACTATTCAATCTCTATAATTAGCATTTAAGAGAGATATTCACACACACACACACACACACACATATATATATATATATATATTCTTTTGTATATATATATATATATATATATATAGATGTATACAAAAGAATATTTGTATGTATGCATGTGTGCGTGATTGTGAATGGAACAGGCCGTTTAGGAAAAATAAATTTTATTTGTATCAAAGGCGTTTTACTGGTTGAAATTGTTTCCTTTTTTTGTGGAAAAACAATGCAAAACGCTTTTCCAAAATTCAATTTTAAGGGCATAGGCCAAACATGTAGCTCAACTGATTTGAGAAGATCGACAAATTGTATTATCGAAAGGAAACGGGGCTTTCGACCCAGTGATCGTTTCGATGAAAGTAAGAAACAAATTATGCTCGACCTGAGCCGAAAACTGTGGAAAAAGAAAAATGTACGTAGGTAAATAGGTGGCAGGTATCAACACTTCATATATAAGTGTATATTAGATTAACTCAGTTCATATTCAGATACTTCTACGGAATTAGAATCTTAGAGAAAAATATGTATGTGTATGTGTTATCAAAATCGTAGGAATCGTCCAACATATCGAGGACAGTTGATTTGCGAAAAATATTAACACCAGCGACAGATGCACCTCAAATATTGCCAAAGAACCGTAAGTAATGCCAACAAAAACTGTCAAACAATGATTGAAAAAGGTGATACGTAAAATAAAAAATATATATATTAAGAGTATTACCAATTTCCCCAATTGAAAAGCTTTTCATATACGATGCTATTCTCATTGCTGCAGCAAATCAAAACGATTTACTAACCAAGAATCAAGAATTATACTTTTCCGAATAAGCTTATACAGAAAAGCGTGTGGCATTCGAGCTAATCTTATATCACGACTTAACTCTTTTTCGTACTTTAATGAATCGCATATATTTAGGGATATATGGTACCCCTACCGTTTCACTCTCTCTCTTCGGCAAATCTATATCACGTGCTGCAGTGACGTTACATCGCTTTTCTGTTAGATCTGGTGATAGATTCTGATATGGGACCGAAAGGTCTAATTCTTGATTTTTCATTTCATGAAATTTCGTTTCCTGTTATTATTAATCAGATCTCAATCATCATTATATTTATATATTTGCAATTAATGAAAGTTCGATCAATTCATTAGATATACATATGTACGTTAGGAATTACTATACATAGTGTGTATTACGTATCGCCTTTTCTTAAATACATTCTATGTATATGTTTGCGTCAATCTATTTGAATTTGGCTTCAATTTGTTCAAAATAGGAAAGCTATATGCCTCATCAGCATTTTATTCACCATCACTGCATCCCACTGTGGAGGACCAAGTTGAGCTTGCTCGCCGAATCTCGCATTCATTGAGCGACATAAGCAATCAAACTTCTAAGGGTCAAACAATGTATGTGAATCGAAAGAAACGCTCAGTTAAATGGGTTCACGAAGGTTGTGGTCAAGGTAAAAAATAAACGAATATAGATATTTGTTGGATGCATGCAAAAAAACCAAAAGGTATTCAAAGGTATACGTCTACATATATATATGTATGTATTTATAACACTTATGTATTTGAAAGTTACTACTAAAGCTACTTATTTTTATATGTAAAGAAATATTTTTTAGTTAGTTCAATTTACAATGTAGAAAGGTGTTTGAAATCCAATTTATTTATTATTTTTAGTGGGAATTCAGCTTTCATAGCTTTCATGAAGAATTTTATATAATTTGTAACTCTGGTTGTTCACAAATTATTTGCTTTCATACAAGCGGACGGACAGACACATAAGCAGACGGAAAATCTTACAATAAAACATACAAATATATAAATATATTAATATATCCAATATACATTAATATATTAAATATATACTAAAATATTATTTAATTATATTTTAATATGCGAAAGAAACATAAATAAAATGAATAAGTAGTCAGTTATAATACAAATATTTAAAATATATTTATATACTATACAAGTGTTAAAAGCCTTAAAATATGAATAAATGTATGTACTTTAAGATATATTTGGATATACTATAAGGATTTAAATATTAATGTATTTTATTTATAAAACTAAAATAATCATCTTCTCCTAAAAAATTACGTTTACATATATCAATATAATATATATATATATATATATATATATATATATATATATATATATATATATATATATATATATATATATATATATATATATATATATATATTATATTATTAATAGGAGAAGATGAAGATATTATTGAAACGCGCGCTTTAAGCAAAGAAAATGCTGAAGATAATTTGCTGCAACCGGAACTAAACAAGCTGGATAAAATGCCATTAAAGCTAGTAATGAATCCACGTGGACAAATGCGTGATTATAATTCATTGAAAGAATCAATAAATATTGAATCGGGCCTTTTGTCGCCCGACAATTGCGCTGAGCTAATAACTGCGTTGCAACTTCATAAAGGTCGAGGTAATTAACTATACATATATTTCATATTGACACAAACATACATATATAGGTATTTATTAAAAAATCAATATACAATATCTCGGTTTTGCCATTAGCGCATCATATTATTTATATGTTTAGGAGCTCAATATAGTCAAAATGTTTTGAATTCATAGTTCCAACACTGTAGCAAATCCAGTTGTTACCGATTTGTCACGCCCCCATTGGGCGTAAGCGTATAATTTGGATACAAAAATATAAAAACTACAGGGTATTTCTTATATCCACGTAACCCAACTATCCCTTTTGAAGATTCTATTTCTATAAGACCTGATATTCCATACGTGCTATGCTTGTTATACATACATATGTAGGTATATATTGTAGGCAGCACATACACACACTTCGTATCCACGAGTGCTTTATGTCTGCCATGCTTTCTTCCTGTTACATATATTTTCATAAAAACATTATGTCATGTTTTTTTTCCCCTTTTCAATGGGTTGAGGGTATAAAAATGATGATGTGTATGTGTATGCGTTGTTTACAATATGTATGTAAAATAACCTTAATATGTTTGCAATATCAGCTATTCGCAGGGTGCAAGTTATCTCTTAGTCAAACGGTCTCGGCTAGACCTTTCTTACTTGTTTAATGGGTTCTGGGTATAAAAATACGCACAGAATGTTTGGAATGTATGTTTTTCGCTGGTTTCAGGGAATCAGGGAATAGGTTCGCCAAGGTTACTCTGACTTGTTTCTCAGATTAGATACAGATATAGATAGATACAGATTAAGTCACTGGTTGAGTATTTAATGATTGATAAAAGAGTACATTTATAAGTAACTCGATTGTCAGAGTATTGGGATTCAGGCAGTATTTTACACTGCAAAATCTTTGAGATTCTTTACTAAAAAATAACGTTTATTTTAAATTTATTTCTTCAATATATCAACTTGGTTATCGAGTATATTAATAATTTTAAACTATATTATGAAATTTTATATTTTTTTATTAAAATAATTGACTTTCCTTTATTTAACATGCTTTTACTATCTGCCAAACGCCTCGGCCTGCTTGCTGCTCAAAAATAATAATTATATATTTTAACAACAAATGAAATCATCGTCATTTGGCAAATCATTAAGGAGCTGAGCTCTTTGCGAAGCGTCGAAGAAAGGCTGACAATTGGGTAGTCGATGAGACAAATGCCGGCATTCACAGTCCATCTGGTATTCCAGATTATCAACAATATCAGGCTAATAGACCCATTGCCACCTCGCCAAGCATAGTGCCCGCGTATTCAGATGCAGGCAAACATCGTGTCCAGTTGAATCTTCATCAGGATCAACTAATTGAGAAATACTCAAAGCCTGGCGTTCAAGTAGTTAAATCACCGTGGGAGGCTGCTCTACAAACCGGTTCAGCAAGCACCGCATTTTTGGATCACTCGCAATATGGAAGTCAAACACCGAATGCCACACAGTCATCATCTGTGCATTTCACTCAAGATTTTACCGATTCATCTTCTTTACCTGCCTCATATACCGACTCATCGAATTATGGACAGGATTCGTCTCAAACTGTATGTACAAAAAGACATGTTTTTATATACATTACTTTTATTTAATATATTTAATCTAGAGACTTGAATTTTGTTGTCGGTTCGTGTATATCACGCGCAGGCTGAGTTTGTTTTAAAAATTCGATAACTCTTCCCGTTTTTATCGATTAAAAACGAAAATCGACTTTCAGTTTTAAAATTATATCTTTTGCATCTTTAAAATTAGAGACTTCAAATGTTGTGTACGTACATACATATGTATGTGTGCGTTACTTGCAATATACATATAGTAATTTATTTATTTTGTAAACACTTAATGGACATTCTGTATGTACATATGTATGTATGTGTATATAAAATAAGCATAACAGATGTAAGATTAATAAAGTCAATATATATATATATAATATATAGTTAAAATGCTGAATAATTCAATCTATTAAGTTAATAAAGTTATTACCAGTTATTAGCAGTAGCAGTAGCATTAGCAGCAGCTCATAGCTCAGTGGCACAAATCTTTATTTACGAATTCGCTTTTTATACCCTGAACCCATTAAAAAATGGGTAATCAGGTAAATTCCCATATCATAGGCATATTGCAGCCCAAGCGCACTCGCTACTCAATTAGCAGAGCGCGTGCTCATTATTACGTCCGTGTGCGTGCGTATGTGTGCATGTGTTGCTTGCAATACATATGTAATATAATTATAGCAGTCTCGACTAGAGCTTCCTTACTTGTTTTTAATTACTTTTTATAATCGTTCTCTGCTTATTTTAGTCGTTCGATACTCGTGCCAAAAGTCAACCGATTCAGCTGTCCAATCCGCAAAGGGAACTAGCGTATAAGCCAAGCGTGGCTCAAGGATGGGGAGGTCGCAATGTTGAACTACCAAAAGGTAAAGATACTATAAAAACTTAACATAATTATATATATTTAAAATGAATATAAAAATTTCTAGATTGAATCCTAGGTTTCTAGTTTAAAAAAAGATAGTAATGGAAAAAGAAAAATATAATTTAGTTCATTTCAAATCTAAAATTTCAGAGTGTTATTGTCAACTCCAACAACAAGAATTTGAAAAACATAATACTCATGATCTAAGTAAATATTATTATGATGCTAACGAACAGTTACTCGTAGACCCAGAAGGTTTTGGTATTAATACCCAACTCTATCAAACTGATTTAAATTTGAATGACGAAATTCACCAAAGACTACAGCAGTTAGAAAACTTTCAACAATTCTTTATGCAGCAGCAATTGCTAAAACTAAAACTAAAACCAAGTGAAGATTTGCGTATAGATAAATATACTAGAAATATGAAATCTTCGAATACCAACCCAGCGGAACATCCTGAAATTAAAAAAATTTCAGTCGAGCGCGATAGTAATACTGGGGAAGCTAATGAAGCCGTTAATGTACGTGAATTAATATTCACATTTGAACAACAATCTGGAAAACAACCCGAACTCATTCATAGAACCCAAGTCGAAGTTTCAACTAACAAGAACCGATCACAATCTCAAAATTTGAATATATCGAAAAGTTCAATTGATCAAATTAATGATGAAGCAACAATTCAAGGCATGGACTCTTAATGTTTCCCAAATTAAGTCGTGTTGTTCATACCATATATGTATAAACAATGTATATATATTTTTTATACCATGAATGAGAAAACAGGGTATAATGGTTTTGATGAAATATATGTTACAGGCGGTGTGACAGATCCCACAAAGTACATATATCGATTAGCTGAGTTGATATAGCGCTGTCCGTTTTGGAGGTTCCTGTATTTTACGCACAGATCGTGTCTGTTTTATAATCGGTTACTATATCCGTTTTAATGTTATATATATATATATACCATATTCTTCACGACAACAACAAGTTGAGTTGATATTGCCATTCCATTCCATTTCAGATCTTATAAAAACAGCTCTCTCGCAAACCACGAAAGCTAGTAATTTGATATGTATGTTCGTGTTTACCAAACGAATTTGTTTTAAAAATTCGATTCGATATTGAAAAATTTACTTCGTTTTCGTATACTGAATTGATTTAAATTCAATTTTTGAAATATGTATTTCAAATATTAGAGACGAATGACTTAGCAAATACACGCATGAATGTCATAATCACGCTGTGAATAAGAAAGTCCATCTACAAAAAAGTTTAAAGCTTAATGCTTTTTAATTTTACGCAATGTATAGATAAGAAAACCTCATCCCGTTTTCTTAACGAACTTTTGAAATGGTACACACGAATATTCGTTTACTCAAATGGACGGATAGGTACAGGAACCTACAAAAAATTGCAAGTCTCTAGCTCCCTACATACGGACACGGACTCGGCTTTTCACCCTGATCAAGAGTATATATACTTTATGGGGTCTGCCACAACTCTTTCTTCATGTTACATACATTTCAACAAAAACACTATAGCCTGATTTCCAATTTTTAATGGATTCAAGTTATAAAAATAATTCGAATAATTCCAATGTGTGCTTATTGTAATTGTTGGTTTATATGAAATATGAAAAAATTCGTATTTGAACATATGTATGTATTTCATGTTTATATATATGAATGTAATGTACCTTATTGAAAACATATTTGATATATTATCTATTTAAAATTTTTGTTTTCATCTTTTATCTTTGTTATAGGCTTATATGTACCTAAGGAAATATCTTTGGCTAGTTACGCACCTCCGCCTATACAGTCAGCACATACTTTCCAGAGTTCACCGAAACCAATGGACTACTCTGCTAAGGAATATGAAGCACCACCTTATACTGGTTTCCCTGTAGCGAATTCAAGGCCTGGTTTATATAACTCAGTGCCGCCCAAACAGCAATTATATAATCCAAGAAGTTACCAAAAGGTACCATCCAGCTCGCTGCAGGCGGGACCACAGGTTAACTTTAGTCCGTCTCCACTGTCGTTCGATAAGATATCGAAGTTTCAAGAACCGCATCAGAGAAATGAACGATATCTCAATGTTAACAAATTGCCATCCTATAGAGGTGTGCATAATGTATCCCCAACTGGTTTCCTGTCGGGTGGCAGTACTGGTGGTCGTGATAATCGATTACAGATTTCATCAGCTACATATGGACCAAATACATCGTGTAATGCTGGATCTCAACGGGGGCTTCCGGCTGTCAATCAAAGTTTCAATAATTGCGCTCGAGGCTGGAACAGAGGAACAAACAATATCCAACAGAATGTGTACTATCCGAAGACTACCCCAATCTCTGCAACAGATAGTCTCCCATACTCAGACTTCTAAAACGACCTATTTGAATCAATATCATTTTTTATTTTCGATTACGATTTACGACATGCTCAACTAATAGGCAACGTATACATGCATATATCTAACATAATCATATTTAAATATACACACTGACACACACACACACATATATATATATATATATATATATATATATATATATATATATATATATATATATATATATATATATATATGATTGATTCAATATATACTATAATATTGCTGTTTATTATTGATTGATTGACTACGTTTGTTTATTTGCGTCTTTTTAGCGATAATTTATAATTATGAAAAATGTGAACCTATTCAGTTAAACATTAAACAAATATATTTCTTTTGAATCACCATGTTTGTATCAGGGTATATGAAACTATATTTTACAGCTTTACTTAAATATTATATTTATTACCCTGAACATGGGGGAAATGTATGGAGCAGTCAGAAGGAAACGTGGCAGACCATAGAGTACATGTATATATTTTCCATCAGTTCTACGCGGTGGGGCGATATAGTCCTGTCCGTCACTACAAAAGCCAGAAATCCGAAATTTAACATGTATACTCGTGAATACCAGACGCAATACATTTCGTTAAGCACTTGACGATTTTTGTGCACCGTTAAATCTAGAGACTTCAAATTCACTGTGTAGATACGTATACTAAAACCAAAGATTTTGAAATTTTTGGATTCTGAATACCACGCTATAATTTTGTAAAAACCCTATTTAAAATACTTGGGCTTTGGCAAATACACATATATGAATGATATTATCTCTTAGTGAAAATTAAGAAAGTTGATCTACAAACAAGTAAGGAAACTCTAGTCGGAGGTGCCCGACTAGGAAATACCCTAAACCCCACCAATCGACGGTTTTGAAATGCACTTCAAAGTTTGCATATAATTTTAAATTAAATTAAAAAATTTAAAAAAATAAAAATAAATAACTTGCATAAAAATGTGTCGAGTCTTTATGTCGGCGATCGGCGCCACTACCAGAAGAGCCGTTGCACTACATTAGTGTGGAATAGCGAATTCCTAAGTAAAGTTATTGAGGTACTGACCTAGTGCTACTGAGCTGCTGAACTTCTATTGAAAATTCATCCCCAATTTGTCTTGTTTTTATGTGTACGTAAAGGTTTTGTTTAATAACATAATGGATTTCATCTATATATCATATTGACTTTATTTAAGTTATATCAATGTTACTCTTATTTTATATATATGTAAATATATACAGTATGTACATGTGTACATACATATGTATGTATATTGCAAGCAACGCATACATACACACGCACACGCATACGCTCTGCTAACTGCCCAGTTTGCTCAGCGACTGCGCTGCGCCATGTGCATGTTATGGGAAACTAAATGCTTAATAACTTTTTTTGTAAACCGCCTTTCTTAATCAAACTTGCGCAGCGTAATTATATCATTCATATGTGTGTATGTGCAAAAGCACAAGTGTCTAGTATTTGAAATACGTGATTTTGAAGTTTTAGGCGAAGGGAGCGTGGCATCCAAAATTTAACAAAAATCAAAATTGTATAAACGTCCCATTAAACTAAATACATTAAAGATGTAAAAGATATAATTTTAAAACGAAAAATCGATTTTCGTTTTTAATCGATAAAAAAGAACGAGAAGAGTTATCGAATTTTTAAAACAAACTCGGATTGCGCGTGATATACACGGACCTACAAAAAATTTGAAGTCTCTATCTCTTATATGTTTTGAGATCGCCGCGTTCACACATACGGACAGACGGACAGACAGACAGACAGACAGACAGACAGACAGACAGACGGACAGGGCTCAATCGACTCGGCTTGTCGTCCTGATCAAAAATATATATACTTTATGGGGTCTGCCACGCCTCCATCTGACTGTTACATACATTTGGGCTGCAACAAAACCATTATACCCTAATTACCCATTTTTAATGGATTCAGGGTATAAAAGTAGGGTGAAAGGACTTCTTCGTTGTATCATCTGGCAGCACTCAGGCCTGCCATATCGCTTAAGTTGTATGTGGACGGTAACCCTGTAAATTCTTTCGCTTGCCATCTCTGTTTGGGTGGTTGAATGTAGCAGAGCTGCGCAGTAGACGCTAATAGGAATTGTGAATACAAATCCAGAGATTAAATATATTGAACAGTTTTTGCAAGACAAGTTGAAATACAATTTTTTGTTGTTCATTTAAAATTGATCTCAGTGTTTTATTAAAGATCCAATTATTGCGTTCATATGTTAAGTTGAATGTTATTGTGTTCATATGTTAAGTTGAATGTTCTATGTATAGTTGAAAATATTATAAATTCCAATTTCCATGATTCATGCAGAAGATGGACAAGGTTTCAATCTTGCAAAATTAGTAAGTATACATAAATATGTATGTATTAGATGACCAACAATATATAATGTATTTGGCACTTAAATAAGAAAAATAAATTTACCATGAGACTTGTGATATAAAGTATACACGTTTTAGATAAATAAGTATGTCATGAAATTTAATTTCACTTGTCCGACTAGAATATACGCTATATCCGATATAAAGAGATGATAAAATTAATATGTTGCCAACTTATATGCTCAAAATATATATTAATAACTTCATTCATATTTGTACTTTTTATGTAAACAACATTTCTACTAAATTGAAACTTTCTTTTTATAGCCTGACCCATTGAAAATGGGAAATCAGGGTATAATGTTTTTGTGAAAATGTATGTAACACGCAGAAGGAGACGTCGCAGACCCCATAAATTCTTGATCAGCTCGCCGAGCTGAGACGAACTAGCCCTGTCCGTCTCTTCGTCCGTCCGTATGAACGCGCTGATCGTGTACTCGTGAATACCATACGCAATACTACTTTTTTCGATAACTCATCCCGTTTCCGAGTTATCGATAAATTTCGATAAATTTGCTTTCATTTATGTGACCCACTAGAGACTTCAAATTTTTGTGCAGGTAGGTGTAGTGAATGCAATATACTATGATAAGGGAAATTAAATGTTTAATAACTTTTTTTCTAGATGGGCTTTCTTAATCAAACTTTCACAGTGTGATTATGGGACTCATATGTGTCTATGAGTCTCTAGTATTTGAAATACGGGTTTTGCAAATTGTGGGCGAAGGGTGTGTGGCATCCAAAATCCAAAAATTACAAAATGTCCGCATTCACTACACCTATTTGCACAGTGAATTGAAGTCTCTAGCTTTAACGTTACACGTAAATCGAACTCATTTTACCGAAATTTATCGATAATAAGGAAACGGGATGAGTTATCGAAAATATAAAACAAACTCGTGCTGCGCATTGTATTCAAATTTCAGATCTCTAGCTTGTGTGGTTTACGAGATCGCTGCGTTAAGATAGCGGACGGACGTACGCAAGGACAGGACTATTTCGACTCAGCCCATATCATAGGCATATTGAAGACCAAGCGCAGTCGGTGCTCAGTTAGCAGAATGCGCGTGCTCATATTACGTCCGTGTGCGTGCGTATGTGTGTGTATGTGTTGCTTGCAATATATATATATAATGTATGTTATGCAATATAGGGTTCCAGGTATATCCTACTCGAGCGGGCTCGTTTAGAGCTTTCTTGCTTGTTCCTCTACTTTATAGCACTTGAGATATTAAAAAAATAACTTTGAAAACTCTAGTTGGCTGGCTTGGAAATATTATGAACCCTGCAAAGAACCGTTCTTTTAAATATTCTACGTTTCTTTTATACATACATTATATTACAAGCAACACATATACACACATATACGCACACACGCTTAAGCGCCGCGGTCTGCTTGTTAGTAGTGCCAAAGTTAAACAACTTTTATCATTGCTGGGCATCCTATATTCTGATCTAATAATAAAATAATTTTATAATTAATTGTATTTGTTTTCTTTAATTAAAAAAGGCTAAAATTACAGCTTTGCGAAATTTTAATGACACGTTTTACGGATGATGGCGATTACAGATGGAAATAAAAAGTGTTTGAACAAATTTAATAAATTCAAACCGATCCTTTTTTTCATCTTGCATATAAACATTAGTATTCAGCAAATAAGCGCATCGTCGTTTTTAATTATCAATGGTAATGGTATAGTTTTTCGATATATTTAATTTGTCAATTAATTAACTAATTATATTTCTTTTTGCTGCTTAGACTTGGCCAATATAAATCGACCCTATTTCGACGATATAAGCCCAAGAAATGTTTCAGCAGTTGTTGATGAAACAGCAATTTTAAGATGTCGGGTCAAAAATAAAGGAAATCGAACTGTACGTAGTACCATACATTTAAATATCAAAATATAAATATAAATATATCTATACAAAATATAATTCATTTTATTCTTCTAAAATGCATATTTAAAATACACTTCATTGATAAGTTTCATTAAAATTTGATCAGTCCATAATCCAAACGTTCATTATTAATAATTTAATCCCTAAATCTTAATTTAAAAGCATTCTTTTGCAAATTTTCAAAATTGTTCAGATTTTGCCTTTATAGAAGAATATGATTTGCAGGTTTCATGGATGCGTAAACGAGATCTACATATTTTGACAACAAACATATATACATACACTGGAGATCAAAGATTCTCTGTTATTCATCCACCAAACAGTGACGACTGGGACTTGAAGATTGATTACGCCCAAGCTCGGGACAGTGGCATATATGAATGTCAAGTAAATACTGAGCCTAAGATCAATTTGGCTATTACTTTGGACATCACAGGTAAAACATGTTAGTTGAATTTTTGTTTTATTTATTGATATACTTGTTATTCTCTATTTATCTCCTCACTTTTTCTCAATTGTTCTTCGCTGCTCTTTTTAATTTTAATTTGATATTCTGCCTTCTTCTTTGATGAGAACACTTTCCTTGTTTTATCTTCAATTTTATTTTCTATAAGTTTTCTCTTCTCATTACCTATTATATATTTCTCTTGATTTAATTTCTCTTGCTTTCCTTTCCTTTTCGTCACTTTTAATTTCTACACCTATCTTCCATGCTCACTTATACTTCTCTGTCCTCTTCTCTTCTCTAAATGTCAACACTTTAACACTATAATAACAGCTGAATATGATATGAGAGACAGAAATTCGGAGAAATTATACTATAATTCAAAAGGTTTGTGTTTAATGCTCACTTTATTTTTTATACCCAGGACCCATTGAAAATGAGAAATCAAGCAGAAGAAGACGTCACGGACCTCATAAAGTATACATAGATATTCTTGATTAGCTCGACGAGCTGAGTCGATATAGCCCTGTCCGTCTGTTCGTCCGTCCGTTCGTCCGTCCGTCCGTCCGTCCGTCCGCCCGTCAGTATGAACGCAAGGATCTCGCAGACCACAAAAGCAAGAGATCTGAAATTTGACATGAATACTCGTGAATACCCTACGCAATACGAGTTTTTTTTTCCATAACTCATCCCGTTTACGAATTATCGATAAATTTCCATAAATTCACTTTCATTTATGTGACCCATTAAAGCTAGAGACTTCAAATTTACTGTGCAGATGGGTGTAGTGAATGCGGACATAATGTAATTTTTGTATTTTGGATGCCACGCAATACAATACAAATACAATCGAATTTCAAATACTGCGACGTCTCCTTCTGCCGGTTACATATATTTTCACAAAAACATTATACCCTGACTTCCCATTTTCAATGGGTTCAGGGTATATCAAGTAAAAGTATTGTAGACTGCTCGACTAGGAGATCCCCTAAACCCTGTGAAAAGCAGATATTCCAAACATTCTATGCTTATTATACCCTGATCTCATTCAAAATATCAAATCAGGGTATAATGGTTAGGTTAAAATATATGCAACAGCCAAAAGTAAGCGTGGAAGATCTGCCAAAGTAAATATATATATATGTAAATATAGGTTGACGAGCTGAGTGCATATAGCCATGTCCGTCTGCCCGAATGTACGCAGCGATTTGCGTTGTAGATTGCTTGTTTTAGTTAGCATAACAATTTTCAAAAAAGGCGTATATCAAATACTAGAGACTTACGCTTTGGCAGTTACATATTTTAAATAATATTATCACCCACCAATATTTTTCATAATATTGTATATTGCAGCGCAATTGCAGTCGGTAAGTAAACTGTGCGTATGAATGTGTTTCTTACATGCAATCGTAAAATTAGCATCGAATGTAGGGAATATTGGCTCTTTGCAGGGTTCAGGGTCATAGTCGAGCAGTTTCGACTAGACCACTCTTATTTTTTTAATTATATATTTATTTATTTTTAAATTGAAATATTAAAGCAGCCCGTGCAAAGATTTTGGGATCTACAGAAATACACGTAAAGCGAGATAGTACAATTGCTCTGGCATGCTCTGTTAATATACATGCATCTTCTGTATTGTGGTAAATATTTCTCTATGCATGTAATTATGCTTATGTCCCAGCTGAACTTGGTAAATATTACAGGTATCATGGCTCAGCAATTGTCGACTTTGATTCATTGCGCGGTGGCATTAGTTTGGAGACTGAAAAAACTGATACAGGCACTACGAGTCGGTTAATGTTGACCCGTGCTTCACTTAGAGACTCTGGGAACTATACCTGTGTACCCAATTCAGCTATACCAGCTTCTGTTCGGGTGCACGTCTTGACTGGTAAGTGAAAAGTTTCTAGCAGCTGCTTATCCATAACTTAAGATCAGATCGATACTAGTTGTTGGGGTTGCATCAATCGACAAAAATATATTTAATTTTATTTAATTAATTATCTTAATCTATTTAATATGGAAAATCACAGTATAATTTTTTTGTGAAAATATATGTAACGGGAATGCAACAGAAAAAGGCGTAGTAGACCCTATAAGGTTTATTATAGATTTTATATCTGTGCTTGCTTATACGAATGTGCATGTGCGTACGCATGGGTGAGTATATATTACAACCAATATTTGTATGCGCATATGTCTATGTAAAATAAGCATAGAATGATTTGAATCGGCTCTTCGCAGGGTTCTGGGTATCTGGAGACTGTAGCTCCAAAGATTTACCATGAACACATTAAAAATGGGAAAATAGGGCATAATGATTTTGTTGAAATTTACGTAATGGGCAGGAGGAGCCGTGGCAGACAACTTAAAGTATATATATATTCATAATCAGGATATACATATATTCATGTGCGCCTGTATGTCCGTAGGCTTGTACGCGTCGATCTCAAAACCTATAATAGCTAGAGAAAATTTGTTTTTGTAGGTTCCTGTATGTCAGTCGCTGATCGAGTTTGCATTTAAAAATTGAATAACTATTATCGAATTTTTATACTCATTCACAAAGTCAAAGTATATTGGGTTTGTCTGTCTTGCTGTCCGTCTGTTTTCCCGTCTGTCCGTATGACCGCAAATCATTTCTATGCTATTGAACCTAGAGACTTGAAATTTTGAATTTTATTTATTTATTTATTTATTTATTATAAACATTAATCTTCTTGCTTAAAATTTTTGAGATAGGAAAAGAGATTGCAATGGAACCTACAGAATGTTGTGAGAGATCAAGAAAGGTTGCACAACATCAGTCGCTTTAAAATGTAGAGCAGCGATATGCTGGACAAGTCTTCAATCTCTTGTGAAGCTATGCACAGGTTAGAGGCAGTTATTTTTTTATTTATTTTTTTTATATATAGAAAGAAATTTGACTAAAATCGTGAGTCAAATTCAAAATTACAAAATTCAAAATTATAAAAGTATAGGGAAATGAGAAAGCCTAATACTAACAATATATAACAACAATATCACCAACCCGATGGAGGTGTTTTATTTGCCGGACCGGCGAGCTATGTCCAAAATCACAGCCAGGTATGGTTAGTGATACCATTGAAACCAAGCAAGATAGAAGAAGTTAAACAACTAAGGAAACTCTAGTCGAGACTGCCCGACTAAGAGATACCCTGAACCCTTCGAATAGCCGATATTTGAAGCCTGCTATGATTATTTTACTTATATATTGCAAGCACCACATACACACACATATGCACACACACGAACGTAATATGAGCACGCGCCTTAATCAAATTTTCACAGTGTGATTATGGGATTCATATGTGTCTATTTGCCAAAGCACAAGTCTCTAGTATTTGAAATACGGGTTTTGCAAATTTTGGGCGAACGGGGTGTGGCATCCAAAATCCAAAAACTACAAAATGCCCGCATTCACTACACCTATCTGCACAAAAAATTTAAAGTCTCTAGCTTTAATGGGTCACATAAATGAAAGCAAATTTATAGAAATTTATCGATAATTCGGAAACGGGATGAGTTATCGTACTACGTATGGTATTTACAAGTATACATGTCAAATTTCAGATATCTAGCTTATGTGGTTTACGAGATCAGCGCGTTCATACGGACGGTCGGACGGACGGACGGAAAGGGCTATATCGACTTAGCTCCTCGAGCTGATCAAGAATATCCATACTTTATGGGGTCTGCGACGTCTCCTTCTGCCTGTTACTTACATTTTCACAAAAAGATTATACCCTGATTTCCCATTTTTAATGGGTTCAGGATATAACAAGTAAGGAAACACTAGTTGGAGGTGCCCGATTAGGAAATACCCTAAACCGCGCTTTTAAATGCACTTCACTGTTTGCATAATTAATAACATAATGGATTTCATCTATATATCATATTGACTTTATTTAAATTATATCTATGTTATACTTATTTTATATATACATACATACGTTCATACATATGTATGTATATTGCAAGCAACGAATACATACACACGCATACGCATACGCTCTGCTAACTGCCCAGTTTGCTCATCGACTGCGCTGCGCCAATATGTGCGTGTTATGGGAAACTAAATGCTTAATAACTTTTTTTGTAAACCGCCTTTCTTAATCAAACTTGCGTAGAGTAATTATATACTTGCGTAGAGTAATTGTATATTCATATGTGTTTATTTGCAAAAGCACAAGTCTCTAGTAATTGAAATACGTGATTTAGAAAGGAGATGTGGCATCCAAAATTTAACAAAAATCAAAATTGTATGAACGTCCCATTAAACTAAATACAAGATTTGGAGTCTCTAACTATCAAGATATAGATTTATATAATTTTAAAACTGAAAATCGATTTCGTTTTTAATCTATAAAAAAAGAACGAGAAGAGTTGTCGAATTTCTAAAACAAACTCGACCTGCACGTGATATACACGAATCTATAAAAAAATACATACATACATATGTATGTACACATGTACATACTGTATATATTTATATATATATAAAATAAGAGTAACATTGATATATTTTAAATAAAGTCAATATAATGTACATATGAATAGATGAAATGCATTATGCTATTAAACGAAACGTTTACCAAACGCGCGTGGCAACAGCAGCAGAAGCTCTAGAAAATTCGAAGAATTCATGACAACAACAACAAAGACAAATTGGGGATGAATTTTCAGCAGAAGTTCAGCAGCTCAGTAGCAGTAGCTCAGTAGCTCAATAACTTTACTTAGGAATTCGCTATCTCACTCTTATGTACTGCAACGGCTGTGTTGGTAGAAGCGATGATCGCCGCCATAAAGTCTCGGGTTCGATTCTCTAAGCTAGCTGACGTCAAAACTTTTTTTATGCAAGTTACTTAATCTTTTTTTTTTTTTAATTTTTTAATTTAATTTAAAATTATATATAAACTTTGAAGTGCATTTAAAGCCGCCGATAGGCGGGGTTCAGGGTATTTCCTAGTCGGGCACCTCCGACTAGAGTTTATTTACTTGTTTTATAACTGAATTCAATCCTGGAAATTCAGGATTGATATTGCTGGATATAAAGAGCTCTCTTACTTATTGTACTTATAGCCGTTCGTGTTATGCTAGGTCGATTTCACAAAAAATTCTATTAGTTTTTCTTTTATATCTAACTGACTATATTCATTATATAGTTATATAACAACAAGTAAGGAAGCCAATATTCGAAGCCTGCTATGATTATTTTACATATGTATGTATATATTGCAAGCAACACATACACATACGCACGCACACGAACGTAATATGAGCACGGGCTCTGCTAACTGAGCAGCAATATGCCTATGATATGGGATATTAAATGTTTAATAACTTTTTTGGCAGATCGACTTTCTCAATGAAATTTTCACAGTGTGTTTATGGCATTCATATGTGTGTATTTGCCAAAGCACAAGTCTCTAGTATTTGAAATACAATTTTGCAAATTGTGGGCGAAGGGGGCGTGGCATCCAAAATCCAAAAACTGAACAATGTCCGCATTCACTACACCTATATGCACAGTAAATTTAAAGTCTCTAGCTTTAATGGGTCACTTAATTGAAAGTCAATTTATCAAAATTTATCGATAATTCGGGAACGGGATGAGTTATCGAAAAAAGGAAACGAAAACAAACTCGTGTAGCGTATGGTATTCACGAGTATACATGTCAAATTTCAGATCTCTAGCTTCTGTGGTTTAAGAGATCAGCGCGTTCATACAGACGGACGGACGGACGGACAGACGGACAGGGCTTAATCGACTCAGCTAGTCGAGCTGATCAAGAATATATATACTTTATGGGGTCTGCGATGTCTCCTTCTGCCTGTTACATACATTTTCACAAAAACATTATACCCTGATTTCCCATTTTCAATGGGTTCAGGGTATAAAAAGATATGTTATTAATATAGTCAGTTAGTTATATCAGTCCTTCGCTCCATTTGAAGACATTGCTATTTAGGTATTACAATCCACATTAAATTTTGGAACAAATACCTTCACATTTTACGAGACTATAATGTGTAATAATCTACCTGGTCGGGCACTGTCGATTCCAGCACTTGCATTTGAATTTTGATGTCATATATACATGTATATTGTAAAATTAATTTTTAATGAAATATTTCATTTATAGGTGAGCAACCGGCAGCAATGCAGACAAGCGTTGCAAGCGTCTTACATGATTCCACTGCAATCATAATCACGTATTTCATCATATCAGAAGAATTGTTGTTCTACATTTTAAACCGATTCCTCGCACATCGAAGCTCAAGATGACTAACTAACAAAATTTACCTATAACCCCAAAGATAACAAAAGCAAAGAGGAAATCAAGCAAACTTAAATAATGCTAGAAATAAAGGTACGAAAAATTTGCTTTTAGTCACTGAGGTTTTGTATAAATTATGCAATTCTCAAAACGATGTGGTATAAGGGATATGTAAATCTGATAATTGCAAAAAGAAATATATACATACATACATATTTATAATAAGTAAAAACATGGAGGTTTTTATTTAAATCTCTCTTTCATTGCTTCCACAGCTACAGCTTTATTGTCAATCTTTGAGGCTTCATATGATGTATCCACTTTATCGGCCCACTTTACTAACTTCTTTGCAAGATGAGAAGTGTCGAGAACTCGGATCCCATGTGGAAATCTCACAAATTGTCTAATTGTCTTTGAATTGTGTAACACTCAAACTCAAAATTTAATTATATACTTAATATAGTTATATACATACATACATATATATAATATGTGACTAAATAAATAGTATATTCAACGTAATTATAGGTTACAAGCATATTCCAAGGGAACGAATGTAAATGAATCAAGATTAGCGAAAATAAAATTAGACGAAAAAAAAAAACAAAAATGAACCGCAAACAAATTTTAAATATATACCAAAAGTACATTAAGTATAATTCCTATAGTCTTATGTAATAATAATAATAAAAGATTAACAATATTAAATAAATAATTTAATAAATAAATAAATAAATATATATATATATATATATATATATATATATATATATATATAATGTATATATATGTATATATAGAGAGAGAGTTCTGAGTTTGTGAGAGTAAGACGTGTTTTTTGTTTGCGCTCCGTACTTTTAATTATTTCTGTTCTTTAATTTGTTGTAAATTTATACATTATTTGTGTATTGGTGACTATTGCATTTTTAATTTTGATACTGCCGTGATTTTTGCTTCTAAACATTGTGTTTTTTATTTTATTTACAATAGTTTTGTGAGCGTCGGTGTACATCTAAATTCTAATTTTCGTTTTAGTATTTCTATTCTTTCGTTGTTCTTATTTGCTTTTCTGTTCTTTTTTTTAAACGCTCGTTCACGCTCAGCTTTTTACACGGGTTAGTGTGTGTGTTCGCTGTCGCATCGCTCACGCTTAGCTTAGCGTTTTGTTTTTGTTTCTTGCGAAATTTATTTTGTTTGTAGTGCAGCTCTCTCCTGCTCTATTTTCTGTTTCTTCATCTACTATTTATTCTTTTGATCTTTGTAGTAGCTGAGTGTTGTTGTTTGTGATTTTTGTTTCTCTCAATCACAGTTAATCCACTCTTTGTCTTTTATCTTTTATTTTTTTTACTATCTAAATCTGTTTGTATTTTTGTTTTGATTATCTCCCCTACTTGCCAATATGATTTGCTGTAAGAAATCATGTACACTTCGGCATATCACTGATTCTGCACAAATGCAATTTGTTGGGTGCTGGTTGCGCGAAAATCTAATGCACATTAAATGTGCTGGCATCTCGGGGCGTGACTGTGATAGAGTCATGGCTGCTCCCAAAAAACAATTAAGTTTTTCCAAGATGTGTAATTCAGTGCGGGTTCAGTATTCAAATCTGAGCAAATTTTCAAAACAGCTTGAAGAGGAACTAAAAGCTGGAGAAGAAATATTGTATCAGAATAAGTTTGATTCTCCGCTGAATACAGTGATTACTCCATCACTGCTAGTTCCCCCCTCCATTCAATTATCGTCTCCTACCTTATCAACCCCTTGTCAAGAATTATCAATTCCAATACCTGATGATTCTGTTGAAATATCTGGGTCTAGTGTCAGCACAGACATTCAAAAGGCCACTACTAAAAAAGGTAAAGTTTCTCCGAGTGTCGCTCAATCTAAAAACAACATTCAGACACCGTCTCCTACACCGTCTCCTACTCCTATATTACCCTATTTATCTGTTGTGTCTCCTCGAAAGCAAGTTTTCTTATCTAGGCTTTCATCAGATACGACATGTGAGGCTGTGTCTGCTTTTATTGAAAGTAAAATTTCATCTAAAGTATTTATAACGAAGTTTAATTTTGCGACTCCTCGTGAAATTGCTTCGTTTAAAATCAATGTCCCAATTGAATTTTTCGATACAATATGTGATCCAAACTTTTGGCCACCTCATGTTGTTGTACATGAATTCAAACCTAAGACTCGGAATAGAATTTCTCCAGTGTCTTTAAATCCCGTTTCGGTTCAACCTTCATCTGAGGCTGTATCAAAAAACTAAGTTTCTTTCCATCTTTTCCGCAGCTATCTATTATTTATCAAAATGTTCGAGGCCTTAATTTTAAATTAAAAAATCTATTACTGCAAAGCTGTAGTGTCCAATCTGAACTTATAGCCCTCACTGAAACGTGGTTAAGCCAAAATGTTTATAATAGTGAGGTTTTTTCAAATAATTTCACTATTTATAGACTTGATCGCGCGTCTCGTAGAGGGGGTGGTGTTTTAATAGCTGTTAAACCCCATTTCCTCTCTGAATCTTTTACATTCTCATCAATTCACAATGTTGAGATTATTGGAGTTAAAATAACTTTTCAGTCTTGTTCCCTATACGTTACTTGTTCATATATCCCTCCCTCTTCCGATTTACAAGTTTATAGTCATCATATATCTTGTATTAAAGAAATGTATGAATATGTTCAAGATAATGACTTATTTCTTGTGTTGGGTGATTTTAATATACCTAACACTTCTTGGGCCTCATTTCCTAATTCGAATTATCTTATTCCAACAATTGATCATTATTTTTTTGATGAATTGTTTAATCTTTCTATGTATCAGATGAACTCAATTTCTAATCATTTAAATCGTTCTCTTGATCTTGTTTTTACTAATGATGACGCCAGCATTAATGTTTTAAGATCATCCCCCTTTTGTATACCTGAGGATTTATATCATCCAACATTAGAGGTTTTAATACCTATTTACTGTCCACCAATTCTTACGCCCTCGTCATCTAAAAAGCGGCGTTGTTTTAATAAATGTAATTTTGTTTTGCTTAATGATCTCATTAATGCAACAGATTGGGCTCCTTTATATGAGGCAGTTGATGTAAACTTAGCAGTTTCAACATTCTACAATACTTTAAATGCTATTCTAGACAAGTGTGTTCCTATGTGTCTTCCCAAATCTCTTTCTAATAAACCTCCCTGGTTCACTTCGACTCTTTCAACTCTAAAAAATTTTAAATCTAAATGTTTTAAAAAGTTCAAAAAGTCGGGTTCGGTCGTTGATTGGTCTAAATACTCCTTAGCTAAGGCCAATTTCAATATTTTAAACTCTCGTTGTTATGAGAATTACCTTATACGCTGTAAAAGGCAGTTTGCTCGTGATCCCAAAAGATTTTATTCATTTGTAAATTAGAAGCGTAAATCTTCTGGGTTTCCATCCTCGTTTTTCCTAGGTTGTGACAGTACTTGCAATGATCAAGATACCTCAGATCTATTTGCAAAGTTCTTCCAATCCACTTATTCAACTGCCATTTCTGAAACCAATTCTTTTCCAATTTTAAATTCTGAAATTAATGGAAATGCTATTATGGTTTCTAATATTTCTCCTGTCTCTCTTTTATCCGCTATGCGTACGTTGAAATCGTCGTTCTCTCCGGGGGCGGATGGTATTCCTAGTTGTGTGATTAAAGAATGCAGTGCTTCTTTGTGGTCACCTTTATTAAAACTGTTTAATTTGTCTCTTGATACCTCGGTATTTCCTTCAATTTGGAAAGAATCATTTATTATTCCTCTGTATAAAAAAGGAGGAAGATCTGATATTTCAAATTACAGAGGCATTGCCAAGCTTTCTGCTATTCCGAAGTTATTTGAAAAAATTATAACTTCTAATTTACAGCACTTTTGTAAATCCATTATTTCACCATCGCAGCATGGTTTTGTTCAGAATCGATCAACCTCTACGAACTTATTAGAATTTTCATCCCTAGTTAATGAAAGCTTTTTAAAGAAAATGCAAACAGATGTTATATACACTGAGTTCTGTAAGGCATTTGACTCTGTTCAGCATGACATCTTGCTTCAAAAGCTTGACCAATTGGGATTTTCTCCTAAACTTCTATTTTGGATTGCTTCCTATTTAAAGGGTAGAACCCAAAGAGTTCTGTTGAGAACATCTATTTCGAAGGTCATATTTGTCTCTTCGGGTGTTCCTCAGGGTAGTCACTTGGGCCCTCTACTTTTCTCCCTATTTATAAATGACCTTCCCAGCTGTATTTCTTACTCTAGGATATTTATGTATGCAGATGATGTAAAACTCTGTCTCTCATACAAGAACTCAATAGATCATCTACGCCTACAGGATGATCTAATATCCTTTCAAAATTGGTGTAAAGCTAATCAGTTGCATCTAAATTGTTCTAAGTGTATGACAATGACTTTCTGTCGTACCACTCCATTTTTTGCTGATTACACAATCAACAATGTGTCCTTGCAACGTATTTCTACAATCAAAGATCTCGGTGTGCTCTTTGACTGTAAACTTAGATTCAATACCCATATTCTAACCATCGTTAATGAAGCCAAAAGTGTACTTGGTTTTATTAAACGATGGTCTAAAGAGTTTAATGATCCGTTTGTCACTAAACTTCTTTTTGTCTCGCTGGTACGCCCTATTTTAGAATACTGTTCTATTATATGGTCGCCACAGCAGAAATTGTATCAGGACCGTATTGAATCGGTTCAGAAGCAATTTCTTCTTTTTGCCTTGCGCAATCTAAACTGGGATGGTAACCTTCGTCTACCGTCTTATCGTAGTAGGCTTCTTCTTTTGGATCTTCCATCGTTAATCAATCGTAGAATAGTCTTGTGTATTACTTTTCTACATAAGTTGATTAACGGTAGTATTGATTCGCCTTCTCTTCTATTTCAAGTCAACTTCCTAGTTCCTTCACGTGCTTCTCGTCACTTCTGTCCTCTTTATTTACCTATATGTAACTGTAACTATTCCTTGTACAGTGCGTTTCGTGTTCTATGTACTAAGTACAATACTTATTTTCATGTATTTAGTTCTGAACTCTCTCTTTCCTTAATAAAATCTTCTCTTTTAGCATATTTCAGAGAAATCACACACACACCACAGTTGTGAGAATGCACCTATGCAATTCTCCTTACTTGTGTAGTGATTTCTCTTATCGTATTTTACTTTTTAAGATTTTTATTTTTTCTTATATTTTTAAAACATTTTTTTAACTTCTTCTATCTTGCTTAGTTTCAATGATATCACTAACCATATCTGGCTGTGATTTGGGGCATAGCTCGTCGGTCCGGCAAATAAAACACCCCTATCGGGTTGGTGATATCATTGCTGTATATTGTTAGTATTAAGCTTTTTCTTTTTCCTGTTCTGTTTATAATTTTTAATTTTGTAATTTTATAATTTGACTCACGAATGTAGTCAATTTTCTTTATATAAATAAATAAATAAATAAATATATATATATACATATATATATATTTATATACACATATATATATTATATAAACATATAAATTACATGTTTAATACATTTTGGATTTACTTTCTTAATCACAGCGTAATATGCTATTAATATGTATGTATTTGTACAATACGTTTTTTTTCAATTTGCGGCGAAGGGGGTGTGGTATCCAATATCCATAAAAAGAAAAGCTTTTTATTCATTATACGGAACTACGCAGCAGTAAACGAAAAACGAAGACAATCGAAATGTATCGATAATAAAAAAACGGAATAACTTATTGATTTTTTAAAACGAACTCTGGCTTCCGTAGTTGAGGAGATCAGCGCCTTCACACAGACGAACAAACGGACGTGGCAATATCGGGTTAGCGGCTTTCCCGGATCAAGATCACCTTGGGCGGTCTGTCACGCCTCGTTCTGCCTTTTACATAAATATTCAGAAAAACATTATACCCTGATTTCCCATTTTCAATTGTTTCAGAGAATAAAAATTAATTACTACTTAAATTAATTAATCAATTTAACTAATTGATATATGTTACATACATATTCATATATTTGTTTAAATATTAATATTATAATATATTATAATGTATTTATATTACAATTGACAGCTTATAGAAACTTAGTTTGGAGGACAAGCGTGGCGTATTACGTAATTTTGCACATTTGTAAATTACAACTTAAAAGTAGGCTATTTTGTGAAGATCTTGGATGCTCTATATTTGGTACTTTATTGTTTAGTGCTGGATATCAACTGCTGTCGCTTATAGAGTGGTTTATTCTTAGCTGTTGGAATTAAAGTTTTCGCCGTGTTGTTTCTTTCAAAATTTGCCGTCTTTGCGCACAATGTTGCTCCACCTATATTCGATATACTAGTAGGCAACTTGGGCTCCGATATTATCGTTGTTTGAACTTCACTCTCTAAATGAGTCAAAGAAATAAAAAGTTAGATAATAAATTTCTGAATCAATAGTGACATTTGATTGTACTGTATATTATTACAGTTGAATTCGAAAACGGTTTCATTCATGGTTAGTGATACTATTCTCATTAATAATCAGGGACAAGTAAACTTTTTATGCGTCATTTTGTTCAAAGAAAATGCTTTTTTTAATAACTGTTATTTTTCGGATTTCTGTGCAATTTCATCAACATATATTATTGATGACATATACGCGTATTGTTATTGAACTTGGAGATATAATTTATTAACTGAATAATAGTTATCAATAGTTTCAACCAATTTTATTTACAAAAATTGTATTTTAACAAAACCATTATAGCTTGATTTCTCCCTTGGTGCACGCTATAAAAAAATATAATGAATCCATACACGAAAATCAAATCATATGACTTTGCTTTGGTCCCATATTATTAGTCTACCTTCAAAATACATACCTTGAATTTTATTTGTCTTTGCCGTTGGTTCTGAGGTCGATTCGTCTGGTTTTGATATATGTAAGCTGGCCGAGAACGCGTTTTGGGATTTTAATAGAATCGGCGTTGATTGTCGCCTGCCGTCGGGTAAAGGAGCAGAATTATAATTATCATCTCTTAGGGCCGCATGCCTATCGATAATAGGCCTTGAATTCTCTACCTGCATACTATTAATTAGATTAAATAGATTACATTATTCATATATACTACATATATATTAAAAAATTATCATCATTGATGATAAAAAAACAAGTAAGGAAACTCTAGTCAAGACCTCTCGACTAGGAGATACCCTGAACCCTTCGAATAGCCGATATTCGGAGCATACTATGATTATGTTACATATATGTATATTGCAAGAAACACATACACACGGACGTCATATTAACACGCGGTCTGCTAACTGAGCAGCGACTTCGCTTGAGCTGCAATATGCCTATGGTATGGTAAATTTAATGTTTAATAACTTTTTTTGTTTTTTCATATATCAATATATCACTATATATCAATATATCAATATATCAATATATCAATATATCAATATATCAATATATCAATATATCAATATATCAATATATCAATATATCAATATATCAATATATCAATATATCAATATATCAATATATCAATATATCAATATATCAATATATCAATATATCAATATATCAATATATCAATATATCAATATATCAATATATCAATATATCAATATATCAATATATCAATATATCAATATATCAATATATCAATATATCAATATATCAATATATCAATATATCAATATATCAATATATCAATATATCAATATATCAATATATCAATATATCAATATATCAATATATCAATATATCAATATATCAATATATCAATATATCAATATATCAATATATCAATATATCAATATATCAATATATCAATATATCAATATATCAATATATCAATATATCAATATATCAATATATCAATATATCAATATATCAATATATCAATATATCAATATATCAATATATCAATATATCAATATATCAATATATCAATATATCAATATATCAATATATCAATATATCAATATATCAATATATCAATATATCAATATATCAATATATCAATATATCAATATATCAATATATCAATATATCAATATATCAATATATCAATATATCAATATATCAATATATCAATATATCAATATATCAATATATCAATATATCAATATATCAATATATCAATATATCAATATATCAATATATCAATATATCAATATATCAATATATCAATATATCAATATATCAATATATCAATATATCAATATATCAATATATCAATATATCAATATATCAATATATCAATATATCAATATATCAATATATCAATATATCAATATATCAATATATCAATATATCAATATATCAATATATCAATATATCAATATATCAATATATCAATATATCAATATATCAATATATCAATATATCAATATATCAATATATCAATATATCAATATATCAATATATCAATATATCAATATATCAATATATCAATATATCAATATATCAATATATCAATATATCAATATATCAATATATCAATATATCAATATATCAATATATCAATATATCAATATATCAATATATCAATATATCAATATATCAATATATCAATATATCAATATATCAATATATCAATATATCAATATATCAATATATCAATATATCAATATATCAATATATCAATATATCAATATATCAATATATCAATATATCAATATATCAATATCAATATATCAATATCAATATATCAATATCAATATATCAATATCAATATATCAATATCAATATATCAATATCAATATATCAATATCAATATATCAATATATCAATATATCAATATATCAATATATCAATATATCAATATATCAATATATCAATATATCAATATATCAATATATCAATATATCAATATATCAATATATCAATATATCAATATATCAATATATCAATATATCAATATATCAATATATCAATATATCAATATATCAATATATCAATATATCAATATATCAATATATCAATATATCAATATATCAATATATCAATATATCAATATATCAATATATCAATATATCAATATATCAATATATCAATATATCAATATATCAATATATCAATATATCAATATATCAATATATCAATATATCAATATATCAATATATCAATATATCAATATATCAATATATCAATATATCAATATATCAATATATCAATATATCAATATATCAATATATCAATATATCAATATATCAATATATCAATATATCAATATATCAATATATCAATATATCAATATATCAATATATCAATATATCAATATATCAATATATCAATATATCAATATATCAATATATCAATATATCAATATATCAATATATCAATATATCAATATATCAATATATCAATATATCAATATATCAATATATCAATATATCAATATATCAATATATCAATATATCAATATATCAATATATCAATATATCAATATATCAATATATCAATATATCAATATATCAATATATCAATATATCAATATATCAATATATCAATATATCAATATATCAATATATCAATATATCAATATATCAATATATCAATATATCAATATATCAATATATCAATATATCAATATATCAATATATCAATATATCAATATATCAATATATCAATATATCAATATATCAATATATCAATATATCAATATATCAATATATCAATATATCAATATATCAATATATCAATATATCAATATATCAATATATCAATATATCAATATATCAATATATCAATATATCAATATATCAATATATCAATATATCAATATATCAATATATCAATATATCAATATATCAATATATCAATATATCAATATATCAATATATCAATATATCAATATATCAATATATCAATATATCAATATATCAATATATCAATATATCAATATATCAATATATCAATATATCAATATATCAATATATCAATATATCAATATATCAATATATCAATATATCAATATATCAATATATCAATATATCAATATATCAATATATCAATATATCAATATATCAATATATCAATATATCAATATATCAATATATCAATATATCAATATATCAATATATCAATATATCAATATATCAATATATCAATATATCAATATATCAATATATCAATATATCAATATATCAATATATCAATATATCAATATATCAATATATCAATATATCAATATATCAATATATCAATATATCAATATATCAATATATCAATATATCAATATATCAATATATCAATATATCAATATATCAATATATCAATATATCAATATATCAATATATCAATATATCAATATATCAATATATCAATATATCAATATATCAATATATCAATATATCAATATATCAATATATCAATATATCAATATATCAATATATCAATATATCAATATATCAATATATCAATATATCAATATATCAATATATCAATATATCAATATATCAATATATCAATATATCAATATATCAATATATCAATATATCAATATATCAATATATCAATATATCAATATATCAATATATCAATATATCAATATATCAATATATCAATATATCAATATATCAATATATCAATATATCAATATATCAATATATCAATATATCAATATATCAATATATCAATATATCAATATATCAATATATCAATATATCAATATATCAATATATCAATATATCAATATATCAATATATCAATATATCAATATATCAATATATCAATATATCAATATATCAATATATCAATATATCAATATATCAATATATCAATATATCAATATATCAATATATCAATATATCAATATATCAATATATCAATATATCAATATATCAATATATCAATATATCAATATATCAATATATCAATATATCAATATATCAATATATCAATATATCAATATATCAATATATCAATATATCAATATATCAATATATCAATATATCAATATATCAATATATCAATATATCAATATATCAATATATGGTGGGATGGGTTTACAAAAACAAGGCAACGCTACTAGAGGATGCTCATATCAATATATGGTGGGATGGGTTTACAAAAACAAGGCAACGCTACTAGAGGATGCTCATCTGGGGACCCTCAGTGGTAATCCTTGTCCCTGGTAATCCAAGTTGACACACAGCCTCCGCGATCGGCCCACTGGATAAACAGCTGGGCAATCGCCCAATTTGTTAACTAATGTGTGCAGCGACTTTAGATGAATTAGAAAGATGGAGCTTTGTAGAGCGAAATCTTTGACCAACCACTGACTACGAACAGACAAACGATTTTGAATTAATTGCCCCTGGGCTGACAGGTGTAGCATTCTAGGACCTCAGTAGACATGAGTGATATCGTGTTGAAATGGCTCCTAGGGTAATGCTACAACTGCCCCCGTCCCGTTAAAATCCTGGCAGGCCTCCAAGTACGTTCGAAGCTCGTCGCCAATTATATTATTGGCGGTACAGGTTTAAGTTGATATACATCCTTAATCTGTGCGATATCCTGGCTCTGAACGTTGGCTCCCATAAGGACCAGCGTCAACCCTCGCATGGCCTCCCTGCTATGCATAGATAACCATGGGGATCGCTATGAGTGACTGTACAACCGAGCTAAGATAGCGGCTTGGAGTCGGGACCCTGTAAAATGGAAGCTACAAAAAACAACACACCACAACCACAAGAAGAAAATGACTCGCGGTATGCTGACCCCAGGCTGGCTTTCGCCAAAAGCTCAAGGCTCTAAAGAAGCCCAGTAGCTAAAACGACACCAAGAAATGCAGAGGAGACTCCGAAAACAACAATGACGGAAAGTGATGCACCGAGCACGCAAGCAGTAATGGCAATGTCGCCAAGACAAGAATACGTCCTGAAGCTCCGTGCCGAGGAAGAAGATGCCATCCTAAAATGCCGCCAGGCGTTGAGGCGCATTAAAGCGGCTGTGGCGAAGCAGAAGAACATCAGCCTCGATGTAAAAAGCGGCGTCTCCGACCTGGACGAACTGCTGGACGTTCAGCTTGAAGCTGACAAGCAAAAAGCAGCGAGGAAGAGTGTGGAAACAGTGGAAACACCCACTCTGCAAAAGAGGCAAGCATCCAGCCCACTGGAGTGGGAATCTGGGAAGAAACTTTGCGGGAGACAACCAAATCTGTGGCAAAAAGTCACTAGAAGAGCGTTTTGTTTTTGTTTCTTGCGAAATTTATTTTGTTTGTAGTGCAGCTCTCTCCTGCTCTATTTTCTGTTTCTTCATCTACTATTTATTCTTTTGATCTTTGTAGTAGCTGAGTGTTGTTGTTTGTGATTTTTGTTTCTCTCAATCACAGTTAATCCACTCTTTGTCTTTTATCTTTTATTTTTTTTACTATCTAAATCTGTTTGTATTTTTGTTTTGATTATCTCCCCTACTTGCCAATATGATTTGCTGTAAGAAATCATGTACACTTCGGCATATCACTGATTCTGCACAAATGCAATTTGTTGGGTGCTGGTTGCGCGAAAATCTAATGCACATTAAATGTGCTGGCATCTCGGGGCGTGACTGTGATAGAGTCATGGCTGCTCCCAAAAAACAATTAAGTTTTTCCAAGATGTGTAATTCAGTGCGGGTTCAGTATTCAAATCTGAGCAAATTTTCAAAACAGCTTGAAGAGGAACTAAAAGCTGGAGAAGAAATATTGTATCAGAATAAGTTTGATTCTCCGCTGAATACAGTGATTACTCCATCACTGCTAGTTCCCCCCTCCATTCAATTATCGTCTCCTACCTTATCAACCCCTTGTCAAGAATTATCAATTCCAATACCTGATGATTCTGTTGAAATATCTGGGTCTAGTGTCAGCACAGACATTCAAAAGGCCACTACTAAAAATGGTAAAGTTTCTCCGAGTGTCGCTCAATCTAAAAACAACATTCAGACACCGTCTCCTACACCGTCTCCTACTCCTATATTACCCTATTTATCTGTTGTGTCTCCTCGAAAGCAAGTTTTCTTATCTAGGCTTTCATCAGATACGACATGTGAGGCTGTGTCTGCTTTTATTGAAAGTAAAATTTCATCTAAAGTATTTATAACGAAGTTTAATTTTGCGACTCCTCGTGAAATTGCTTCGTTTAAAATCAATGTCCCAATTGAATTTTTCGATACAATATGTGATCCAAACTTTTGGCCACCTCATGTTGTTGTACATGAATTCAAACCTAAGACTCGGAATAGAATTTCTCCAGTGTCTTTAAATCCCGTTTCGGTTCAACCTTCATCTGAGGCTGTATCAAAAAACTAAGTTTCTTTCCATCTTTTCCGCAGCTATCTATTATTTATCAAAATGTTCGAGGCCTTAATTTTAAATTAAAAAATCTATTACTGCAAAGCTGTAGTGTCCAATCTGAACTTATAGCCCTCACTGAAACGTGGTTAAGCCAAAATGTTTATAATAGTGAGGTTTTTTCAAATAATTTCACTATTTATAGACTTGATCGCGCGTCTCGTAGAGGGGGTGGTGTTTTAATAGCTGTTAAACCCCATTTCCTCTCTGAATCTTTTACATTCTCATCAATTCACAATGTTGAGATTATTGGAGTTAAAATAACTTTTCAGTCTTGTTGCCTATACGTTACTTGTTCATATATCCCTCCCTCTTCCGATTTACAAGTTTATAGTCATCATATATCTTGTATTAAAGAAATGTATGAATATGTTCAAGATAATGACTTATTTCTTGTGTTGGGTGATTTTAATATACCTAACACTTCTTGGGCCTCATTTCCTAATTCGAATTATCTTATTCCAACAATTGATCATTATTTTTTTGATGAATTGTTTAATCTTTCTATGTATCAGATGAACTCAATTTCTAATCATTTAAATCGTTCTCTTGATCTTGTTTTTACTAATGATGACGCCAGCATTAATGTTTTAAGATCATCCCCCTTTTGTATACCTGAGGATTTATATCATCCAACATTAGAGGTTTTAATACCTATTTACTGTCCACCAATTCTTACGCCCTCGTCATCTAAAAAGCGGCGTTGTTTTAATAAATGTAATTTTGTTTTGCTTAATGATCTCATTAATGCAACAGATTGGGCTCCTTTATATGAGGCAGTTGATGTAAACTTAGCAGTTTCAACATTCTACAATACTTTAAATGCTATTCTAGACAAGTGTGTTCCTATGTGTCTTCCCAAATCTCTTTCTAATAAACCTCCCTGGTTCACTTCGACTCTTTCAACTCTAAAAAATTTTAAATCTAAATGTTTTAAAAAGTTCAAAAAGTCGGGTTCGGTCGTTGATTGGTCTAAATACTCCTTAGCTAAGGCCAATTTCAATATTTTAAACTCTCGTTGTTATGAGAATTACCTTATACGCTGTAAAAGGCAGTTTGCTCGTGATCCCAAAAGATTTTATTCATTTGTAAATTTGAAGCGTAAATCTTCTGGGTTTCCATCCTCGTTTTTCCTAGGTTGTGACAGTACTTGCAATGATCAAGATACCTCAGATCTATTTGCAAAGTTCTTCCAATCCACTTATTCAACTGCCATTTCTGAAACCAATTCTTTTCCAATTTTAAATTCTGAAATTAATGGAAATGCTATTATGGTTTCTAATATTTCTCCTGTCTCTCTTTTATCCGCTATGCGTACGTTGAAATCGTCGTTCTCTCCGGGGGCGGATGGTATTCCGAGTTGTGTGATTAAAGAATGCAGTGCTTCTTTGTGGTCACCTTTATTAAAACTGTTTAATTTGTCTCTTGATACCTCGGTATTTCCTTCAATTTGGAAAGAATCATTTATTATTCCTCTGTATAAAAAAGGAGGAAGATCTGATATTTCAAATTACAGAGGCATTGCCAAGCTTTCTGCTATTCCGAAGTTATTTGAAAAAATTATAACTTCTAATTTACAGCACTTTTGTAAATCCATTATTTCACCATCGCAGCATGGTTTTGTTCAGAATCGATCAACCTCTACGAACTTATTAGAATTTTCATCCCTAGTTAATGAAAGCTTTTTAAAGAAAATGCAAACAGATGTTATATACACTGAGTTCTGTAAGGCATTTGACTCTGTTCAGCATGACATCTTGCTTCAAAAGCTTGACCAATTGGGATTTTCTCCTAAACTTCTATTTTGGATTGCTTCCTATTTAAAGGGTAGAACCCAAAGAGTTCTGTTGAGAACATCTATTTCGAAGGTCATATTTGTCTCTTCGGGTGTTCCTCAGGGTAGTCACTTGGGCCCTCTACTTTTCTCCCTATTTATAAATGACCTTCCCAGCTGTATTTCTTACTCTAGGATATTTATGTATGCAGATGATGTAAAACTCTGTCTCTCGTACCACTCCATTTTTTGCTGATTACACAATCAACAATGTGTCCTTGCAACGTATTTCTACAATCAAAGATCTCGGTGTGCTCTTTGACTGTAAACTTAGATTCAATACCCATATTCTAACCATCGTTAATGAAGCCAAAAGTGTACTTGGTTTTATTAAACGATGGTCTAAAGAGTTTAATGATCCGTTTGTCACTAAACTTCTTTTTGTCTCGCTGGTACGCCCTATTTTAGAATACTGTTCTATTATATGGTCGCCACAGCAGAAATTGTATCAGGACCGTATTGAATCGGTTCAGAAGCAATTTCTTCTTTTTGCCTTGCGCAATCTAAACTGGGATGGTAACCTTCGTCTACCGTCTTATCGTAGTAGGCTTCTTCTTTTGGATCTTCCATCGTTAATCAATCGTAGAATAGTCTTGTGTATTACTTTTCTACATAAGTTGATTAACGGTAGTATTGATTCGCCTTCTCTTCTATTTCAAGTCAACTTCCTAGTTCCTTCACGTGCTTCTCGTCACTTCTGTCCTCTTTATTTACCTATATGTAACTGTAACTATTCCTTGTACAGTGCGTTTCGTGTTCTATGTACTAAGTACAATACTTATTTTCATGTATTTAGTTCTGAACTCTCTCTTTCCTTAATAAAATCTTCTCTTTTAGCATATTTCAGAGAAATCACACACACACAGTTGTGAGAATGCACCTATGCAATTCTCCTTACTTGTGTAGTGATTTCTCTTATCGTATTTTACTTTTTAAGATTTTTATTTTTTCTTATATTTTTAAAACATTTTTTTAACTTCTTCTATCTTGCTTAGTTTCAATGATATCACTAACCATATCTGGCTGTGATTTGGGGCATAGCTCGTCGGTCCGGCAAATAAAACACCCCCATCGGGTTGGTGAAATCATTGCTATATATTGTTAGTATTAAGCTTTTTCTTTTTCCTGTTTCTGTTTATAATTTTAATTTTGTAATTTTATAATTTGACTCACGAATGTTGTCAATTTCTTTATATAAATAAATAATTAAATAAATAAATAAATAAGAGGTGCCCCGCAATGGAACGTGGAAAACACTGCTACGGCCCAGATAGAAAAGCCCAAAGCAGTTCCAAATAAAAAGCCAAAAGAAGTCAAAAAGGTGCCCCAAACAGAAGCGGTCTTAATAAAACCTGAGGGAGGACAAAGCTACGTAGATGTTTTAAGAAACATCCGCAGCACAATCCAGCAGCACGATAAGACAAATATAAGAGGAATAAGGAAAACCCGAACCGCAGCACTCCTTGTAGAACTCAACAAGGGAGAAAAACTACAACCGGAGCTTGTAGAAAAACTAAGGGCTACCGTCAAGGAAACAGCCACGGTTGCCGAGCTAAAACTTACGGCGACTATCGAAATCCGAGATTTCGATTCACTGACAGTAGAGACGGAGGTCGCAGAGGCAGTGCGTAAAGCCCTTGCAAACTGAAGTTACGCATTAAAGTTACGGCTCCGAACAGCCGAGAGCAAGTTAGAGCTTTCGTAACGCTCGAAAGCCAACTAACAGAAACCTTGCTTAACACAGGCAATATATATAGGGTTCGTTAGAGCTAAGATGAGAATGTTCCAAAGTGTCCGGTGATGCTACCGATGCTTTGGGGTAGGTCACTTGCAGATCAACTGCACAGGACCAGACAGAAATGGTGGAGGCCTCTGCATTAAATGTGGCGAAGCGGGCCACAAAATGAAGGAGTTCAAAAAGCCACCGAAATGCTGCATATGTGCAGATGCAGGACGTAGCCCAGTCTATCATATGCCGGGATCGCAGAAATGCCCAGGTACTCGGCAAGCTACAACAAAATGATGAAGATTCTCCAAGCAAATCTACACCGCAGCAAAACTGCAGACGCGCTCTTGACCCAGATCGTAACGGAGTACGCTATCGATGTTGTGGTCATAAGTGAGCAATATAAACAAAAAGACAACGGAGTTTGGCTAGAAGATGAAACGAAAACTGCGGCATTGTGGATACCTAGGGGCTCTGGGCTGCCTCTACAAGAAAGTAAACGGGGAAACTGCTACGTCTACGCACGTTTCAAAGACGTAGCAGTGGTCAGCTGCTACTTGACACCCAGTGACGACATAAGTACTTTTCAAAGAAAGCTAGACGTGATCGAGGATATGCTCGTTGATCGACTGCAACCCTTCATAGTGGCAGGCGACTTCAACGCAAGAGCAGTTGACTGGGGGATGCCGTCAACCAACTCTAGAGGACGGAAAATTTTGTTCCTGGCCGCTCGCACTAGACTAGTGGTGGTAAATCAAGGAACCAGACCTACCTTTAATAGGCCTGGATGCGAAGGTACAATTCCAGATATAACCCTTGGATCCGAACATATCGTAGATCGGATCAAGGACTGGAAAATACTTGACGACTTTACTGGCAGTGACCATGAGTACATCTCATACAGCTTCCAAAATAAGAGTAGACAAACCCACCCTCTAAAGACTTCCCATAGATGGGAAGTACAAAAGAAGTAGTCGAATATAGCTTAAAAACTATTGACACGGCATGTAGTGCTTCGATGCCAAAAAACGCACAAAAAATATGGAGGCAGACGTCAGGCGTACCGGTGGAACCACGAAATCGCGGAAAAAAGAAAAGTATGCATTCAGTGTAGACGAAGACTAACAAGAGCACGACGCTCTGGAAATTACACGGTAGAAGCGATAGCGGCTAAGAATGCGAGGAAGGAGCTATCGGGTGCTATCACACGAAGTAAACACGACAAGTGGAAGAGCTCTGCAAAGATGTTAACAGGGATCCTTGGCGGCTCGGCTACAAAATTGTAATGAAGAAGCTGAGGAACTACGGAGCAGCACCAATCGTGGAGGACGAAACTATGGATCATATAGCAAACATTCACGAAGCGCATGAGCCGGCTCCTGTAGTTTATCACTGCTCAGCCCCGCTATTCTCTGAAGAGGAGCTTAAGATTGCAGCTCTCTCCATGAAGAATAACAAGGCCCCGGGATCAGATAACATACCAGCGGAAATATTTAATGTGGTAGCAACAGGGTGGCCTTCCTTTCTTCTTAGAATGTATAACGCCTAGAAGAAAGATTATTTCCAGAAGCATGGAAGGAGCAGAGACTGGTGCTCATTAGCAAAGGCAAAGGCGACCCCAATACACCATCGGCATACCGGCCATTGTGTATGTTAAACGCAGCTGGGAAGCTGTTAGAGAAGCTTTTAAAGCCCAGACTGCTAGCAGCGGAGGCTGCATGGTTTTAGAGGAGGCTGATGGTTTTAGAGGGTTACTTCTGTTTACAGGGAAGCAGATCCCAAACGAAATTGAGATGCGAGTAAGCGGTAACTTACTAAAGAGTTAGAGGATAGTAAATTATCTAGGCGTTAGATTAGATAGTAAATTAACTTTCTGGGGGCAGCTTTAGCATGCCACACGAAAAACAGCGGTAGCAACGGGGCTTCTGAGTAGGCTAATGGCAAACGTTGACGGACCGACGGCAGGGAAACGAAAGCTTTTAATGGAAACCACAAACGAGATACTACTGTATGGTAGTGAAGTGTGGGCCGACACCCTAAAAGCTGAAGTCAGGCGGAAACCGATACTATCGGTACAGAGAAGAGCAGCCTTAAGGATAGCTTCGGCGTACCGTACAGTTTCCGGACCGGCGGTAACGCTATTAGCAGCAGTCATACCTATAGACCTGCTTGCGCAAGAGCGCAGGAAGATATGGGATCTTCGAAAAAGCGGACAATTCTCGGTACAGGCGGTAAAGACGATTCGACGGCAGACAATAGCTTCTTGGAACTAGATGGACAAGCGAGAGGTATGGGAGATGGACAGCAAGGATTATACCCGACCTAGAGCAGTGGGTAAATAGAAAGCACGTCTTTTTATCTGACACAAATGCTCTCTGGACATGGATACTTCCGAAAGTACCTAATATAGTAGATGGGGAAAACTGCCAAATCCAGCTGTATTTACTGTGAAAATGCAATGGATGACGCAGAGCACACGTTTTTTGACTGCGAAAGATGGTCAGAAGAACGTTTTGACCTGGCAGAAAACGTCGGTAAAGTCAAAGTAGAGACAATATATCAATATATCAATATATCAATATATCAATATATCAATATATCAATATATCAATATATCAATATATCAATATATCAATATATCAATATATCAATATATCAATATATCAATATATCAATATATCAATATATCAATATATCAATATATCAATATATCAATATATCAATATATCAATATATCAATATATCAATATATCAATATATCAATATATCAATATATCAATATATCAATATATCAATATATCAATATATCAATATATCAATATATCAATATATCAATATATCAATATATCAATATATCAATATATCAATATATCAATATATCAATATATCAATATATCAATATATCAATATATCAATATATCAATATATCAATATATCAATATATCAATATATCAATATATCAATATATCAATATATCAATATATCAATATATCAATATATCAATATATCAATATATCAATATATCAATATATCAATATATCAATATATCAATATATCAATATATCAATATATCAATATATCAATATATCAATATATCAATATATCAATATATCAATATATCAATATATCAATATATCAATATATCAATATATCAATATATCAATATATCAATATATCAATATATCAATATATCAATATATCAATATATCAATATATCAATATATCAATATATCAATATATCAATATATCAATATATCAATATATCAATATATCAATATATCAATATATCAATATATCAATATATCAATATATCAATATATCAATATATCAATATATCAATATATCAATATATCAATATATCAATATATCAATATATCAATATATCAATATATCAATATATCAATATATCAATATATCAATATATCAATATATCAATATATCAATATATCAATATATCAATATATCAATATATCAATATATCAATATATCAATATATCAATATATCAATATATCAATATATCAATATATCAATATATCAATATATCAATATATCAATATATCAATATATCAATATATCAATATATCAATATATCAATATATCAATATATCAATATATCAATATATCAATATATCAATATATCAATATATCAATATATCAATATATCAATATATCAATATATCAATATATCAATATATCAATATATCAATATATCAATATATCAATATATCAATATATCAATATATCAATATATCAATATATCAATATATCAATATATCAATATATCAATATATCAATATATCAATATATCAATATATCAATATATCAATATATCAATATATCAATATATCAATATATCAATATATCAATATATCAATATATCAATATATCAATATATCAATATATCAATATATCAATATATCAATATATCAATATATCAATATATCAATATATCAATATATCAATATATCAATATATCAATATATCAATATATCAATATATCAATATATCAATATATCAATATATCAATATATCAATATATCAATATATCAATATATCAATATATCAATATATCAATATATCAATATATCAATATATCAATATATCAATATATCAATATATCAATATATCAATATATCAATATATCAATATATCAATATATCAATATATCAATATATCAATATATCAATATATCAATATATCAATATATCAATATATCAATATGTCAATATATCAAATTTTCACAGTGTGGTAACGGTATTTATATGTGTCATTTGCCAAAGCACAAGTCTCTAGTATTTGAAATACGGGTGTTGCCAATTGAGGGCGAAGGGGGCGTGGCATCCAAAATCCAAAAAGTACAAAATGTCCGCATTCACTACACCTATCTGCACAGTAAATTTGAAGTCTCTAACTTTAATGGTACACATAATTGAAAGTGAATTTATGGAAATTTATCGATAATTCGGAAACGGGATGAGTTATCGAAAAAAAAACTCGTACTACATATGGTATTCACTAGTATACATGTCAAATTTCAGATCTCTAGCTTTTGCGGTTTACGAGATCCTTGCGTTCATACCCTGAACCCTTAGAATAGCCGATATTGCAAGCATGTTATGATTAATTTACATATTCATTGCGAGCAACTCATACACACATAGGTACGCACACAGATGCAATAATGAGCATGTGCTCTGCTAACTGAGCAGCGAGTGCGCTTGGGCTACAATATGCCTTTGATATGCGGAATTAAATGTTTAAAAAGTTTTTTATAGATGGACTTTCTTAATCAAAGCACCAGTCTCTAGTATTTGAAATAAGTGTTATGCAAATTTAGGGATATATCTTTATGGGATATAGGATCTTTAGAGGATCCTAACCATAACTCACTTGCCATTTGGTTTTAGCTCTAAAAGTGTACAATATTTGTCACGTCCCCAATGAGCGTAGAAATTTCTGCCGTAGCTTGTTGAACTTGGGATGTCAACGCGAGTAAACATTCTCTCTTGGTACATTCTTTACAAGTAGAGTTTCAAATTAATTTTCCGAATTTTCACGCGTAGCCGCCGTATCGAGACAGTCTTGACACTTTATCTGACGAGGGTATAACTTTCGTTTAGACGGACAGCTATCAGTGTGTTCATACGGACGGACAGATCGATATTTTCGATGGGTTCAGGATACAATAAACATGGACTCTCATGAATATACCGTTTTGCTGTACCTTGTCTATCATTTACATTTATCTGTGAATAATATGAGTTACGTTTGAATTCAAATAAAATATAAACGGTTATTCTTAATTGGGTTTAATTGGTTATCTATCATTTACATTTATCTGTGAATAATATGAGTTACGTTTGAATTAAATGAAATATTAACGGTTATTGTTAATTCGTTTTAAAAAGCGTTCCTAGAAATGCTTACGTTGCAAGTTGATTAACTTTGGTTGTGATCAGACTGTGTAATTTTTCCGGACAAGCATCTAGCATGTGGGTGTACAGCAGATCCATAACATCTACAGGGACTTTAAATATTTCTTCATAGTGGTCAATCATTATTCTGCAAACAAGAAACACAATAAAATAAATAAAATAAGTACGAAAGCCCGACCAGGAGATCCCCTGAACGCTCAGAAAAGTCAATATATGTAGGTGCTGAGATCGACGTGTTCAAACGTTATGGTGTCTGCCACGTCTATTTCTGCCTGCTACGTACATTTTCACAAAAACACCAAACACAGCATGCAATAACTTCTATACAACAATAGATCACCCTATCCAACTTATTTTCACCAAAAGCCCAAGCCTTCGAAAACAGGTGCCCAGCAATAATCCTTGCAAACCTGACCCCAGAAAATGTCTCCAAAAGGATTAAGTTTGTGAACGGGAACAAAAGTATAAATAATATATGAGTAATTACCTGATTACATTGATGGCTTCGGCCATATTGCCCTGCTCCGTGTACTCGGCTAGCTTTGGTGGATAATCACGCAAAATGTTTGGGGCAAACACGGTGGATAGATTGTTGCTATCCATTTTATTTCCAATCATTTGAATCGAACCGTCTTCATTGCATATATTGTCACAATGGGCTGCTACATTGCACAGAAATTTTAATAATGTATATAATGTATCGCGATGTGCAATAGGTAATAATTTGATTAAATGAGATATTGCTTCCAGTTGAAGGCGCCGATTTCGTATCCCTGAGAATAATTTTAATAGTACATATAGATATGTATATATCTTAGGGTTCCTCTTACGTTGCGTTTCCAAAAATGCTGTGTATAATCTTGTACACAGTAAGGGCTCAGGTAAGTCCCGTAGAAACTCTTTCAGCAATGTTGCTACGTCATGTGGACATGTATTATCAGGAATGCGCATTTTGCAGCTCTTGTCAAAATCCTCACGAAGCTGAAAAATATACACATATAAAAAGAATGAGCGAGATAGGATGCAAAATATCAATAAGAATTGGATAGTCATCATCTTCTTTATCATCTCATTCACTTCACACTAAAAGTGTGAGACAAGGAAGAGAGGATGAGCGCAAATGTCATGGGGCTCGCACTAGGGGATCTACTCAAGCATAAACTTTAACAAGATTAAGCTAAATATAAATACATAATTAGAAGAAGATTCGAACCCTTATATATGTCCACACTGACTGCGCTTGAGCGTTTAATAACTTTTTATCTATGATTGATGCGCGTTTCTTCTACTACCACCGCTACTGAATTTCCCACCGACCGAGAAACTTAATTAGCAGCTGATGATTCACATTTCACAATAGAATTGTATTTGTTATTTTTTAGTACATAGGAAAATGCTCGCGGTGGTGCTAAGTACATTTATCAAGTTTTGTTTAATAATTTTATTAATGGATTTTAATGACATTTTCAGCATATTGACTATATTTTCAATTTTATTGCACTATTGGTTAGTAAATTTCATTGATTCGGATTTATTTCCAAGTTTTCTAAACTTACTTGTTTCACACGCTTTTGAGAAGTACTAACTCTAAAGAGACCAACTTTTTGTAGTCCATATTCCTCCAAATATTCAATACAAATTTGTATGAAAAGTGGCACATTCAAAATTGATCTTTTTTTTGATTCTGTAAATAGCATTCGATCGAGATCGAGTTCATCATTACGCATATCAAACTGACTCCGTGACATATCCATTGACATCGATGCGGATTTCTGTAGATTGGTTAAGTAGTTTGTAGAAGAAGCTTCCTGATCTAAAGGACTACAACGTCCATAATCCATTGACTTCGTTGGCAAGCTTTCATATGATCTGACCTACAATAAACCAATAAATGAAAAAGAGAATTGTGCTGTTAACAATTGAGGCTGTTCTAGTTGGGTGTGCCACAACTGTTTGAATTTTTCAGACATCTCATATGTTAACAATACTTCAGACCAAACAATTAGATTCCATATTTAGAAGAAATCTATATTTTTATTCATTGGTGAAATTGGTAAATGATTCAGAATAAAAATAATTGTAATATTATTGTTTTTTTTTTTTTAATTCCGGGAATGAGAATATTGATTTCCTTAAAAATGTAAGTGATGGTACTTAGTGCTACGGACAGACGGACTACAGCTACTCAGGTCATTAATAACTAATCATATGATAGTATCTACGAAACTTCCCTCTGCCATCCCCATTCATTTTTTGCACCACTTATTTCGATTTTCAACATTATACACAATTCTTACATTATCATTTAGTTTTCCAACTCGACTGCCTCCAAATATTGATGCCAGCGAATGTTTTGAACCGGTTTCTCCTTCTCCGCATTGCTTTTTGTCTCTTGATAAGCAGCACTCCAAAGAGATTCCAAATAAATTATCCCGTCTATCTTTTTAAATCAAGTATGTAAATTAATTACCAAGAAAGAGAAAAAAAAAAAACAAATAAGAATGCTCTAATATGAGCACGCGCTCTGCTAACTAAGCAGCGACTGCACTTGGGCTGCAATATGACTATAATATAGGAAATTAAATGTTTAATAACTTTTTTCTAGATAGACTTTCACAGTGTGATTAAGGCATTCACATGTGTCTAGTTGCTAAAGTACAAGTCTCTAGTATTTGAAATACGGGTTTTGCAAATTGTGGGCGAAGGGGGCGTGGCATCCAAAATCCAAAAACTTCAAAATGTCCGCATTCACTACACCTATCTGCACAGTAAATTTGAAGTCCCTAGCTTTAATGGGTCACATAAATGAAAGCAAGTTTATCGGAATTTATCAATAATTCGGAATTGGGATGAGTTATCGAAAAAAAAAACAAACTGCGTATGGTATTCACGAGTATACATGTCAAATTTCAGATCTCTAGCTTTTGCGGTTAACGAGATCGCTAAGTTCACACAGACGAACGGACGGACGGACAGGGCTATATCGACTCAGGTCGTCGAGCTGATCAAGAATATATATACTTTATGAGTTCTGCCACGCCCCCTTCTGCCTGTTACATACATTTTTCAGTATTCTGATTTTCCATTTTGAATTGGTTCAGGGTATAAAAATCTTACTTACTGTGTTCATCCTTTCGGCCTATATCAAAGAAGCTTGTTGTGAGTGCCCTTTTTTTTGATAAAACTCGTGTTTTTTGTGTGTTTTGATCCCAATCTGGTTGAATAATATATCGTATAAATATATATTGAATATATATATATATAGCATTAAGTTAGTACAGTTGAGGAATATTTGTAGAATTTTGAAAATGCAACAGTTACCCATATTCACGCCAATATTTAATTCCTTAATTTTTTCCAGAGCAATATGCATTAGCGCTTCAGCTTCAATATTGGATAGTTTTTCTAATGATGTATCTGTTAGCTGAAGAATCTGGCCTTCTTCTGATATCCATGAGCATTTCTCCTACACCAAATACATGTAAGAGTTTATATTAGCTTCAAAAGAACGTTCTTCCCATCTGGTTAAACTTATATACATATAACATAACTATAAACATAATTATACATACCAGGGGAGTCCATTTTTGTCGCTGCGTTACAAAGTCCTGACTGTGATTTTGTCTGTTTTGACATTTGGAGCGACTTCCCCAAATTTTCCTTGATACGAAATGCCCAACATTAGATAAAGATTTGGATTTCTGCATGTTCGATGTTTCATTTTTATCTGGATCTGAAAGTAAATAGAATAAAATGAGACAAATTAGCTGAAGCTATAATTGTATATACTTCAGTATGGAATATAAAGTAAAGCTTAAGAGCTTAGCTTAAAGTTTAATAGTTTGCCTAAATATGATGAATTGAGGTGAGCGGTCGATACAAACAGACCTTTAAATTACACGGACTAACCTGTTTTCTCTATATATTTTTGTCTTTCGAGGCACACGCATACAACATGTGTTATCATTTATTTGCCAGTGTGCGGTATATCTCAGAAATGTTCACAACTACTGAAATACGTATATGATATTTCTAGAACATACTGTAATCGCATTCATTGCTTACATAAAATAATAGTTATAAATATTATTAATTATTAATATTATAAAAACTTACAATGCCAAATACAATGACTACAATAAATTTTAATGTAGAAATAATTATTATTTATTATTATTATTATTATTATTATAATTATTATTATATAGAAATAATAATGAATGTTGTGTGTATGTACATACATATTTATGTGTGCGTGTGTGTGTACGTATACTTACTTATGAATGTTTCATTTACAATTCCACACTTTAAGTTATGTGTACTTGAGGGCTCACTGTTAGAATGCCAAAAATTTGACAGGAAATGTGAACTTGAGGTTATTATGCCGCTAGAAGTCCGTCCACCCTTCTCCTTATGATGCTGACGGTGTATGGGGCTTGTGGGTGAGTTGGGCGCCGACAGACAAACAGATTGGCCAATAAGCTTTTTGTTGAAGCTAGCACCTTGCTCGTCATTTTTGCGCTCCAGCAATTGCTTATCACAATTATTCTTCTTACGTATTCGTTCATTTAGATCATTTTGCCAGGCAATATGGGCATTATGCAAATTGGTTGAGTTCTCATTTCCGCGTATATAGTCCAAGGCAATTTGGGCCCATGCATCCAACGTTTGCACTGCTTTATTATTGCCGTCATCCATTCCAGGTGGGTTGATTTCGCCCTTTGCCTTAATATTACGCAAATTTCGATCGTAGTTAACAGACTTGAATCGACTTGCATCGCCATCGTGCAAACTCTTCTTTCGTGCCATACGCAAATAACGTTTTATCGTATCGCTAACGGACTGAGAGACATCTTCGTTATCGATCGAGATTCGTCTTTGGTTAGCAATGTCGGCTGATGCCGCTTTATCGGCAACATCATTGTCTAAATTATTATTGAAATAACAACTGTGTTCATTCACCATTTGCTCATATTGTTCAGCAATTAATCTTAATTCAGGTAATTGTATAAAATTCGTTTGGGTTCCACATGAATTCAACATCAAGAACTTATCACGAACTCCCTGATTAGGGAACTTATTAAGTATATTTGTTTCCAAATTCTTAGTACTATTTTGCCTTAGTGCGAGTGTTTCTGGCGGCTTTTGTATGCGCTTAACGGCATTTGATGATTTAATCGGGTTGGACTTTTGAATCTTGTTAATGGATTCTTGATAGTTGGACTGATAATTTGAAGTGCTGTCATAGTAGCTGTTGCCAGTAGTCCTGTACAGAAGGCTCGAATTTGAGGTAGATCTAGCTAAATTTGCTTTGCTCGATGATGGCTCAGTGGAATGTAAAATTCGATGTAATTGCTGCTTCTTTAATATATTATATATCTTTTTTAACAGGGCCTTATCTTCAAGTATTGCTGGCGTTACATAATCAGTATCAATTTGTATGTTGCACAGTGATGTATTTTTTAATAATTCTAATCTTTCCAATAGTATCGATTCATAATTCTGATTATTCACTTGGAAATCAGTTGAATTCAAAAATTTACTCTCATAATTAGGTCGCTGGGAACTGGGCGAAGACGTTTGATCTGGACGAACGGTTTTTGTGCCCAACAACGTTGTTGTTTTATGCGAATCTCGAATTTTTAGATAGGACTGTAATAGTTCTATAGTTAGATCTACATTCTCATTAAATTCCTGAGTTCGTTGATGTATTTGTACTGCATAATTGTTGCCCCGGTGTTGTGAGAGTATCTTGAGATGTCGCTTCGAACAGCTTTTAGTGGCACCGGGAAACGAGGATTTCCGACGCCACAATACGAATCGTTGCTCCGACGCACAAACACGTTGAAATTGTTCCTCTATGTGGGAAATACTATCTGAGCCATGGATTGTCTTACCCTCGGGCAACAGTTTGCGACCAGCATCGGTCATATATCGCCAAGTTTTTCGTGTCAATAGCCAACGCTCGCGTTTCTTTTCCTTTTCTTTTGAATGGAATCGTCTACGTCCAAACGACGTCGATGTCGCTATAAGGTGCTGTTTATTATTTGAGCAACTCTCAGCTTCCTCAATTTGGTGCAGTTCATTGATCACACTATCTAGCGGACCTGACTTTTTCTTTATAACTGCCACAGGCTGACGCAAATTATTGTTCGATGCAATTGGCATTTTTGGTTTTCTTATTATATCCAGTTCTTGAGCAGTTGTCATCTAAAACAAAAATATAATCATCAATACTTTGGACGTCGAATCGGTATTTAAGTTTTATATGCTACAACAATAATATCAAATTTATTGGATTCTTTCTCACAATTGGCAGTCGATTGCATTCAATTTTATATTATATTCACTGAAAAGTTATTAACATTTGAACAAATTGTACAGAGTATGTAACCTGTTTTAATGTTGTGTGTTGAGTAAGAAGTATTTTCCGTGATTTGGTTTGCTTATTTTGTTTATGATACAAAAGGATACATTTAAATTCGAATTTTTTTCACCAAAAGACTGTATACAATATAAAACCGATAGACTAGGAGATACCCTGAACCCTCCGAATAGCCGATATTGCAAGAATGCTATGTTTATTTTACATATATATTGCAAGCAACACATACACACGCACACTGACGCAATAATGAGCACGCGCTCTGCTAACTGAGCAGCGACAGCGCTTGGGCTGCAACATGCCTATGATATGGGCAATAAATGTTTGATTAGTTTTATGTAGACAGACTTTAAATAATATTTGCACAGCGTACTGGGGCGTGGCATCCAAAAAAAAAAAACAAAAAGCAAAAATTAAAATTGTATGATAGTCCCATGAAACAAAGCACAAAATTTGGAGATTTTAAATTTAAGGATGTAAAAGATTTTTTTTAATAACTAAATTTCGAATTTCGGTTTTAATTGACAATAAAAAAAAACAAGAATAGCTATCGAATTTTATACAGGAACCTACAAACAACATTTAAGTCTTTAGCTCATAGGTTCTGATATCTACGTCTTATGTACATACATATAACATATTTTTACCATTTTCAATGAGTTCAGGGTCTATGTTACTTAATGTTTTACTAGTGACTTTCAGTATATTATTTATATTTCCAGCTGCACTTTAAGAAGTTAATATAAAAAAAAAATGTATAAAATAAACAGAACAAATCCGTAAATTTATATCTTGGATAGTTTTGGAATTGGACCCGACTGGTTTTATATTTTTCACAAAAGCTAAAATCTTGAGTTTAGTAGTTGTTTAATGTAATATTTTAACTGAGGCTCACAAATACACACTGTATAAACACAGTGTATATTTACTTACAGATTTTTGTAATTATTTATTTATTTTTGAAAGGCTTCTGTCCATTTCACTGATGTCTTATTGGTTGTCGCACTGTTTAGTATTTACACAGTCTTTGATACGGTTAAATGAGTTTAAATTCTGATAAAGCACTATACATATATGTATTATGTATGTTTCACATAGCCACACAAATTCAAAATACGTAATTTCACATAAAATTATTAATCAATTGCACATATATATTATATTTAGATTTTTTATTTATGAATATTACTCAGAATATAATTATTGTTTTTATTTTATATATTTATTTGTACATATATCTATATCTGTATATATATATATATATATATATATATATATATATATATATATATATATATATATATATATATATATATATATATATCTTTATATACATGTATATATATATATATATATATATATATATATATATACAATATAATTATACAGATTAAGAATATCACATCGATTTTAGACTGTTCAACAAACTCAAGTTTCGAGAATAACGTCAAATATTTTTGAGAGCACGCATAAAAAGATAGAATACATAAAAAATCAGTTTATTCTTGAGAAATGTAGATGTATACAAATGTTTACAAAAATATATACTCACAGACATTCTCTGTCAATCTTTCCCTCTTTCTCTCTCACTATATATATGTATATATGTATATATATATATATATATTAGACATAGGTATATCTATATATATATATGCATATACATATATAATACACCATAGAATGAACGTACACACATTTAATAAAAAATACTCGCGCTCCCCGTCTACATTATTGTGTATATAAAAATACACATGCACATTCATTCATTCATATACGCATATATATATATATATATATATATATATATATATGTGTGTGTGTGAAATAACCGTGTTTTGGAATATCAGCTCTTTTAGATACTTCTTACCTTACTTACTTACCTTTAAAAAAATTTTTTTGTATAAAGGTATAATAATTGACAAATCAATTTAAGCTTATAGCTCAAAAACGGTAGGTAAGTCAGAAGTATCTATTTGCAACGTCCACAGTGGGCGTAGGCATATAATTTTTGGTCAGTCAATAGAAGGGGTCTAAGGAAAGGTAATTGTAATTTTCGCCCCAAAAAAACCGTATAACTTATTTTTGTGGAATCGATAGAGTAGGTCACCAGTAACTCAGCATCCACTTTTGAAACTTCTAGCACTACCACTGTAGGAGTTATAAGCAGATGAGGTTTGCCATATCCCACGATATCTGCCATAACTGTTTAATCCTGTACTCAAAATATAACAGGATTTGAAAAATTACTATATAGTCAGATCCGATTTGCCACGACCCCAGTGGACGTGGATACTAATTTTTTTTTGTCGATCTTTATAGGATCCTATCCATAACTGACATGATTTGGCTCTAAAACTGTAGAATATAGTTTCATCCGATTTGCCACGCCCCAATTCAGTTGAACTTGGGGTGTTAACGCGAGTATACATAGTATATAACTAGAGTATATATAGACTGATCCATTTGAAATTTTCGATAGCCTGTAGAGATGTAGCAAGTAAGAAGGCTCTAGTCAAGACCGGTCGACTGGTAGATACCCTGAACACTTCGAACAGCCTTATCGCAAGGATGACATGATTAGCTTACATATATATTGCAAGCAACACACACACATATACCCACGCACACGGATGCAATAACAAGCACGGGGTCTGCGAAGGAGGCGTCTGCCTATTACACACATTTTCACAAAAATATTATACCATGATTTACCATTCAAAATGGGTTCAGGGTATAGCAACGGTCATTCCCCCCATAACGCGCTGTAAGGAAAATGATTTACAAAGTATACAATATTTGTTTTTTATTTCTTTTTTTTATTATTAATAGATTATTATAATTACTATTAATATATATAAATATTATATATTATTTATAAATATATTATATATATATATATATATATATATATATATATATATATATATATATATATATATAAATAGACTAATCTCGCACTCGTTTTTTTAAGTTAAGTCGTTTAAAATGTGCTTCCACTTCCATTTCAAAACTTGCTATATGAATAACTCTACACTTATTTAATTTGTAATTGTTTTATAAATACAAATACAATTTATATATATATATATATATATATATATATATATATATATATATATATATATATATATATAACTCTACACTTATTTAATTTGTAATTGTTTTATAAATACAAATACAATTTATATATATATATATATATATATATATATATATATATGTATATATATATATATATATATATATATATATATATATATATATATATATAGAGTACAATTAATCAGCATTAGCAATAGACTATATATTCACAGCCAATTTGTCGACGTATAATAATATATTTAATTTTGCGATTAGCTTTCGACTGCTATAAGTATTATTATATATATTTCATTATATTATTACATATTTCTTTGTACTTAGTACAAATATTACTTCAATTTTAGGATATACGTATACATAATGCTTTGCACAAAAACCAAATTTCAAAGAAATATTTACCTTCGATTTGTAGCTTTACAGTAATTGCTGAAAAAATCTTTGTGATTTGAAAGCATGAAGTTTTCTTAGGTGTATTGTGTAGATTAATCTGCATTTGGACATTTTCATATTCATTTTGCAGACTTGACCTAATCTTTTAGTTAATAAATCAACATGCAATCAATGCCTACTAAATATTAGAAGGATATAGAGCCGCGCTCCTCTACAGAACACTTTCAATTAAACAATTATTATTTAGCAATTGTTGCTTTTATTTGTATATGTCATATATACATCATTTATATATATATATATATATATATATATATATATTATGTTATACATATATATTTATATAATTATATATTATTAATTGAAATGTTGTATATATAAATAAAATTATTAATTTGAATGTGACCAGTTTTATACATATACGAATAATCCCGATGTTTATATATAAAACTTCTCATTTAAAATAATTTTATATCAATATAACAATTTTATTATTAATAATACATATATATATATATATATATATATATATATATATATATATATATATATACAGATATATACATATATATAGATATATATAGATATTTATTAAACACAAAAAAACAAAAACAGAATAGTAGTAATCGAGAATTGGACTACACTTATCCAACAGTTTTGTGATATTGAATGTGAATCTAAAACACGAAAAAGATTCCTTCGTGATTCAAGACGACTTTCACAGTAATATTTCGATTTTAGATTCGGTCAGCATACAAAAACCATTGGACGGACCTTCAGTATAGTTTAAATTCCGGGTTACTTAATTTTTTTGTTACATGGAAAACATATTTTCTTGTAATTTCAAAAACATTTTTTAAAGAACAAAAAATATCTGTATATATATTTATTATATATCATATGTATATAAATAAATAAAAAAAAAAAAAAAAAATATATATATATATATATATATATATATATATATACATATATGCATAACATATGTTTTTAAAATTAAAACAAATTATGTATTCCATTGAAATATAACCTATACATTTTATTTTTATTTTAGTTTTGGTCACAATTGTTACTAAATCCCAAATATTGTCTCAATATATGTATATGTTCATCTAATATAAACATATTTGTTTTGTATTATTATCTGATAGTTATATATATATATATATATATATATATATATATATATATATTCTTTTAAAATAAATATATACAAATAAATGTATGTATATATTTACTAAATTTCTTATTACTATTGAAATACAGTTTTTATCATCTCTACAGTCTTTCAAATAATTTCTTAAAATTTAATGTACTTCTGTGTAGCTATTAAAAATTTCTGCAAAGTTTCTTCATACAATAGTTCCTATATTTATATTATATTGAAACATATGTACACAGTTTTGTTGCATAGTTTAAGAAGTATTGAATTAATATACATTTCTGTTTATTGATATAAATGTTATTTATATTAAATGGATTTGTGCAAATATATGTAACAAGCAAAAGGGCACGTGGACAGACCCTTAAAAAAAAAATAAATAAAAATAAATAAATAAAAATATATGTACATTTATGTATATTTAATATTAAATATTATGTATATTAAATATATATACATATATATTTATATATTTTCAGTCATTTAAAGTTGCATAACTTTATGCTCCTAATAACCACGTTTGAATATGCTCATGTACATAATATGCAAAAAAAAAATCCTGATATATGTATGTTTATATGTACTCAAGATTGTGACCGTTTATGAATACATACTAACAAGATATATACATATAGCAAATGAAAAGTAGTGTATTATATATATATATATATATATATATATATATATACCGTAGAGTATTTGATAATTTAAATATATACATATATATATATATATATATATATATATATATATATATATATATATATACCGTAGAGTATTTGATAATTTAAATATATACATATATATATATATATATATATATATATATATATATATATATATATATATATATATTTTTTTTTTTTTTTTTTTTTTTTAATATATATGTCTTAATTATTATATATCAGTAATAGCTCGTCTAAAGCCTAGCTTCGCATAATTTTGTAGGTAATTAATTATACATAATCACGATTTGAATTTGTTGAGTATTCATCGGTAAAACGACCCGTTGCTGAAATAAAAAAAATTGGTCAGATTTTTAATTAATTTTAATTTATTAAACAAGTTCTTGTATAAAATCATTGCCATTCAAAAAAGTTTAAGAAGCGAACATAGAACATTAACACTGGGGTTGTTCGATATAAGATATAGATAGATTTGATCAAATATAGTAGGGTAGTAGCGATCAAAATTCTAGGAGATACCGTAAGCCCTGTTGCAGCCATTCTACGCTGAAGATAACGTGGACTTTTCAATAAACTGAATGACAGCCTCACTTAAGGAAGTTAGATAGTTAGGACTAGGATTGAAGTATTTTTGAATGACAAAAATGAAATATAATACTTACAATCTTCCATTAAAATAACCTGTGTATTTTCTATATTTGTACTAGCTACAGAGTGCGGAATTAGGTTGAACTCGTCTTCGGTAAGACCATTATTCCATCGGGATCTAGCACTTGAACGGTGTGCTGAGGTCACAGCCATAGTCGGTGTTGAATATAGGCTTAGATTTGTTGGACTCATAACACCAGACATTGTCGAAATAGATCCGGCATAACCCAATAACTGAAAAGAGTACAGTACAAAATTAAATATATTTGTTATGTAGAATAAAAACGTTTTCTTTCGTACATGAATATTATTATATTCGCATATCAACCAAAAAGAATATTCGTTTAAAGCATTGTCGAAATCTTATCTTTTCTCTGTCTGTGTCTTTGGCTGGCAGTTATCAGTTATCTGTCTTGAAATTTTGATCGTATCCTTGTTGGTAAAGTTAGTTAATAAGTTGTTACGTCCACTAAACAAACTAATCTGACCTTCACATATATAGTAGATGTTAAATTATACTATGTTCTATACTATAGTTATGTATACAGACAGGCCCGGCTTTGCATGGATTTTGGCTAGATGGCGGTTATAGAAGCCCAATATTCAGTATTTTAAAATATTGTATTCAATTTTCTTTTCTTATTTCGCAGCATATAATAATAACTGTTTTGTATATATACTTTTTTAATGAAACTTTTACAGTGTAAGAATGTCATATACATATGTGTATTTGCCAAAGCAAATCGTTCTAATATTTGAAATACGTGTTTTATAATTAAAATTTTAGGCGTAGGCGGCATAGAGCCCAAAATATATCCGAATTCGAAATTGTATAAAATATACACGAAACTAAATACACGATATATATCTAATTTAAAAGATATTATAGATATCATTTTTTAATTGAATTTCGATTTAATCTTTAATCGATACCATTAAAACGGTAATTGTTATCGAATTTTTGATAAAAGATCGTATAAATATACCAATTTACATTTTTTCCCATTTTCCATGGGTTCAGGGTATGAAGGATATAAAAAATAGCTGTATGTGAGGGTGTGTGCATGGTCAGTTATTGCAAAAGATATTAAGACTAAAAAAATATCTGTATCGTAGATCTTACCGATGTCGATTGGGTGTGATAATGATTAAAATACTCTCGACTGTTTGCCGTGGGATACATTGGCGTTGCGATTCGGGTTAAAGAGTTCGAGGCAATCGATGGCATTTTACATCGAAGAGTGTCGCTTGAATGAATGTGAGGACTGGTCGCTTGGTGTGGCTGTGGCGACGATCTTGCCACCAAAGTTGTGCAGTCTGCATTTGTATTTGACTCAATCTCCGTATTAGCTGGACTCTGGTGGCCACCGTCCATTGAATTGATGTTACGATTATCATCCCCATTCGTCAGTGAGGTACGCTTAGTTGACGAGGACGAGGCTGGTGTCTGAGCCGTGATCATAGCCAAATCTGCGCTCGTTCGTATTATAGCAACAGGTCTTGCCATCGGCGGCAACATCGGGGGCAACATTGTGCTATGATAATGGGTCGACGATGCAGCTGCCGTCAATTTCGTCGCTCTTAGCTGTGGGTGGATTTGATAGTGTGGTGTATGATGACTGTGATGTGTGGACAACTGATGAGCATGCTGAAAGACTGGACTCTCTAAGTTTGTTGCTGCTGCGGCTGCTGGTGCTATGCTTGTTGAATGGCTTCCTCCTGTTCCATCCTGGCAAACGTATGTCACAAAATCGGTTATATCATGTCCATCATTAGCATGATTCTGCTGTTGTTCCTGCTGTTGTTGTTGCTGTTGCTGACTGGCATGTTCATGTTCTTCTAATATTGAATGGGGCAAAAGTCGAGGACTACTATGTTGCGGATAATAGATCGTATTCACCGGGCTCACAGACGTTGACAAAAACGTCGAACAGTTGTGATGCAAGATGGCTACATAGGCATGGGAAACAGATGCAAAATATAATAGGCATTTTGACAAAAGGAGGTTTCACGCTCTTAAACAAAAATATAGTGAGGGCTGATAAAAGGCCAAACAGTAAAAAAGTAAATATGTCTATCCGTCTAACAAAAGGTACTGCTCATACAAACTATTCCACCCGCTCAGCTAACTGAGCAGCGACTGCGGTTTAACAAATGCCAATGAAATGAGAAATCAATTTTTAACAACTTTTTTATAACTTTATGGATGGACTTTCTTAATCACTTTGTGATTCAGTATAATTATAGCATTCATATGGGTGTATTTGCCAAAGCACAAGTCTCTAGTATTAGAAATATTTTTTTTTTGCAAATTTGGGCCGAAGGGGTGTGGCATCCATTGCACAGTGAATTTAAATAAATAGATTTAAAATTATCGAAATTAACCGGTAATAAGGAAACGGGATGAGTTTAAAAAAAAAAACCATACAGTGCATGGTATTCACAAGTATACATGTCAGTACAGACGGACAGGGTTACATCGATTCAGCTCGTCGAGATGATCAATAATATATATACCTAGTGGGGTCTGCCACGTGTCCTTCTGCCTGTTACATACATTTTCACAAATACATGATTTCCCATTTTCAATGGGTTCAGGGTATAAAAATGTGTGGCATACCCATTGCTGCCCATTGAATGCAATGGGAAGGCTGTATTATGTAGTCGGCCGCACCCGACTGCTGCCTTACCACTGCTAATCTATTATATTATAATGCTCATAATAACGTACTTCAGGACTTACATTCTGCTGACCGAATAGCTGGCACAGTTGCAATTGGGCGACTATTTAGTGGTGTATATCGATTCAGGGAAGTTGATGATTCAGTAGCAGATGTTGTTGGTTCCTCGTTGGAATTAATGTTGTCAGCTGATCGTAGGACTACAGAGAAGCTGCCTGTTGGGCAGTTTTCGGGGCCTATTGTCGTTGTACATGAAATTAATGGCGGCGACGAACTTTGGTCGATTTTACATGCATCACTCGATCCATTTGTTGTATCAGCGCGTAACAATGGAGACGATGATAAATGTACGCTCCTCTGATTTTGATCGACAAAGTCAACTGCAGAAGATGAACGATATTCTTTATATAAGCCATAAACCATAAACCATATTAATACTCACTGCTATAGACACCAGCAATTGGATTGGCGACAATAGCACCAACCTGTGCCTGACTCTGTGCGGCGGATATCGGTGAATCGGGGGTCAGTTGATATGTGTTACAGTCAAAAGACGTTCCCAAATTCTCCCTTTTAATGATGTTCGTTTGCAAGCTATTATCACTCACTTCGTCCAGTATTGAATCTACAAAATGATATATATACATATTATATATATAATACAAAACAAGAAAGAGGGCTCAATTACTTATTTTACACATATATTGCAAGGAACACATGCACACACATATGCACGCGCTCTGCTAACTGCGCATTTGAAATAGTATAGCTAAGGATTTCAAATTTATTTCGAGGTTCCTGAATGCCATCCGCATTTTTAAAATTCGATAACTATTCCAGTCTCCAGGCGATATCGAAGTTTAATAATTAAATTATCTTATATGTTTTTGAAGCTTACATTATATTTGGTACAATTTTGAATTTTGTAAATTTTTAATACGTCTACATTTGCAAATAACATATTTTAAATACTAGAGACGTGGGTGGGCTTAGGCAAATTACACTATAAACCTGTGAAAGTTTGATTAAGATATTCTATCTATATAAAAGGTTATTAAACATTTAATTTCCAATAATAAAGGACATAAGCGCAATTGGAATAGTATGTTACCTTTTGATAGTGTCCAAAGCTCCTGTGATGAGAAAACTCCGGTGGCCAAGATAGTATCGTTACATACAACACCATTGTATGGATTGTGACGATGGCCTTTTGTTTTAGCATCAATTTCATTGTCATCTTTTCTCTCGGGTGGTATATTGTTTCGATTTTGACTACAAATGGCAACCTGGGCCGATCGGCTGGTAAGCACCGAAGAGGAGATCGTATTTATCGATGAGTTATGCGTATTGATGAAGTTCGCCAAATATAAATCCAACTCTCTAACGGAAACGTTTATGTGATATGGATTGACACATAGACCGGGATGGAGGCATTCGGGATTCTTTTCCAAGCGCTCACCATCTGTACTTTCCAATGGTATGGCCTTAAAAAGTATAACCATAACAAGATCAAGACGCCAGACTTTGTCGGCTTGCCTTAGGCAGTCGATGCGTCGCATTTTGCCTTTTTGATCGGGATTCGACAGGACACAAATTGATTTACGTTTCCCAATTATCGATTGAACAAAATCCTCCCGACTCTCTTGTGTTATATCCTTTCGTAATTTCCCCAAAAGTCGGGAAGCCCATTTCTGTTTCACTTCTGTTTTTTCATTCTGTAAATGAAATCCATATAATTCATATATAAATATATCTATAACATATGTACCATATATACCTGTAATTCGTCCTTGCAATGCCTTTCTTCTTCCAATGACATACGCTTCTCATGTTTCTTGTAATACTTTCGTTTTGCAGCTTGCAAGTTAAACCAAGAGTAGGAGAAAGATTTGACGTATGGTAATAATGCCTCAATGAATGGGTGAAATTCATCCTAAACATAAAAGAGATACGGACAAATAGATTATATTATTGAATTATATATATAAATACATGTATTTATGTATATATACACATAGATACATTTATATTTATTTCTTTTTTTTTTTATTTATTTCAACAACAATTTGTAAAAATTGACAGATTTACGAGAGTTTAAGTACTTTCTTCTACATACATACATATAATGAAAATGAACCGTATAAAACAGCTTTCAAGAAGTTAATAATAATTATTACAAAATATAAATTGTTAAATTAAATATATATTTATATTCGTATAATTAAAAACAATAAGATCTAGGATAAGCAAATTTTTGGAGGTCCCTATAAAGCACGTGCATATCGATAACTAATATTTTTTAAAGCTATGAAATTAAATCTCGTACATCTTTGATGCTAGAATCTCAAAATGTGAAATATCAAAATTATTTTATAATTTTCACAATAGAAACTTTACAGCTATGGTATGTACTGTTGAACACCTCTATTAATTTTCCAAGAATTATATATTTTATATGATATCATTATATTTTCACAATAGAAACTTTACAGCTATGGTATGTACTGTTGAACACCTCTATTAATTTTCCAAGAATTATATATTTTATATGATATCATTATATATATATATATATATATATATATATATATATATATATATATATATATATATGTAATATATAGTAAAAAGTAAAAACCTTGCAGTCTGCCTATTAGGACTACTCATTCGCCCCAGTTTTCCATCTTCCATCTGCAAGGTTTTTATACCCTGAACCCATTGAAAATGGAATATCAGGGTATAATGTTTTTGTGAAAATGTATGTAACAGGCAAAAGGAGACATCGCACACCCCATAAAGTATATATATATAGCTGAGTCGATATAGCCCTGTCCGTCTGTCCGTCCGTCTGTATGAACGCGCTGATCACGTAAACCACAAAAGATAGAGATCTGAAATTTGACATGTATACTCGTGAATACCATACAAGTACGAGTTTCTTTTTTTTCTCATCCCGTCATCCGAACTATCGATAAATTTCGATAAATTTGCTTTCATTTATGTGACCCATTAAAGCTAGAGACTTCAAAATTTTTGTGCAGATAGGTGTAGTGAATGCGGATATTTTATAGTTTTTGGATTTTGGATTCCCGTATTTCAAATTCTAGAGACTTGTGCTTTGGCACATAGACACATATGAATGCCATAATCACACTGTTAAAATTTGAAAGAAAGTCCATCTACAAAAAAAGTTATTAAACATTTAATTTCCCATATCATAGGCATATTACAGCCCGAGCGCCGCTGCTCAGTTAGCAGAGCGCGTGCTCATATTACGTTCGTGTGCGTGCGTATGTGTGTATGTATTGCTTGGAATATATATGTAAAATAATCATAGCATGCTTCGAAGGGTTCAGGGTATCTTCTAGTCGAAAGGTCTCGACTAGAGCTTCCTTACTTGTTACTTGTTGTAGATAGTTATATCTTATATCTATGGATTACATTTAAAACCGGAGATCGGAGAGGATACTAGGGCATACTCCAGAATAAAGTTCTTATACTTATTCACGAATGTGACATAAGTATATTGCACGAGTTTATAACTCCTACAATGGAGGAAACTTTGAATGCTGAGTTACTAGCGATATCCTCTATTGATACCACAAAAATTATTTTCTCGCATCGTGTTCTATCTAAATAAACCATAACCAAACTATAATTTTCGCATTCAAGCATTAAAGAAGTTACCCTGAACCCTCTGAAGAGCCAATATTTCAAAACATTTTACATATATGTATATTGCAAGCAAAACATACACACATACGCGACGAGAAGCACGCGCTCTGCTGAGTGAACATGTTGCATGTCGATATTTCTACCCTGATGTGAACAACGTGTTTATGTCATTCACATGTGTGTATTTGCCAAAGAACAGTCTTTAATATTTGAAATACGCGTTTTAAAAATTTGAGACGAAGGGCGTGTGGGATCAAAAATTTAACAAAAATCAAAATTGTATAAAAGTCCGATAAAACTAAATATTGATTAATATTTTGATTTTCGTAAGAAGAGAAAAACGAAATTGTTATCGAACTGAAAAAAAACTTGATCTGCTCGTGATATATAGGAACCTACTAAAAGTCTCTCGCTTTTATATGTTCTGAGATCGACACGTTCAAACATACAGACAGATGGACAGCTAAATCGAGTCAGCTCGTTGCCTTGATTAAGAATATATATCCTCTATGGGGTCTGCCTCCTTCGCCTGTACTATCGCCTCCTGCTACCTGTTACATACATTTTACCAAACCCATTAGACACTTTTTTCAATTTTTAATGTGGTCAGGGTATAAAAATAAAGAAATAAAAATAGAAAATTTTCTCACCAAGATTCGAACCAGGGCGCCATCATATTTGCATTGCATGACACTGCTTGTCACAGCATGGCACTGCCTTTTTTGGCAAGCCGACATTGCCAAGATTCGAACCAAAAGTGTACTACAGAATTTCGAAGCGACCAAGAAACTTAATTAGCAGCTGATAATACTGTCTTAGTAAATAGGAAGATGTTCTGCCAAGCAAATTTGTCAATTGACAAATGATTTGTTGAATAACTTCTGTGGTACTTAATGGACTCTAATGAAATTCCCAGCAAATTGATTATATTTTCGACTGAATTGTATGAAATTGATTTGGAACAAATATAAAAATTGTATTAAATACACATGATACTAGATTGAAAGAAAAATTGGGGACAATTACAGGTGTGTCAAATCGTTAAATTTATATCTTGGTATCTTTTGAAACTGGTTGCTGGGGCATGATTAAGTTATTACTTGTTTATTTCTTACTTTCTACTTTTATACTAAATTCGATTTAAGTTGTAACTCTGAGTTTCAAAACATAAATGTAATTAATTCATAAGTTTTATTGTTAAAAAAAAGGTTAATTAAATAAAATATTCTACTAATGCATTTTAATATATTTTAATGTACAAAATATTTATCATCTTAATAATGAAATGAATATTATTTAAAAATTTTTAAAGTTGTTTATATTTTTAAAATAAATGTAATACAAAATTATTCTTTTATTTGTACGGTTTCATTTTCGGCTACAAATGAATTACGAGAGGTGAAAATTTTCGTGTGCTGGAATAGATAAAAATGTTTTTACATTTATTTGATCACATTTAAACATTTAAAACACAGAGCAAAAACACATTTGAAACAAACTTTGCTTTTTCTTTTTAAATAATATTTATCAAGCATTCATATATATAGATAAAATCAGATTAAATGACAGATAGATATATATTTTTATACTCATTCATGAAAGTCAAAGGAGAATATTGATTTGTACAATGTCCATCTTGCTGTCCGCCCAGCTGTCCGTATGAACACAAAGAATTACTATGCTTTAGCTAGAGAGTTGGAATTTGGAATGTATACCTATGTGGCAAATACGTGGCAAATAGAAAAATACATTTCCCGCTTTCTGAGATACCCTACTTGTTGAAGGGCTAGACAATTGAGATTTGGTATGCATACTCGCGTTCAAAAAGATATGGCGGATTATTATGCATATTTTGTGGCGTGGGAAACCAACACATACCCTGTAATTTTTTCATTCAAATTTTACTATTATTATACCCTGAACCCATTGAAAATGAAAAATCAGGCTCGACGAGCTGTGTCGACCGTACCATTAAAGCTAGAGACTTCAAATTTACTATTTAGATAGGTATAGTGAATGCGGACATTTGGCTTCCACGCCCTCTTCGACTCCAATTTATAAAATCCGTATTTAAAATACTAGAAAATTGATTAAGAAAGTCCATCTAGAACAAAAGTTATAAAACATTGAATTTCCCATGTCATAGGTATATTGCAGCCTAAGCGAAGTGGCTGCTCATTTAGCAGAGAGCGTACTCTTTATTGCGTGTGCGTGCGTATGTGTGTGTATGAGTTGCTTACAATATCGGCTATTCGAAGAGTTCAGGGTATCTCCTAGTTGAGCGGTCTCGACAAGAGCTTCCTTACCCCCTTCTGCGGACTGACTAAAAATTTATGTCTGCAGTCGGTAGCGCTCGAGGGCATCATTTTATGATCCAATGATTGATTTTGTTTTACTTACGTCAAAAGAACTCATTTCTTCGTCAAATCAAATATAACCGAACTAAAGGGCAAGTTCACTGTTTGTCGATTAATTACGGGAAACAGCTCGATTATTTAAATCAAAATTGATCGTCTATGTTATAACACTCTATAGAGTGAGATCGGCGGACTTATATGGTTTCATGTGGACAACAATACATAATAATGGATTTTGAGGATAAAAATAGAAATATATCCAATAATTCCTGCAATACTTGATTATGTATTGTGTTTTATACTTAATAAAACAAGTAAGATTGCTCTAGTCGAGACTGCTTTTACATATATAGCAAACAACACACGCAGAAATACGCGATCCGCCAACTGCAATATATTTATATTATAGGAAGTTACAAGTTTAATATTATAATTTTATGATTTTGGCAATACACACATATAAGTGTATATTTGGCAAAATACAAGTCTCTATCGAAATCCAAAAATGAAATGTATTACATTTTAAGTCTAGCTATTGTGGTATAGGAAAAACGTTTGAAGGTAGAACTTTTTTTGTAGCTGGACTGTCTTAATCATAGTTTCACAGATAATCTAATGTTAATCTGTTAATGTTAATATGTGTGTATTTGCCAAAGTATACGTCTCTAGTATTCGAACTGCGTACGGTACACAAGAATATATGTATTTGTATGAATATGATATGGTCGAACAGACAGACATGAAATAGTTCAACTCTAAGCTATATAATATAATAATTGATTTATATTATAATCTATATAATAGATTCACATATTGTTTATCAAAATTATCGTCTTTTATAATTGACTCTCCGACAACAAATATTTTCCAATTTTTAAAGTGTATGTTTTTTGTCAAGATCATTTTTGTAGGTCAAGTCAAGTGTGGAATAAAATATATGCATGAATATAATAAAGACAAATAACACAAACTTGCACAGTAAAAACTTAATTGTGAGAGGGGAGAGGAGACAAACAAGATGCACTCAATTTATTTTATTATATATATATATATATATATATATATATATATATATATATATATATATATATATATATATATATATATATATATATTATATATGTATGTGTAGATATGTACATCAACATAGAAACACCAAGAAATTGATTTGAAAAAACTCAATGTATCAATAAAAATTTCATTAGTTACATTTTGAAATATTTTTGATTAATGGTGTAACATGGATATCGCATTTTTTATTTTCTTTATCCTTAAAATCCCATCCAATTTTTCATACCTAACAATTAGAATTAATTCAGTTAATTAGTTGCATTGTTAACATATACACTCAAAATTCTAAGAAATTAAACAGTTAAATGTATTGGGTAAATATCTGTAAAATCTGTAAAATTTTATTTTTACGTCCCCTGTATATATAGAAACCCTAAACGATTCCTTTTGCAATTATAATTATAACGGGCTATAACTAAACGTCGTCGAAAATATCACTACTTGCCATATGTATGTAATATGTAATTTTTGAGTTGGATCAAGTGCTGACATTTTTTTAAATACATCTATTATCGGTCTTCTGTCATTTGTCATCTATCACCACATTCAAGCTCAAAAGTTCCTGACTGACGTGAATGCAGGTCAAATATTATAAAAAAAAATTATAAAACCACAGCCTCTCCAGTGTACCACATTAAATATAATACAAGAGATTGGCCGATTTAAGATTATTCACTGATACGGGATCAAACAAGAATTTTATCCAAACCGTTTCAACCCCATTCTTCGCTTCTATAAGAAAGTAAGAATATCAATTCCTTACTTCACACTGAACATCCCGAGACTGTCAAGGAAGTACTGAATACAATAATTGCCGAATATTAAGATATTAATCAGGACAGGATCGTTGCGAGACGCCATCCTTAAGCTAATACAAAAAGGACAAAAACCATTAATTAATTAATTTCAAGAGTTTGTATGCATTTACTATTTCAGATACTTGGTAAAATATACCAGATATTTTCGGCCGAAGCTACATTTTTACAACTCTAGATTTTATTTCGGGGTTTCACCAAATCCCTATAAAGGTGTAAGATAAGACTTACAGCATTTTCCACATTGAATTGGATGCGAATACGAATTCCTTCATTTCCCCTTAAGATAGATAAAGAATTCAATCTTCCATCGAATCAAATATATAAATCATATCATAGATTAAGATTATAAATCTCATTGGGGAAAATCTGTTAACTATTTTTACTCTGACTTTGGAAACCCATTCTATGTCAAAATACTCTTCTACCTAAGCTATTGTAAGGTAAATCCAATTTTCAACTTAATTAATTTTGCCTCCGATTCCATGGAAACGATGCATTTTGTCCTCCAGGACGCTTCAGATTTAATTCGTCACATACAGGCAACAGCATACAACAACTCAGGATATTATAATAGATATAATAGGACGGGACTATCTTTAACATAAATAACACGGTATTGCAACAAAGGCAACCTAATCTACGAGACGCATATTTTTCGACCTTAGGTGACTTGGTCACTTCCCCATCAGTTTGCAACCGGTACTCTCCAAAGTATGAACGAATACTTCTGCGTAGAGTACTGGCTGAGGTCGAACAAAGGCAAACTATCCCAAACCACCAATTTGGATTTAGGAGTCATCACGGCACACCCGAACAAGTGCACCGTGTCGTCCACCATATCCTTGGCGCATTTGAAGAGCAAAAATACTGCTGGTCTGTTTTCATCGATGTGAAACAGACATTCGACAGGGTATGGCATCCTGGTATGACATCCCTTGAGAAGATTAGGGCTAGTCTCCTTTCATATTTCAGCATCTTCTCTAGCTACCTCTTCGGCTTCGAAGTGATAAAAGGACAGGCAACCTCATTGCCTCGACAAGTCTGAGCAGGCGTACCTCAGGGCAGCGTACTTGGCCCGACTCGGTATATCCTGTACACCGCTGACATGCCAGTCTCGCCTCACACTGGGATGCTCATCGCAACGTACGCTGACGAGACTGCAATCCTAAGCCGGAATGAGTCGCCGATAGAAGCATCTGATTTGCTGCAGGCGGTTTTAAACGACTCCATTCCTGGACTAAGCGGTAAAGTATTGTCATCAACGCACAAAAATCGACGCAAGTGACATTTGCCATCAGAAGAGAGGAGTGTCCAGAAGGCCAACTAATCCCAAAAGCCAATAAATCAAATATCTGGGAATCATACTGGATGAAAGACTGACATAATGCCCGCACATTACTATTTTGTGTAAAAAGAAACGAAATCGATCTGATGAAATATTCTTGACTCAATGTTCGGACCAAATTGTATTTATTTTATACATAGACATACATAGACCTTACCCGTTAAACAACAGCACATGCCCAACATTTTTGAAAAACAGTTGAAAAGCTCACAAAATGTGAAGGAGCTGACTTAATGAACTTGATACTAATGTGTACTCTTCTGTATCCTGGCATATACAAAACTGATTACCGAAGTTCATTGACTGTGTATTCGCTGGCATTGTGTTTAGTGTGGTGTTTTAGTTATAGCCCGGAATTTATAGTTTATATATACATACATATATAGTTGTTACCTGTCCGGTCGATGAAGTTTGTAAATAGGAAGATACGTCCGTCTCGATCATACAGCTTCTTAGTGTTTCTGGTATAAACATACCTTGTGCACTTTATATATCATTGAATATCCTATAAGCCTGATTTCAACAACAAGAATCTATCAACATAAAAAATATATGATATATTCATCCATATATATATTTGTATTGCTTACCTGTATATTTTGGGCATGTTTTTCGATCAATTTTTTTAAAATTGCCACATGCCTTTTTCTAGACAAATTGAATTATTTCTTATTGTAGTTTTTTTTTATAGGTTTGCTATTCATTTTTAGGGCCGTTGGGTCTGAAAGCAATCAAAATAGTTACTCATATCAGTATATATGCAGTTATTGCACCAGTTCAAGCAATTGAATTGAAGAATTTCGAAATTTTTTAGTTTACATTCCTATTGGATTTTTTAGATTTAGATCGTTACACAATTATTATATCTCTCTCCTTCTTTTGCTCTTTTAACATTTGATAGAGTACATAGAAATAATTTTAGAACATGTTCCAAGCACTTAAACTTATGGGAAAAGACACGTACACATGCACATACACAAATGTACCTCCTTATGCGTGTATGTGTGTATATATTCCTACACAAACGTATGGGTCTACATATACCTACACATATGTACATAGTTATGTATGTACCTACACACATAATTTTCAAGCGCAAAAATATATGAGGTGCGTTGTGCGATACGAGTACCTTTCGACTAAACTTAAACTGTGCTGATTCTGAGTCCATGCAGCTGGTCGAGTCAACAGCCAAAATCACTCTTTTCTCTCTCAATTCTCTTCTGATTTTCATATATAGATACATACATACATGTTATGAATGCCTAGTGCACTTAGAAGGCGCGTTAAATCATTCTAAAAAAAGGAAAATTTTCTCCACTCTGATAGAGTAATGCCTAACATGCGCTTGACATGCGCAGATATTAAAATTCTTAATGCGCATGGCACCTGAGAACAATAAAAACACTGCTGTCTCGTTCATTCTCTCTCTCTCTCTCTCTATATATATATATATACATATATATATATATATATATATATATATATATACATATACATACATATCTCTCTATGTGCTTATGTAGCTTACTTTCACGCTGCGGATTGACATTGCAATAAAATTTCCTCCTGTTTTAACAATTGGTTATCACGACTAATAGATATCCTGTATACTTATCGTAAATACTTATACGATACAAACAAAATCTTTAAAAATTAGTTTTAAGTATTTGAAACAAAATTTGCTGCGAACTCTTCATCAAAAGCGCCTAATTTTTTTTTTTAACCATGGGCTATGCAATATAAATAATAACATAATAGATATGATGATATCATATTACGATTAATAATAATAATGGAAGCACACATATTCCATTACATTTTCAAATATATAAAAAGTTTTTTCACCTCAATTCTTGAGGCTTGAGCACTGAAAGTAGGTAAAAGATATAAGACGCAATCTTAATCTTAAGCCAGAACAAAGCTGATTTCGGTAAACGAAAATTGTATCTGTGTTAATTGGATATATTTATTATATTTCATAGAATATACAGGGCTTAATAATATGAAAAATATATAAAACAATTTTGGAACAGAATTTATAAAAGTTATAAAACAATTCGTTTTGAATTTAGTCAGAGTTATATAGTTACATATTAGAAGACGACTTGCGCAAAACAGCTACTAAATGAGCTTTTTTAAGCACAGTGTAACTGTGCTCGGAAAAGCTCATTATATTATATATATATATATATATATATATATATATATATATATATATATATATACGCGAGATAAATGCAAGTTCTACATTCCATAATAATAATTGGTAAGGCCAAATCGGAGTAAAACGTGAATGCAATATATATAAATATATATTTATATATGTGTATATGTATATATATATATATATATATATATATATATATATATATATATTATTTGTTTTCCGATATCAACCTCTGACTCTCCATAGAGATGGATGAGCTTTTCAGTTTTCGGCGGTTTTCCTTTTACCAGTTCGTCGGTTACTGTCATCGTCATCCCCTGCTGCTTAGTCACATTTACTTATACATACATTAGCCGAAGTAAAAGTGTTTTATAAAACTCACAAAATATAAATAAAAATTGTTTCTAATATATTTAGTGTGAAAGAGATTTGCAATATAAAACAATAATAATCTATAATAAAAGAAGAATAGAAAGTATATATTGTTTCCATATTTGTGCCTAAAAAAAAAAAAAATATATATATATATATATATATATATATATATATCACATAAGCTAATGCGCCGTAATACAGTTGCTTGTCCTTAACTCATATATATAAACATATATGAAAACAATTAAAAGGTAAAAACAAAACTCTTCTCTATAAGTAAGCCATACGCAATAATACTTTTTCTTAATCAGTTGGGTTCATTGTAGGACAATCATAAATAAATATTGAATTACACAGAAAAACATTTGGTATATATAAAAGTATGTATTTATATGTATGTATACATAAAGTGAAACTAATATCTAAGTGAAACTAATTTTGCAATTAGATTATGACATCCATTTACGTATTCATATACATTACGTATTCAAATATATAAATATATATACATATATATATATATATATATATATATATATATATATATATATATATATATATATATATATATGTGTGTGTGTGTGTATTAATATACATTAGTATTATATTAAACAATGAACCCATTGAAATGGGATATCAAAGTGAGACATGTCAGACCGAAAAATTAAGTATATATATTCTAATTCGTTGGGCACACATCCGTCGCTCCCCTGTCCGTATGTATTAACTCCGTCTAGAGTATCGCAGATCAAATTTGTTGCAAATTATCGATAACTGTTGCCCTTTTAATGTTATCGATTAAAATCGTTATCGCTTTTCAGTAATTATATTGCTCTCTTTGAAGCTCGAGACATCAAGTTTTGCTTTTATCTAACTGTATATTGTATACAATTTAGATTATTTTTGGCTTTGGTATTAGTTTTCTATTTCACTGAATTCTTTAAGGTGAAACGTAAATATAACCAATATGTAAAATATCTAACATTTGTACTAAATTGACATTTATTCAATATGTAGATCACATCCATTAAACAAAGTCTGGCCGAGGGTGGCCGACAAGGAGATCCACTGGAACCTCCGAAGAGCTTGTAGATGTCCTAGAGAGTTGGTATTTGGAATATATACTCGCGTTAATATCCTAAGCTCCTATAAAGGTTGACCAAAAAGTTACATATCGACGTCCCTTGGGGGCGTGCCAAATCGGATCTGGCTATATAACGATTTTGCAAATTCTGCTGAACGATAGAGACTTGATATATACACTCGTATTAACATTCCATGATCAAAAAGTTATGGCGGAAATACCGCAAGAATATATACCCCTGCTAAAAGCTTCAAATTTAAAATTGGATGCTCCTCCTCCTACTACTTACCTCCACTATCGATTCCACAAAAATCATTTTTACGCGTCCTTTAAATTAAACAAGTAAGAAAGCTCTAGTCGAGACTGCTCGATTAAGAGCTACCCTGAACCCTTCGAATAGACGATATTGGAGCATGCTATGATTATTTTACATATATGTATATTGCAAGCAACACATACACACACATAAGCACGCACACAAACGCAATATGAGCACGCGCTCTGCTAACTGAGCAGCAACTGCGCTCGGGCTGCAATATGCCTATGACATGGGAAACTAAATGCTTGATAACTTTTTTTCTAGATAAACTTTCTTAATCAAAATTTCACAGTGTGATTATGGCATTCATATGTGTCTATTTGTCAAAGCACAAGTCTCTAATATTCTATATACGGGTTTTGCAAATTGTGGGCGAAGGGGGCGTGGCATACAAAATCCAAAAGCTGCAAAATGTCACTGCTCCTATCTGCACAGTAAATTTGTCTCTAGCTTTAATGGTACACATAATTGAAGGTGAATTTATCGATAATTCGGAAACGGGATGAGTTATCGAAAAAAAGTCGTATTGCGTATGGTATTCACGATTATGCATGTCCAGTTTAAGATCTCTAGCTTTTGTGGTTTACGAGATCAGTGCGTTCATACAGACGGACGGACAGACGGACAGGGCTATATCGACTCAGCTCGTCAAGAATATATATACTTTATGGGGTCTGCGACGTCTCATTCTGCCTGTTACATACATTTTCAGAAAAACATGCTACCCTGGTTTCCCATTTTCAATGGGTTCAGTGTATAAAAAGGCCACAAACCTGACAGGCGGACTGAGCTAAATCGAGTCGGGATTGCCGCCCTAATCGCCGCCTCCGTCTGCCTGTTACAGTTTACCAAAACAATTATACGCTGATTTTACCATTTTCAAAGGGTATAAAAAGAATATGGAAATATCATTATCATATTATATTATATTAGTTTTCCTATACGTCACATTTCTAAATTATTGCATATTCGAATAATCGCTGCTCTACTTGACATTCAAGCAGTTTTAAATTGGAAAGAACTTGCTTCACCAACCAGCGAATTGCGAATGTCTATTATATAGTCGGCTACTGCAAGCCTACTATTCTTATTTAACTAATATTTTGCAACGATTTTGAAAACATGCAGAAGTCTCTAGAAGAGACCGCTCGACTAGGAGATACCCTGAACTCTTAGAATAGCCGATACTGCAAGCATGTTATGATTAGTTTACATATTCATTGAAAGCAACACATACACACATACGTAAGCACACAGATGCAATAATGAACACGCGCTCAGCTATCTGGGCAGCGAGTGCGCTTGGGCTGCAATATGGCATTTATATGTATGTCTATTTGAAATAAGTGATTTGTAAATTTGGGGAAAAAGGGGCGTGGCATCCACAATCCAAAAACTAGAAAATGTTTGTATTCACTACATCTATCTGGACAGTAAATTTGAAGTGTCTAGCTTTAACGATACACATAAATTGAACTCAATTTATCGAAATTTATTGAGAATATGGAAACGGGATGAGTTATCTAAAACAAGGAAGGAAACTAGTCGGAGGTGCCCGACTAGGAAATACCCTAAACCCCAAATATCGGCGATTTTATATGCACTTCACAGTTTACATAGAATTATATAACTTCAAATTAAATTTAAAAAAAAAAAGTGTGTACGTAAAGGTTTTGGTAAACGTTTTGTTTAATAACATAATAGATTTCATCTATATATTATATTGACTTTATTTAAATTATATCTATGTTATACTCATTTTATATATACATACATATATTGCAAGCTCTGCTAACTGAGCAGCGACTGCGCTCGGGCTGCAATATGCACAGTGTGTTTATGGCATTCATATTTGCAAAATTTTGCAAATTGTGGGCGAAGGGGGCGTGGCATCCAAAATCCAAAAACTGCAAAATGTCCGCATTCACTACACCTATATGCACAGTAAATTGAAGTCTCTAGCTTTAATGGGTCAGTTAATTGAAAGTCAATTTATCGAAATTTATCGATAATTCGGGAACGGGATGAGTTATCGAAAAAATAAAACAAACTCGTATAGAGTATTGTATTCACGAGTATACATGTCAAATTTCTGTGGTTTACGAGATCAGCGCGTTCATATAGACGGACAGACGGACAGGGCTTAATCAACTCAGCTCGTCGAGCTGATCAAGAATATATATACCTTATGGGGTCTGCGATGTCTCCTTCTGCCTGTTACATACATTTTCACAAAAACATTATACCCTGATTTCCCATTTTCAATGGGTTCAGGGTATAAAAACAAACTCGTACTCGTATGGTATGCAGGAATACATGCCAAATTTCAGATCTATCGCTTTTGTGGTTTACGAGATCACTGCGTTCACACAGACGAACGGACGGACGGACAGGGCTATATCGACTCAGATCATCGAGATGATCAAGAATATATATGTATACTTTATGGATTCTGCCACGCCCCCTTCTGCCTGTTACATACATTTTCACAAAAACATGCTACCCTGATTTCCCATTTTCAATTGGTTCAGGGTGTGATATAGAATATTTGAATTTATTTACAGATATGGCGAGCATAATACTAATAGCTTGCTTAGCTATACTGGGCCTAATCATTGCGATTGCTCTATTTTTGGCCGGTGGCTATCTGTGGTGGCGGCACAAAAGGTCACAGCTGCAATTTATTGAGCCGAATGAAGACGAGGAATCAAGTAGCTATAGTTTGAGGTAAGTTTATATATGTATATGGAAAACACATTTAAATTGACTTGGATTGGGGAGCAATCCATACCCAAATCATAGTTTATTACTTCGGCGTAATACTGAAGACATTAAGAGCTTAACATCATGTATGTAGGTCAGATGCCCATCAGATTATATGAAGCTACTTATATATGATTTAATTAATTAATATTATATATTATTTAATTAAATTATTATCAAACAAACAAGTAAGTTGCAGAGGAGAATGAGAATGAGTTGACAACGCAAGTGGACATTCCAAATATCTACACTTTCACAAGTAGTGCTTCTGAGATACAGAAAAATGCAATTCGATTTGCTATGCCCGTAACGTATCTGGGAAATCTTGGAACTTTGTCTGACTAGAGTATTCCACTCTACATTTTGAATGTGGGTTGCGTTCGTACGCACAGACAAACAGCACGACAGACATAGCACTATACAAATATACATATATCTATATTGATGTATATATTAATAATATCATATTCGATTTAGAGCTGCCCAGGACATCTTAGAATCGGGAAATCCACCTAGCAAGCCACAAGTGCCCGTTGCACCAACGATTACAAATCCAATACAAAATAACATTAATCGGAAATTGAATGGATTTTTAAATCTGCGAACGCCTCTCATTGGGTAGGTACAATATAGATATACAAATATATCTGAGAATGATAAAAGTGTATACTCAGGAATATTTTCGATAATCATATTAGTAACCTGAAACTTTACAAAATAACAAGAATTTCAATTCAATTCAATTCAATTCAATTTATTTCACACTTTGATATAAAGCTAAATTAAACACTAAATAGGACTAAAACTATAACTAGATAGCTATGCCAGATTGTTTATATGTGAATATGTTGATTCATGGCATTCAGCATTGGCTCGACAATGTATGTCGACCGTAGAAAGATTCCACAGGACATTTAAGATAAGCTTCAAGACTTTATTTTGGCTGATTTGCAACTGGCTTATGTGACATTTGGCTATATCTGACCTTACAGGTGCACCTAAACAAAAACATTTTGTTTTCCTTATTTAGTCTCTAGTTTCTATTTATAAACGGATATAGTGTTCGGACTATATGTTTGAGTTTTTTGTTTCTAATAATTATATGGTCCTTGAATGTCTTTTGTCCAGTGTAATACCCAAGTATCTGACATTTGGTTCCCACTTTATATATTCCGAGCCCAATCTGATATTAATTATTGGCACGTAGATGTCCTTCCGTTTTTTTGTGAAAAATATTTCCTTGGTCTTTTCTGGGCAGATTCAAATTTTCCATTGGGAGAAATATGTATCTAGAGACTCATATGCTGCTTGAAAGTGTATAATCCACAAAGGATTGCTGTGTCATTCGCAATCACCGAGGTGGTACAATTGGGTATCACCGGTATATATATATTATGTAGTATAAGCGATAGGCATGAGCCTTGGCGGCAGCCTGCTCGAATATTAACTGCTGTGGATGAAGCATTCCGTAAATATACGACATAGGATCAGTTTACTAGATAACTTTGAACTATGTTTATGGCCGCAGGGGGAAAGTTAAAACATAACATTGTGTGCATTAGGCCATCATGCCATACTGAGTCAAATGCGGCTTTGATATCTAGCAGTACCATTCCAGTTGACATAGAGTTAAGGAAATTTTCCTTAATAATTTTTTTTTAATCCTATTTAGTATGTCTTTTATGACGCTGGTGTTAGTAAAGTAGTCATTATGCGTCCCTATAGATAGTTGTGAAACTGAGAGAATCATCATTGGAATCGGATCATCGAGCCCTGCAGATATGATATGATTTAGCTTAAAAGATTGAGGTAATGCCTCAGCCTTTTTTTTCATCTGTCGGGAGTCTGAAGTTATTATTTACCAATGTTGGTATGCTCAGGTTTTTCTTTCTAATAATTTTTTCCAAAAAGGGGAAGAACCTTTATCTAAGGCTGAGAGAGTGATATTCCGGGATTTATTTATAAATTCTGTTATGGCTTTGGTGATCAGCTTATTTAACCACTTGAAAAAGATTAAGTCTGATTAGTGTCGATACCCAGGTGCGCCGTCGTATATTTCTACTCTTTATAAGGTTAAGAATATTTTGCGGCAGTGGTTTTGGAGAAAATTTTATTTCTTCCTTTGGGATGCTGACATCTTTGTCTTAACGAAAGACTTCACTAAAAATGTTGATCATACCATCAACATCTTCTGTGCGGCACATTGAGTTTGAGTTTATGTCAGGAAGCGAAACCTCGACGGGACGTGCGAATCTTACCCAATTTGCTCTTTTTATATCAAAATAAAAGCAATTTTCGGTAACGGCAGAGTTGACAGAGACGTTAAGCAGCACTGGTGTTCAGAATTCAATGTGTGTAACACTTGTGGGCTTTCTAGCAAAACGGGACAATTTGTAAGGAAAATGTCTAAAGTTGCCCGAGATTTCCTGCTGGGTAATACGTATGTTCTGAGGGATGGACTAGATAAAAGTTCCTGCAGTCAACCTTGCATTTTAGTAGGTTACCCCACGAGTTCGCTCTAGTGCAACCCCATGACTGATTTCTGCAATTAAAATCACTCATTGCACTCCACAGCATATGTATATCGTCCTGAAAAAACTGTTTTTTACAGGGATTTTCGCGGCCTCCTGGGAAATAGCATGTAAAAATATGATATATTATATTACTGTTGATGGGGCGATTTCTTTGGACAAACTTGACATCTGTACATTGAACTTCCATTATGATAAACTTGTTTTTAACCTCATTGTTATGTTTATTTGCAACTTTCGCTCGTACGTGCGTGAGGTTTGACAGGTCACACCAGACTGAACAAATATAAAACTCCAGTCGAGATGCCCGATTAAGAAATCCCCTAAACCCTTCGAAGAGCTGATATTCTGCAACTGAAGTCTGCGTACCGATTGCGCTTCGGTTGCAATATGCCTATTTTAAAGGAAATTATATTTTAACAAGTAAGGAAGCTCTAGTCGAGACCTCTCGACTAGAAGATACCCTGAACCCTTCGAATAGCCGATATTCGGAGCATGCTATGATTATTTTACATATATGTAAATTGCAAGCAACACATACACACACATACGCACGCACACGAACGTAACATGTCCACGCGCTCTGCTAACTAAGCAGGCAGTGCGCTCGGGCTGCAATATGCCTATGACATGGGAAACTAAATGCTTTATAACTTTTTTATACCCTGAATCCATTAAAAATGGGTAATCAGGGTATAATGGTTTTGTTGCAGCCCAAATGTATGTAACAGGCAGAAGGAGGCGTGGCAGACCCTTGATCAGGACGACAAGCCGAGTCGATTGAGCCCTGTCCGTCTGTCTGTCTGTCCGTCTGTCCGTATGTTTGAACGCGTGGATCTCAGAACCTATAATAGCTAGAGACTTGAACTTTTTTTTTATAGATTCGTGTATATCACGCGCAGGTCGAGTTTGTTTTAGAAATTCGATAACTCTTCTCGTTCTTTTTTTATCGATTAAAAACGAAATCGATTTTCAGTTTTAAAATTATATCTTCTACATCTTTATAGTTAGAGACTCCAAATCTTGTATTTAGCTTAATTGGACCTATATACAATTTTGATTTTTGTTAAACTTAGGATGCCACGCCCCCTTCGCCCAAAACTTCAAAATCACATATTTCAAATACTAAAGACTTGTGCTTTTGCACATACACGCATATGAATGATATAGTTTCGCTGCGCAAGTTTAATTAAGAAAGTCAGCCTACAAAAGTTATTATATATTATAAAAGTTATTAAGCATTTAATTTCCTATAACATGCACATATTGGCGCAGCGCAGTCGCTGAGCAAACTGCGCAGTTAGCAGAGCGTATGCGTGTGCGTGTGTTTGTATGCGTTGCTTGCAATATACATACATACATATCTACATACTGTATATATTTACATATATATAAAACAAGTAAGGAAACTCTAGTCGAGACTACTCGACTAAGAGATACCCTGAACCCTTCGAATAGCCGATATTGGAAGCATGATATGATTATTTTACATATATATTGCAAGCAACACGTACACACACATACGCACGAACACGAACGTAATATGAGCACACCCTCTGCTAACTGAGCAGCGACTGCGCTCGGGCTGCAATATGCACAGTGTGTTTATGGCATTCATATGTGTGTATTTGCCAAAGCACAAGTCTCTAGTATTTGAAATACGGGTTTTGCAAATTGTGGGCGAAGGGGGCGTGGCATCCAAAATCCAAAAACTACAAAATGACCGCATTCACTACACCTATCTGCACAGTAAATTTGAAGTCTCTAACTTTAATGGTACAGATAATTGAAAGCGAATTTATGGAAATTTATTGATAATTCGGAAACGGGATGAGTTATCGAAAAAAAAACTCGTACTGTATTCACGAGGGTACATGTCAAATTTAACATCTCTAACTTTTGTGGCTTACGAGATCAGCGCGTTCATACAGACGGACGGACGGACAGACGGGCAGGGCTATATCGACTCAGCTCGTCGAGCTGATGAAAAATATATAAACTTTATGGGGTCTGCGACGTTTTCTTCTGCCCGTTACATACAAAAACATTATACCCTGATTTTCCATTTTCAATTGGTTCAGGGTATAATAACTTTAGCTGTTATTAATCAAATTTCCAAAGCGTGATTATGTAATTCATTTGTATGTGTTTTTGAAAGCACAAGTTTATAGTATTTCAAATACATTTTTTTTTTAATTTGATGCGAAGGGCCGTGGCATCCAAAATATACAACAAAATTGTATAAAAGCCACATAAATTTAAATATAAGATTCAGAGAGTTCTAAGACAAAGATGTAATAGATATAATAATGTATAATGTATAATTATAACTGAATGTCGATTTTCGTTATTAATCAAAAACGATAAAATGGGAATAGTTATCGAATTTTTAAAACAAACTCGATCTGCGTCTGATGTACAGGAACCCACAAAAAAAAAATTCGAGTCTCAGGCTATAAAAATTGAACATCTAAAATCTGAAATAAGTTGGTTTTGAATTTGAGTGTAAGAGCCAGCTGAATCCTTGTTATTTGAGTATTTAAATTTTTAAGTTAATTACTCCAAAATTTATTGCAATAGATTCGGTTCAGGCTCCGCCCGCAGTCTATTAATTAATTCTAAAAGATCTAGATCTTAATAGAGATCCATTTAAGGTATTGTTTTTTTCTGGTTATATATAAATATTATTAATTCATATATCTTATATAATTAAACATATATATCATATTATTATACAAAGATTAAAATTCTTTATAGAAGCGGCCCAGCAGCGACACCTACAAAAAAATCAAATACCTCCACAGGTGCAACCGCAAATGATGGAACATCTAAAGATGCAGCGGTGTGTATAATGAAATATATTTCAATTTTATTTGATTATCTTTTATGGTTGATTGGTTAACTTCATTGTTCCAAACAATCTGAAAACTGGAATAGAAAAATGTTCTTAAGCTAAGCTAGCCATGACCTATAATCGCTGTTGTATGGATCATGTTGACGTTAACGATAGCGTAGCGTAAAGTTTGTCGTAGTTTACATTAAATATTGTTCCAGCATTGCTGCTCGTGCAGAATTGTAGTCGTTCACTTTGGTCAGCCCGGATGAGTCGCTGAATTGAATGCCGTCCCCGGTTTTATTCAAAGCGTTAAGGACAACACGGGGCGATGCTTGTTACATTTTTAGTAAATTTTTCATGATGATTGATGATCTTTGTCCTGTGAGAGAACGGTACCTAAGCCAGAGGATGAAGCATCTGTTATCAAATGAAATAGTTTTTAATAGTTAGCGTATAGAAACATTACGTCCTCCGAGGAAATATTCTTTAATTTTTCGAAAGTCAACTACGTCCGATAATAGTTCAGCCATAGCTGCAAAGTCTTTTATAATACATATTTCTATTTGTTTGAAGCGCCCGTATCCATAAGCATCTTAGCCGTTTTACCTGTGTCTAAAAAAATTGACCTCTTGAAGCTGTTATTCATCTTCGACATCTGCTACCTCGGGTTCTGCTAATGCCTCATATTCTTGTACTGATTATCATCTATCACATTCACACATTTAGCTCGGACACGCACACTAATAGGCTTCTAAATTCACTTTAGATTTGGCGGTAATTTGCTTTTTACGTCTTTAAGTTATTCTTCTAGGTCACTATCGTATTCCTTTACTTCACAATCACTCATAAGATATGTTTTAAATACAAATAAAATACATTTTTTTTAAATGGGAAAAAATATGTTTCGCAAAGATTATATTATAACAACAGTAAATTATTTGAACTTACTCATTCGTTTTTCATTTTCCTGTAGCTCAGGAAAACTACTTGTAGAAGTCCTAGGGAGTTGTTATTCGGAATGTATACTTGCGTTGATATACCAAGTTCATATAAAGATCGACCATAAAATTATAAATCCACGCTCACTGCGGGCGTGGCAAATCAAATCAGACTATATAGTGATTTTGCAAATTCTGTTATATTTTAAGGTCTATTGATGCTAGAGACTTGATATATGTATATTCTGGTATTAACATCCCATGATCAAAAACCTATGGCAGATTTATCTACGCCTACATGGAGCGTGGTTAATCATGGAAAAATTTTGTTTTTTTTTCCACAATTTAATGAATTTTTTACCATTGACCTCCTTTATTGATTATGAACTCCTTTAATGACTATCAATATATATACAAATACACCACGATCTCCCATTGATAATGTGTAAATATAAACGTTTGAAATATTTTTTACGAAATAAGAAATATAGTTTAATCGAACATATTTTAAACTTTGTAGAATAAAAGCATCTCAATGACCGATATGTACATGGACAGTACGGATCCGAGTGAAAACGTCGGACAGATTCATTTTTCTCTGGAATATGATTTTCAAAACACGACGCTAATATTGAAAGTGATGCAGGGCAAAGAGTTGCCAGCGAAAGACTTAAGTGGTACCTCCGACCCTTATGTGAGAGTGACATTGTTGCCTGATAAAAAGCATCGTCTGGAAACCAAAATAAAGAGACGAACTTTGAATCCACGCTGGAATGAAACATTCTATTTCGAAGGTTTCCCAATACAAAAGCTGCAGTCGCGTGTAAGTGACTCTATTCAAAAGATTTTCGTATTTAAAAAAAAAAATAAATAAATAAATAAAAAAAAATATTAAAATAACAAAAACCCAAATTTTAGGTCCTTCATTTACATGTCTTCGATTATGATCGTTTCTCAAGAGACGATTCAATTGGTGAAGTATTTTTACCACTCTGCCAGGTAACATTACCATAAATACTATTCAATAATTCCATTACATTTCATAATAAAATTGTATGTATATTAATATTCTCCAGGTGGACTTTGCAGGCAAGCAATCATTTTGGAAGGCCTTAAAGCCACCAGCTAAAGATAAATGTGGCGAACTTTTATCTTCACTATGCTATCATCCTTCTAATTCCATTCTAACGCTGACATTGATTAAAGCAAGGAATTTAAAAGCTAAAGACATCAATGGAAAGTCAGGTATATTAAATAATAGAACCAAAAGCATATATACAAATAACTGAGAATCTGTAACTGGAAAATTTACCTGGAGTATCGTTTCCAGAGATCTATTGAAACTGTTTTAGGCTTTACATTCACTTCAATATTCGTGGTAGGAGTGCCCGTCGGGTGATACCCTGAACCTTGTATAGTAGCAGAGCTGCTAATGCGACCATTCTTTGGTTCTTTTACAGCATTCCCGCGTTGCTTACATGCACAATCACAGATATACATGCACTCATACACAAGCACGTGCAGCAGCGCTTGTCCTTGAGCTCCATTATTGAATCAATACTCATTTTGTTCTAGATGCTATTAGTGGGCAATACAATTTTCTGAACGTAACGACATCCAATGATAATACTAAAAACCACAAGTATGTACTATTTGAAATATGTTTTTTCATTTTCCGCAAATGGAAATGGGATATTCAAAGCTGGAAGTAAGACTACTCCAGCAGTGAACATGTGTACATACATATATGAATATTTATATTTATAGCTCGATCACTCCTATATATACATATAAGCAGACCAATTTTGCTTTACCAATAGAGCAATCAATAAGACTCAATAAATAAAGTTATCGATCATTAAGAAATAACTTTGATATTCGCGTTGTATGTGACTTAAACTATTTTCTATTGGTGCTTAAATCGGGTGGATGGACAAACGATGCTAGTATAAAAAAAGTTATAAAAAAACTAAATAAATAAATTTATTACGAAAATGAACTTGAAAAATATAAATTGGTCTTTGCAGATCCTTATGTAAAGGTTTGGCTTCAATTCGGAGATAAGCGTGTAGAGAAGAGAAAAACACCAATATTCACATGTACGCTTAATCCAGTCTTTAATGAATCATTCAGCTTTAATGTGCCATGGGAAAAGATACGCGAATGCTCTTTGGATGTTATGGTCATGGACTTTGATAATATTGGTAGAAACGAGCTGATCGGCCGAATACTGTTAGCTGGTAAATGGAAATCCTAACATTACATATTTCACGTGCGTTAAATATATTAAAATTTTTAAATAGGTAAGAACGGCTCTGGTGCCTCTGAAACAAAGCATTGGCAAGATATGATATCGAAACCCAAACAAACTGTGGTACAATGGCATCGCTTGAAACCTGAATAAATGTCTGCTGCACTTATATATATATATATATATATATATATATATATATATATATATATATATATATATATATATATATATATATATACATATATATAATATATATTAATTTTATTATAAACTACCCACTTAGATCTCAATGAAGTACACGTAAAATTGGCAGCATTTAGATCGGAGCTGCATCAGCAGAAGAATACAATCGATTGCATATACATACTCGTTCATGAACAAGAAATAATTATATTTTCGGACAAATTTTTTTCCGATTTCCGACGCTACGCAAGCCCATCACTGGTCTATATAAAGAGATACATATCTATATTCCATTACTCCAGCCTCAAAATCGGACAGGAACTATTCTAAAGAATTGTACGTACATATAAAGAAATTGTATAATTTTCCCAGAGACCGCCGCAGGTACAGCAACAGCTAAATTTCAACCGAAATACATATACTCGAGTTTTCGACTTCATGGTCGAGTATTAAAATACTTCAGTAAAAAGAGCTTACCACTTAGCAGACATTGAATTTTGTTGAGCTCTAATTTAAATCAGAATTACAAAGTGTTAGGGAAAAGTTAGCGAAGGTGAACGAGCAATTCAATTGTGAGAAAAATAAAATAACAAAATTCCAGGTTTATAATAAAGAAGAGGAAGGCATTTACTCATCTTTTTCAAGCAATTAGATCAGCTTAATCTTAGAATGATTTGTACGTTATTTAGATTTGACATAAAAAAGTAAAGATGCAAGAATTAAATTTGATAATTTATTTCATTAAAAAAACGTAATTAATTAGAATAATAATTGAACTAAACGTATATGAAGAGGCACAAAAAACACTTTAATATATGTACATAATACAAAGTTGTTTGTTATTAAATATTATCCTATATATATACACATATATATAGTAATCGTAAAACGACATTGTTACAAGTTACTTAAAATGCGAATTGTTCTTTCTTTTACAATAAAAGAATACATGCAACATGCTAATCTTAATATAAATATATATATATATATATATATATATATATATATATATATATATATATATATATATATATATATATATATATAGTTTTAGTTGAAATCAAATAAAACAAACAATTTAGTAAACTAGGCTGTAGGATAAAAAATATGTTTAATATTTTTATTAGAAAATATTAGAAAATAAAGCGCATTATTTTATATATAGTAACTGTAAAGAAATTAGCCAACCATTGCCGGAACACGCGTCTACTGAGAGATGAAGTGCAAAAAAATACAAAGAATAAAACATAAAAGTTATGATTGATTGAAATTTGAGAGTTAAACAATATTTAAATATATATAAAAACAAAAAGACAAATATATAAAATTTATAAATTGACGATGAAAAAGAAACTGAGTTTAAAAAACGAAAAAATCGAAAATTCAACCCACCTTGAAATTACATATTTGTTATATACCTGTTAAAATATTATTAAAAATCAATTTATGATAAATTAAATTGCTGCAAATAAAGCATTTTTAACCTAGAATATGATTTAACTCCATTTTTTCCCCATTGTTCAATCTTACTCTTTAGTAAGTATTTAACTGTGCGTGTATTGGAAAATTTGTATATAATTACAACAATAATGAGTCAAAATAAGTGTCCTTAAGTTGAGATTGCTCAACTAGTAGACGCACTTGCTTCAAAATTTTCTTTTTAGCTTTTATTTGAAAAAAAACGTATGTACCAAAACCTTGGTTATTTAATGACAATATAAAATTCGAAAAAAATGTAATTATTATAAAATGTAAAGTTTAATTAGTGAAGTAGTACAGTACTACAGCCTCCTTTGCTCGAAATAACCTCATACATCCAGTCCTTCATGGAATGAAATACGGAATCTCAAGCTCATCGAAATCTAGCTCCAAGCTAGTTTAATTGCAGCAGTTAGTGTTTCTTTATCATCGTGTTGTTCTGCCATTTGTATACTTTCCTAGAAAGCCATCCCCAGACATTATCATTTCAGATCTGGAGAACACGGCAGCCAACAATAAATTTCACAGTTCGAGCACAATGGATAAGAGGATTATTCTGTAGGAAAATCCATGGCAATGATTCGAATAGATCCTTAAGCTTAGAAAATGCGAACTGAAACAAAGTTATAAAGGGCTTACCGGTCATTTTGATTTCTAAAATTGAAGTGTGCTCCATATGCCTCCGGATCTTACAAATATCTGTCAACAGTTCTGGAGCTGCACATTTTCTCTTAAGTAATATTTCCATTATCTAATCCTACTGAGTGGAAGAAATTAATTTTTTGACGTTTCCCCATTTTTGTTAATTTCTTAATTTTCAGATTTTATTTGATCGATACAACTGCACTTGTTAACACAACTTAGAAAATTTATGTGCGTTTAATTCAATGGTGTTGTGCTTGCATCATTTCTAGTCCTCGAATTCATAATTGTATTTTTACGTATCAAACAACTATGTGACATAAACAAAATTATTTGAGGCTACTAGTACAGGCTTATTGAAATAAAAAGTGTTGTGTCGAACCCTGTATACTGCAATCATACACACACTCAAACGCACACGATATATTACAAATTCTTTGTATTCATTACGCGGATCTACACAATAATTATTAAACATTCGACATTCGAAGTCAATTTATCGATTTTTATTAATAGCAGGAAAGCGGGATGAGTTAGTGTTAGACGAGAATACATTTCAATTTTCAGATGTCTAGCTTTTGTCGTTTACCAGATCGCAGTGTTCATACGGACTCATGGACCATTTGACCAAGAACAAATATACATTATGGGGTGTGCCACACTTCCTTTTTCTGCCCCTTACATACATACAGCAGAGACATAGAAGGCAAATACCTATACGATTCTTTTCTATATATATATAGTAATATATTTAAAACCACTACACCAACACTTGAGCGACCCACTTAAACAAATCACCCTCACTCAAAGTCCCGTCATAAACAAATCACACTTACTCCCGCACTCAGAGGATCAAATTTCGCTCTTCTTGTGGGAACCCAAGAATCAGCAATTTCCAAAGTGACCAATCGGAATCGATCAGGCCACAACTCAAAATCGCCCTTCTCGTGGGAACCGCTAAATCAGCACTTCTCCAGATCAGCCAATCAGGACACTCCACGCACAGAACACATCACATTATTGTAAACAATTCAAACGATAGCTCAGTCCAACAACTACTCTCAAATTGTAACTATTACTGTACTCCGTTAAATAAAGTAATAAATATTTTTTTTATAAAACAATTAACGTTAAACTTATAATTGGCGCAGCCGGTAGGATAAAAATTAACAAAGTGCGTTAAAACAATAGTAACTTGTGCCGCTAAAGGAAAAATCGCTTTTCCAAGTCCCAAAGATAAAACTATACGTAAAACCGCAATACAATTTTTATCCGCCAAAGAACCAACTTGCAGTGAAGCACGACTAAACATATACAAAAAAAAACTCTGAACAAGTGAACAAGTGCTCAATTAAAAATGACTCTGGAATTGTCGGATGGTCACCTCAACCAGGCCCTAACCCTTCCAGGTCAGGTGCCTGTGTTTGATGGTGATACAAAAACATTGGCAACATTCATCAGACGCATTGATTATATAATGCAACTATACCCAACGAGGGACGTTCGACAACACAGTGTGATGTTCGGGACCATCGAGATGCAGCTGACCGGAGAGGCACAGAGGGTGTCCCAGCTTTCACAACCTATGGGATGGGGAAACTTACGAGCCGCACTCATAAGTGAGTTCAATACTCACACACCTTGCGAGGAATTCCTTCGTCGCTTGTATAATACCAACTTCATGGGAAATCTTCGTAAGTTTATCGAAGATTTAGAAATTAAGACATTTGTAATTATTAATAAGTTAGCACTTGAAGGTGACGCGACTAACACAACACTTTACACTAACGCTATGAAAAATACAGTTAAAGAAGTCATCACTAGAAAACTACCCGACAGACTTTACATGACTCTTGCAAAATTCGATATTTCAACCGTGTCTAATTTAAAACAAGTGGCCCAAAAGGAAGGTCTATTTGAGAATAGTCTCAGAGAGAAATTTAGAAACACTTCACATCAAAATCAAACAAATTCTAATAATCATCAAACTTACTCTAAACCAAATCAGAACCATACTAATTACAAACAAAATAACTAGAACTAAAACTACTACAGACAGAATAACCAACAACCCACGCAACCAAGACAAAACGATTCTTCTAATCACCAACTGTACGCTGAATTTTCTAATAAATTAAACAAGGGAATACAACAAAATCCTCTAAATTACCAAATAATGACACAAAACCAAACCCAAACTCCTTTTTCCAACCAACCATCTAAACGAACAAGAGAAAGTAATAGCAACCAAACTAGAATGGATTGGTCAAAAAATTTTCATCACTATGCCTCGGATCAACCCAATCCACACACCCCAACCGACCAAACCCTTACATCAGACTCACCATAAATAACATTCCCCTTAGATGCATAATAGATACTGGGTCTTCTATAAACCTTATCAGTAAAAATCATTTTAATTTCCCAGAAACCAAAGAATACCTAAAGGTCCAAACTATTAAAGGAGTAATGGAACTCAATAAAAGTATATCATTCGCATCTAGTAAACTCTGCCCTACTAAGCAAAAATTACTGTTACAATTTCTCATCCAATTACGATATATTATTAGGTAAAACTACCTATCGGCATGCAAAGCCGTCATTAATTACGCAGAAGATAGTGTAACTATAGGAAATCACACATTCCATTTTTATTATGATAACAAAACCCCCAATCAAATCCCTTATCCTCCCGCAGAATTCGAATACGACTTATTTTCATACGAAATAAATAATAACATTGAAGAAAGAAACGAATATAGACTAGACCATTTAAATCTAGAAGAAACGGATAAATTAAAGAAAATCCTTCACGACTATAGTGACATCCAATACAGAAAGGGTGAAAATTTGACCTTTACTTGTACTATTAAACATAAAATTATAACGAAACATGAGGACTCCATTTATAAACACCCTTACAGACATCCTCAAATCCTCGACTGTGAAGTTAATAAACAAATCAACGAAATGTTAGAACAGGGAATCATACGAAAATCTAACTCACCCTATTGTTCACCTATATGGATCGTACCTAAGAAAGAGGACGCTTCCAAAGAAAAAAAATACCGTTTAGTTATCGACTATCGTGGACTGAATGAAGCTACTATAGACGACAAATACCCAATACCTATAATGGATGAAATTCTTGATAAATTAGGCAAATGTCAGTATTTCACAACTATCGACCTTGCAAAAGGATTTCACCAAATTCAAATGGACCCTAAGTCAATTGCAAAAACTGCATTTTCAACAAAACAAGGACACTACGAATTCACTCGTATGCCTTTCGGTCTCAAAAACGCCCCAGCAACTTTCCAAAGATGCATGAACAATCTTTTAGAAGACTTAATCTTCAAAGATTGTCTAATATACCTCGATGATATAATCATTTTTTCAACTTCACTAGAAGAACACTTAACTTCCATAAAAAGAGTATTCGACAGATTACGCAAAGCTAACTTAAAGCTACAATTAGATAAGTGCGAATTTCTAAAAAAAGAAACGCAATTCTTAGGACACATTATAACCACAGAAGGAATTAAACCTAACCCCGACAAAGTAACAGCTATATTAAATTTTCGAATTCCTCAGACACCCAAAGAAATCAAATCTTTCTTAGGTCTTTGTAGATTTTACCGTAAGTTTATACCAAATTTTGCTAGAATAGCAAAAACCACTGACTTTAGGATTAGGATTAGGAAAGGAATCTAAAATCAATATAACCAATCAGCTTACAGCTTTTGAAAAATTAAAAGTACTCATAACAAATGACCCCATACTAATATACCCAGATTTCAATAAAACCTTTTCTCTAACTACAGACGCAAGCAATGTGGCTATAGGAGCAGTTCTCTCTCAAGACCATAAAGCAATTTGTTTCGCTAGCAGAACTCTAAACGACCACGAACTTAATTATTCAGCAATAGAAAAAGAACTTCTAGCTATTGTATGGGCAACTAAATACTTCAGACCATATCTTTATGGTCGAAAATTCCAAATCCTTAGCGATCATAAACCATTAGTATGGTTACATAATATACAAGAACAAATATGAAATTACAAAGATGGAAGATTAAACTAAACGAATACGACTATAATATTAAATACCTACCAGGAAAAGAAAACTACGTAGCCAATGCCCTCTCTAGAATCAAATTAAATGAAACTTTCTTAGGAGAACAAGTTAGCAGCTCCCGAGCAACAATTCATAGTGCTCAAGAAGATAACCAAAATTTAATACCTATTTCAGAAAGACCTATAAATTTATATAACAGACAAATCGAATTTTTTAAAGGTAACGAAGACCAAACAAACATTTCACACTACTTTCACAAAACAAAAATAAAAATAACTTACATAGAAATGACTGACACATTTGCCAAAAATATAATTAAAGAATATCTTTGTTTAAAAAACAACGCCTTATATTTCCATAATCCCCCAGATTTCCCTATATTCCAAAAAGCTTACGCTGAAATCATAAGCCCCGAAAATAAAACGAAAACTCTCAGAACATTATCAAAACTACACGATATCCTCACTTTTGCAGAATTTAAGGAAATAATCCTTTCTAACCACAAAAAATTACTCCACCCGGGTATCACAAAAACTCTCAACTGGTTCAGAGAAAAATTCTACTTCCCAGATCACCAAAAATTAATACAAAATATCATCAACGAATGTGAAATTTGTAATCTATCTAAATCTGAAAACAGAAACACAAAACTGACCTTTGAAATCACTCCAGAAGTATATAACCCCAGAGAAAAATACGTCATGGACTTTTATCTAATTGATAACAAACAATTCTTATCTTGTATCGACATATATTCAAAATACGGAAACTTAGTAGAAGTCAAAAGCCGTGATTGGCTCGAAACTAAAAGAGCAATCATAAAAATCTTCAATGACATGGGAAAGCCTATTGAAATCAAAGCAGATAAAGACTCAGCATTTATATGCGCAGCTCTCCAAAACGTGGTTAAAATCCGAAAAAGTAAACATTAATATTACCACTAGTAAAAACGGTATCTCAGACATAGAAAGATTTCTCCGAACTATCAACGAAAAATTAAGAATTATTAACACAGAATCCGACATAGAAAACAAACAGATAAAATTGAAACTATTCTATACATCTACAACCATAAGACAAAACACTTGACAACGAACAGAACCCCAGCAGACATATTTATTTACGCAGGTACACCCCTAAATGACACACAAGCAAATAAGATAAACAAAATCCAAAATCTCGACAAAGACAGAACCGATTTTGAAATAAATACAGATTACAAACACGCCCCACTAGTTAAAACTAAAACAACTACACCATTTAAGAAAACAGGTCAAATAATACAAACGGACGAAAAACATTTTATAGAAACCAACAGAGGTAGACAAACTACACACTATAAGTCAAAATTTAAAAGAAAAAAGAAAATTAACGAAAGCAACTATAACAACTAATTTCAGAAATCAACATATTATTACTCTTACTTCTATCAATGGTCCCTTCTACCATTAACCAAAGCATCGAAATCAACCCAATCAAAGCACCCAACGGTTACCTAATTTTCAAGACAGGAACAATGGACTTACCATCTGACTACGAATACCACTACCTTACTATCAACCTCACCAAAATACAAACAAAATACGTACCGTTCAAAAACATTTCTCACATAGAATACTTAATAGATAAATTAAACCGCCAAATGAATGGAATACGAATCATTAAAAGCAATAAACGAGGTTTAATAAACGCAATAGACAGAGTAAATAAATATCTTTTTGGCACTCTAGATCAAAACGATAAAGAAGAATTAGAACTTGAAATTAATAACTCAAAACGAAATAATGACTTAAACTACTTAATAAACGCAATAAACAAAAATATCGAACTCTTTAACAATCTAACCACTTCACAGGAAACAGACAAAAAATTAGAATACCTTATATTCAACTTAGAACATTTCACAGAATATATAGAAGACATTGAACTAGGTATGCAATTAACCAGATTAGGAATTTTCAATCCAAAACTACTAAAACACCAATACATATTTGACATAAATTCTGAAAAGATTCTAAATACCAAAACTTCCACATGCTTAAAATCAGACACTAATGAAATATTTATAATTTCGCACGTACCAAAACAAATAACTAAAACTCCACTCTACAAAATTCTGTCTTAACCAGACGAACAAAACAATACACTAGCAGAAAACACTTACGAAACATACTATTCACAAAACAACAAAACATACTTAAAATCTTCCAAGAAGCAAGAATTAAACGAATGTATAAACAACATAATCATACAAACCCCAACAGAATGCAAATACACAAAAACACTAAAAACACAACAAATTAGTTATATAGAACCAAACATAATTGTAACTTGGAACTTACCCAAGACAGAAATTAATCAAAATTGTAACAAAAATAAAATTAGCATTGAAGGTAATAACTTAATTAAGATATACGACTGTAGTATCCAATTAAACGATATTTCAATTGTAAACACACGCGCAAAATATCTATGTAACCAACAATGTAACTAAAATAGAACCAATGTCACACTTCCAAACAAGACAAATAATTTTAGAAAATACAAAATACTATAAGATATTCAACATTGTAACAACCACAATATCTATAACTACACTAATAAGTTTTATACTATTTGTAATTTTTAAATTTAAGTCAATATAAAAAAAAATCATTATAAGACATACTCAAAACGAAACAACCAAAACAGCGAGTAGTTCGACACCAGAGAAACAACAACCAAAACCTATTCCACAACTATACCCTACATTTTCCGCCTGAGGACAGGCTAACTTCTATGGGATGGGGAAGTAATATATCTAACACCACTACACCAACACTTGAGCGACCCACTTAAACAAATCACCCTCACTCAAAGTCCCGTCATAAACAAATCACCCTCACTCAGAGCCTCGTCATAAACAAATCAAATTTCGCTCTTTTTGTGGGAACCCAAGAATCAGCAATTTCCAAAGTGACCAATCGGAATCGATCAGGCCACAACTCAGAATCGCCCTTCTCGTGGGAACCGCTAAATCAGCACTTCTCCAGATCAGCCAATCAGGACACTCCACGCACAGAACACATCACATTATTGTAAACAAATTTAGCTATAAAAAGACAAACGAACATTCAAACGATAGCTCAGTCCAACAACTACTCTCAAATTGTAACTATTACTGTACTCCGTTAAATAAAGTAATAAATATTTTTTTTATAAAACAATTAACGTTAAACTTATAATTATATATATATATATATATATATATATATATATATATATATATATATATATATATATATATATATATATATATATATATATATATATATATATATATATATATATATATATATATATATATATATATATATATATATATATATATATATATATATATATATATATATATATATATATATATATATATATATATATATATATATATATATATATATATATATATATATATATATATATATATATATATATATATATATATATATACGATTCTATCCTAAATCAACGTAGACTTAAATATTGGATTTCTATTGTGATAAAATAATTATAATTTATGATAATTAATTTTCTAATCGAAAAGATTGGAACAAAAGTGTGTTTTGTTTGTTTGTTCACCTTTAAAAACATTATATTTTATATTTATAAACGGATTTATCATTCCTTTTTTTCAAGTTACAAATAGATTGATAATCTCTTAGAGATACAAATATAAACGATTTAGTTTTTTTTATTAAATTTTGTATTGAAATTGTTGTTAGTTTTTCCTCGTTTGTTGTTTTCATTTGACGTACAACTTTCGAAACATACAAAAATGAGTTTATGCGGCATCGTGGTTCATTTCATTTCATTATATGTGTGGGTGTGGAAGTGACGTTTAGAATTTTTAATAGCTGCTGCCAGTGTCCGCATCATTTTTACTGTGTACTCAATATCAAATAACATTTTATAGCAAATAATTATTATGTCACTATAAATTTCTTTCAGGTTAGCTTTTATTTTTATAGTATACACAGTAATTTACATGCATATATATATATATATTTACTTCGCCTGTGTAAAATCGCGGAGTTTATATGCATTCATCCATATATTATAATAGAATATATATTTTCTCTGGTTCTTCCGCCCAACTTCACACTTCTTTCTTATTATATATGAAAGTATATATTTATTAATTTTCTGCAAAGTTTACTTTGTTTTCTGTTGTTTTATTAAATTGTGTTTTCGCGTTGCCCTAAAACTCGCTTTATGTGTCAGCTCTACGAGTACATATATCGATACATTAATTGGCTTCATCGTTAAATAAAGAGTTTAAAAATGGATTCACACTCTTAACAGCCACGCCTGTATAAGGAAACAAACAAAAATTAATTGTAGATATATTATAATATATACAAATATATATATATTTATTTACCTTTGCCTGCTGAATGATCTTTCAAATCGCGCCATTTATAGAGCGACTTCTTTCGTATTACACAGCCATCATACAGTTCACCAAAAAATTCGCTCAACAGCCCTTAACAAAAAGACAATATTTTTAATATATTTTTGAAAATAGAAATGGAATTAGATTTTGCCATACCTCTTGGCTGCTCCAAGCCATGAATAACCAGCTGTACTGCGTAAAGGCACTCGAGCTGTAAATCTTCATTGGAAGCAATGTAACGCTTAAAAACTGGTATGCAGATTTTTTGAAAGACTTCTGGCTCAAGCTTATGGCATTTATCTTTGTAAGTTATTGCGAATTTGCTTAAAGTTTCTGTCAATCCTCTAACAAACAGCTTGTCCGCCACAGCTATATTGCCCTGCAAAGTATTTCAATTTAAATTAAAAAAGAAAACTAAGTAAGAATGTTGCAGTCGGACACCAGTTAAGCAGAAGTGTGCAGAATTGCATAAAATTATACGTGTATCAGTTCGTGGACGAGTACAAAATTAAGTAGTTGAAGAATTTGAAAATTTACCTTGCTGTAATCAATAATGCAATCGGCAGTTGAGCCTTCCTTTAGTAACTGCTCAATATGGTCTATCACATTTTGTACGTGTGTTTCGTGGGAATCGCGTTCATCTATCACTGGCGTCTTCAATATATCTTCCACATATTCCAATCTCTATATAAGATATTATATATTACAAAATTATCTTTAAGGAAGTTAACAAAACTTACATTCAATTCTATAAATTTATGAACTTCATTGTCAGGCATATAATCTGACCAATGCATGTTAAATTTCTTCCATGTGCTGTGTGTGTAGCTTGGTCCTATTTCCCTTGTACAATAGATCAAGAAACAATGAAGGAACTTTTTACCCATTTCTAATTGGCTGCTGTCTAACAGATTTTTGTTCCACAAATCAGTTATCGTCAAATGATTCTTCTCTATCAATGGACCTATAGACAGAATATACAAAAATATTGTATGTAATAAACATAGGAAATATAAATATAAAACATTTACATTGATTAAAAACAAGTGTGATATAGATTCATAAATATATAATCAATATCTAGTATAAGCTCATAAAATAACAAGTAAGAACTTTTGCAGTCGGGCGCAGCCAACTACAGAATACTGATTCACGTCTCATCTATCAACTTCAAAACAAAACAAAACAGAAAAAGTATTTTGACAAAAATATTAAGCAACTATAACCTGAACCCATTACAAATAGGAAAACAGGGAATGTTTTTGTAAAAATGTATGTATAGCTTTCTTCAGGCATATCGTGGCAGACCCCATTAACTACATCAAGGCGACAACCTGAGTCGATATAGTCGTACACATACAGAAAACCAATTTCAAGTCTATAGCTTTTATATATGTTTAGAGAACGCTGCGTTCACACAGACGGACAGGGGTAAATCCATACTGATTATCGACCAGAAGATTATATATACTTTATGAGGTCTGCCATGTCTTCTTCCGCCTGTTACAAAGACTTTAATCAAAGACTTTAAGTAAAAAAAATATCTACATCTTATTTGTTAATGTATACAAACCAGTAAATTGATGAATATACAGCCACAATTCAGGAACATCAACCATTAAATCGAGAGCACCCTTAAAAAACTGGTGGTATGCCAGTTTAAAATGTTCCACAGAAATGTAGTTCTGCTGTATTAGTTGGGCAATTACATTTGCCAAGTATCTTCTATTTTGTTTGCCAACTTTCGCTAAATGCAAATATTCATTTAGTATATAGTATAAAAATCCACAACGCTGCGCTTCTGATATGCGCTGAATGCATCCAGCAATCGTAACGTCAACTTCAAACATATCAGACAAAACAGATTTAAATAGTTTACAATCGCTTTCTGTTGGCTCAATGAATGTTGCTGGCGGCGCAATGCCTTTAGCTGTTGACTGAGATGCAGAGTTACTAGAAGAGTTACTTGAGACATTTGATAATTGCGGCTGTTGCTGCTGTTGATCGATGCCCCTGTATATGCCACCCGAGCTGCTTAACGAAGAAGAACCTAGAGACTGCGAAGTGAATAAAAATTAAATTAAAAATCAAAATAATATGAATATATATGTACCTTGTTCGAAAGTCTGCTTGTTGGTGGCGCTGGTTGAGTATACTTTGAGTGACTAGCAGATTTTTGCATTGAAGAGTTCACCATGCTACGATTTTGTGCAACGCGCGATGATGAATTCTCACGCGAACCTTGCGATGAACCTGTTCGTGAATGCATGACTAAAAAAACAATAAAACATTAGTGTGGATTAATTTAACTATTGGTCTCTTCCAATATACATACCACGATCATTATAACGATCCCGCTCAGTGGAGCCTTTGTTATATGAACCCTTATTTCTGGGACCACCACTTCGATCCCGATCCGAGCTACTTTTATTATCATTTACCGTTGACAACTCAGCAAAAGAATTCGAAGGTGTTGTTGTTGGCGTTGTCGACGATTGTTTATTGGGATTATTATTCCAATTAATAAACTGATTAGCTCCACCCATCTTTTTACCATCCAAATTTTTATTCAGATTCTGCAAATGTATTGAGTTAAAAATTGTATTTTTATAAGAAAAGTGCCCCTGAACCCTGAGAAGAGCTGAAATTTACAGTTTATTTTACATATATAATGCAAGCAGCACATACACACACACAAGTGCACCAACTGCGTTTAGGAGGACGGACGGTCGGTCAGAGGGACGGACATATTTACATCGACTCAGGTCGTTAAGCTGATCAAGAGTAAATAAATGGTTTCAGGATATAAAAAATGTAACAGCCATGCTTTACGCAGTGACCTACTAACTGATACCCTAAGCCAAGCGTAGAGCTATTATTCCAATCACTTCTTCTGTATTGACCGGGTTTACTATGAGTTTTTATATAGGACATTATTTACAGAATATCTTTCAGTGAATCACCGAATGTGATAATGATATCTTAATTGTCTCTATTACCATAAAACCTATCTATTCTGAGAAGACGATCAAATCGTTAACTCGAATTAGACATGGGCTCTAAAATATAAATGGTAAAAAGCAAATCATAATTGTAAATTACTAACCAAACCCTCTAGTTTGTCACTATCCACAACTTGGAAGCGGCTGCCTTTGCTAGTCTGAACTTGCCAGGGATTGTCATCACTATTTCCGTTAGAATGATTGCCGCTGATATTGTTGCCACTGCCGCCACCACCGCCGCCGCTGCCACTGTTTGATTGCTGATGACGTATATTACCAACACCATCGCCGCCCCTTTGGCTATGACTACCGCCATAGCCGCCGGCTGAACGTGCATCACCAAAACGTGCATCACGTTTGCCAGCGGCAACACCACCTCCACCATTGGAACTGGATGTTGATGTTGATGATAATGAACTGTTATAGTTCATATATTGTGCCGATAACTGTTCACTTTTAGCCTCCTTTTCAATTTGCCCCATTGTTTTAGGCGCCTCATTCCGTGTCGATTGCCATTTATTCTTCCGCAAGTCGATAACGTCCTGAAGCATAAACCGTACTCGGGAACTAACTTTGGCGCCATTCTTATCATTTTTTGTTGCAATAGATTGCATTTTAAGTATTGACTTTTCGAGCGAATAACAACGACTTGGCTGCGAGGAATTAACTGGCGTCTGTTCAAATTTGCTTCCAACTGTTGTGAGTAGCTTGCATAGGCATTCGAGCATATCTTCCGAATTTGGATTAAGCAACGTATCGATACAAGAATATATAATCTTTCCAGTTAACATTGAAATTTTAAAAAGTTCACCAATGAACCGTACAGTACCGCCGGAACGACGACGTATCTTACGTTCCTCCTCTTCGAGCAAAGCTTCTAGTTCAGCCTTTTCATTGGGGTCACTACATTTTTTGATTTTATCTATAATCGGTTGTAGTTTTTTCTCTTTGGCCCCGCCTTGCGAGACATTTTGAGTGAATTCCTTTTCCGTTTTATCTAATAGCGCGATACGGAAATGTTGTAAGTTCGATTTTGTGCCACTTTCCATGCGCTCATCACGCGCTGTCACTTCGCTTACCAAACGATGGCACAGTCTTGCATATGATACGGAAAAATTTGGTTCATCGATAGCCTTCTCAAAGACAAGCACAATCACTTCATTCATTTTATCTGGTGTATCGATTTTGAGTTTAATTATCTCCTCGACCAGCGTATCGAACCTCTCCGGCGTTAACTTATTTAAAATTCCACGCACCTTACGTACAAGCTCATCTTTTTCATAGGTTGATTTGACACTATCGGAGTTATTGCTCGTGGAATCCTGCTGCTGATGGTGTTTATTATTTTGCACACGTGGTCGCCAGGCATTTTCCGTTTCATTCAGTTTAACATCTTGGTTAAGCGATAGATTAACATGGATCATACCTTTCATGCTGTTACGACCACCACCGCCGCTTTGTACACCGGACATTGAAACTTGTTTGCCAGCAAAATTGTTACCAATCGATTCAGTATTTCTATTGCCACCAATCATGCCAACCATAGACTGAACACGCTTATTGTTATTATTATTATTATTGTTATTGCGCATAAACATAGGCATTAGATTTAGATGTGGCAATATCGAGACATTCTTGACTTCCGGCTGTATACGTGACGCCTTCGCCTCTCGCAACTGCAACAGTTGATCACGATCGTATTGCTTTTTACCATTTGGATTACTCGGCGACCATTGTCCTTCATTATAGTTGATCAACGATGTTGGGATTTCCGAAGTCTCTGTTGTTGTAGCATTTCCAACGATAGCTTCATCTTGTTCAGTACCCGCCGTAGGCTCCGTCTCTTTAGGGATTGCTACTTTTTCTATATCGCCATCCTTAGCATCCTTTACTGTAGCTAAACTATTAGTTGATATCGTTTCCGATAACGTTTCCCTCTTCCCATTTTCTTCTTTCAAATATTCCACATTTGTTGTCTCTTCCAAGTTAGACATTTGTTGGGCTCGATCAGTTTCATCAGGTGAGCTTTCATGTGTGCCAGTTATGACTGGAGCAACAACTTGTGCCTCCTCTTCCATCTGGCTTACAGCTACATTTTCGCCAAAATTAGTTGAGAGACTTGGCTCAGTTACATACATGCTAGTTACGTTGCCAGCCAATATAGAAACTTCACTTGCTGGGTTACTACTTGAGCTCAACTCGACATTCTCTGGCGTTGAGTCCACTGCAACTATGGTTGCTATAAGTCCTTGTTCGTTAGTATTCTGCTCTTGATGCACCGTTTCTAAGCTTCCCTCTGCTGCAACTATGTCGACAATTTGCTCCGTTGTGTTTTCCATAAACTGTGAATGTGATTCCTGTTGATGCTGTTGTTGATGGGACTGTTGTTGTGCAACACAGTCCGACTGTAAATGTTGATTAGGCTCGTCCGCAATTTTAACGCTTTTTTTCTCTGCAACATCATCCACTTTGACTTTAAATAAAATATATGCAAAAGAAATTATTACGAATTATTACTATATGCTTTACTGATATATAATGCAACTATATAACTTATATTTAATTAGTCAACAGATAATTTAATTGAGATTACCCAATCGTTTCGTTTTATATGTACATACATATATTTATATTTAATTAAAGAGTAGGAATACTCTAGTCGGGAACAACCGAGTAAGATATACCCTGAAACCTTCGCAGACCTAATTTTGTAACTCTTTTTTTTGTACATATAACAAACAAACACACACATACGGTGTGTAAGAAAAGTTTGAGAATTTTCAAATGTTTGACATATTATATATCTTTTACAACTTTGATTTTATATAAATTTCATTTATTCGAATTTTTATTATTTTTCGAGAAAATATACAAGGAATTCGCCGTTTTTAGCTGCTTTGATAGATTGAATAATTGTAACAAGGTGGATTGAATAATTATAAATAATTTGTTGACAAGCTATTAAATAAATTACTGTTATTTCGAAGAGTGTGTCGCAGAAAATATAAATACAAAATTCAGAGGCTCCAAAGACGTAATAGATATCATTTAAGCCCTAAATTTCAATAAGGTTTTTAATCGATAACATTAAAACGGGAAATCTAATTTTTTATGCAATCTATATACATCTACATACGATGAAGGATCTACATACAAAATTCAAGTCCCTACCTGTGAGTCGCGAGATTGACGCAACCATACATACGGAGGGATCGACATATCGACTCAGCTCGTCTCCCTGGCACGCCCGTTTCTGTCAGTTACATTATTTTAACAAAACCATTATACTCTAAAAACTACTCAAACAAATCATTCTACGCTTATTTTATGTAGACATATCATACAACACCTATAATGCGCGTGATCAGCGCATTCTTCACATTCTCCGTAAATTATGAATTATTATATGAACCATATTAGTTTTATTCACACTAAAATAAATGAAGATTATCAGGTCTTTGAATGCTCCTAGTCGAGTAATCTGGACTACAACTTTCTTAGTTTTTTTTTTTCATCATGTTTTAATAAATAATAAAAAAAAAAATATATATATATATATATATATATTTTTTTTTATTATTATTTATATATATATATATATATATATATATATATATATATATATATATATATATATATATATATATATATATATAGTATGCACAATATTAAATACATATATATTAAAAGTTACATATAAGATAATTCAGCCATATGTATGTGCGCATAATTGGTACCACATGTTCGTATGTTAGCCCATGCACATACATACATACATATACAGACATGTACATATTCATCTAAACATAGACGTACCAATAAGTTATGTTCAGCTATGATATTTGTTTTCCCATTACCTTGTATCACAAATGAGATAATTGGCATCCGTATTTGGTAAGTGTTTTTAAGATAAATCTATGTTTATGAAGCAGAGAGAAATAAATAGTGCGTGTATTTACTTTTCCAACTAATATAGCAAAATATGTACTAATTCACCGTTAAGTTGAATGAGAGAGCTATGCACGCGTTTTTTTTATCTTGCCTTAAGCCTTAAGGCACGTTTCTTTATACGATTGTGTGGATGTGCAAGTGTGTCTATGCTATATGCTGTCTACCAACTGTCTCTTTGTTGCCTAGCGCTATAGATAAACACACATATAATATCGAATCCCACCACCATAAACACAAACCAAATGATCGCATCAAATGGCGAACGGCTAGCGGACCGGCCGCGATTTAAGCAACAAGCATCGAATACCGCAACTGAAATACTCTGCACACGTCGAAGCAAGCAGAGCATTAGCAACAGAAACTAGCACTAGCACCAGCATCAGAATCAGCCTCAGCACCAACAGCAGCAGGCACAACAGCGAACAAGCTTATAAACATGTTAGAGTAGAAAACGAAAAGTAAAAATTTATGCATACACTCTCACTCTAGCGGACACGCGAACATTCATTTACTAGCACATGCTCACCCATACTCACAGAGGTAGACATACACCCGTAGACACATGCATATGAGCAATTCTGTCCACAGCACGTGTTTCTGTATGTGTGTGTGTGTGTGTGTGTGTTTGTGTGTGTTTGTGTGTGTGTGTGCGTGTGTGTGCGTGTGTGTGCGTGCGTGTGCGTGTGTGTGTGTGTGTGTGTGTGTGTGTGTGTGCGAGTGCGCTTCGATACAGTTGAATATATTCAATGAACCAAAGACGCAATGACGCGATTGCTCACATTCTTGAGATTGAATGACAAATATTAAAAAAAAAAAAGACCGAACCAAACAGAAGAGAGTGAAAAAGCGAAAGAGAATAATCTACACTATGATTGTGTGCTCAACTAATCGCAAGTGAACGAAAAATTCAACCTATTGAAATTTATGAATTAGCCCCTTGCATTTTTATTTTGAAGTTAAGTTGATCGAAAACATTACCTAACGACACAAAAGCAATTATCGGAATTGAATGACTATAACATACCAAGTACTCGTGAGTAAATGAGGACTCAGGTGACTATTGATAGAACTATCGATGGTCGACTCGCCGTACACTACTGATAGTCTCCGATAGTATCACAGATATTTGGTTAGAAAGATTTCAGCAAGAGTGGCTATTTGCTGCTGACAGGACCATGAGGGTCAGAGAAGTGTCCTGTTGTTTTTTTGTCTCTGGATACACAGCAACAATACACAAATATGTAACCTTGTTTAACAATTATGCAATTTTGATACACATTCACGAAAGTGAAATGAGTATATTGGTTTTATGCAATGTCCGTCGTGCTTTCCGTTTGTCTGTCCGTTTAAAGCTATAGACTTGATAGTCAGACAATGGTCAGATAAGTGTTAAGATTTTCCCGTTTCGTCCGAATCGGTGAATGGATTTTGGTATATATAGAAAGTTAAGATTTGGTATGTATACTCGCGTTGACATCCCAAGATTCAAAAAGTTATGGCGTATATATATATAAACGCTCAAACCAAAAAGCCCATATCTCCTATTTTAGAGTTAGGAGCTTCAAAATTAGATTGTGTTACTCTAATACAAAATGTTATTATAATTTTGACATTTTTCAAGTGTAAGCACCCCATTTTAACAGTTGCTTACCAACGGACTTTTTTGAAAGACTAAAAAAATTACATACCCACACCCACTAGGGTGGAAAATATAACATATACATGTATAAGTAAGAATATTTTAATAACAAGTAAATAAAGAAAAACTGTTATCACTCCACCGGGATTTGACTTGTCAGTCATAACCTCTACCACTTAGCCATGCTTTTTTAGGTGACCAGCTGTGCCAGGGCTTGTCAAAAATAAATAAAAAGTAAGAGGGCTCTAATCGATACTGTGACTAGGTGATGCCTTGAACCCAGCGAAGAACCCACATTCCAAGCTTTACATGCTAATATAGAAATCATTTATATCCTTGCCGCTGCGAATAAAGTCAATATAATATTTAGATAAAATGCTGACAGTTGTAAAATATATTAAGTTATTAAAACACAATCACTAAGGAATCTCTAGAATCCTTAGAATAGCCGATATTACAATCAGTCTATGATTACTTTACATACACATACACATACGCACGCACACGGACGCAATAATGAGCCTGCGATCTGTTAAGTGAGCAGCGGCTGCGCTTGAGCTGCAATATTCCTATGATTAAATGTTTAATAACTTTTGCTGTAGATGGCCATTTATAAGCACATGTCTCTAGTATTTGAAATACCTGTTTTGTAAATTTGTGGCGAAGAGGACGTGCAAAATACAAAAATTACATAACGACCTTATTCACTACACCTATCTGCACAGTAGACTTGAAGTCTCTAGATTTAACGGCATACATAAATCAACGTCAAATGACCAAAATATATCGACTCGGCTCATGGAGATGATCAAGAATATATATACTTTATTGAGCCTGCCACGCTTTCTTCTACGTACATATGTATTACATACATTTTCACGAATTACCCTGATTTCCCATTTTCAATGGGCTCAGGGTATAACAAGTTAGAAACCTTTAGTCAAGACCGCTCGACTAAGAGATACCCTGAACGCAGCGATCTAATAAACCACAAAAGCTAGACATGTATACTCATGTATATCATACACAGTACGAGTTTCTTTTTTTTCGATAACGCATTCCGTTTTCTTATGATCGATATACTTCGGTAAATTGACCTCGATTGATAGAGACTTCAAATTTATTGTGTTAATACGTATAGTAAAATCAAAGATTTATAATTTTTTGACTTTGGATTCCACGCTCCCCCTTCCCAAAATACATTTTTTAAAAAAGTATTTCAAACGTGTGCTTAGGAAATTATCCATATATGTATATGAAAGCTTGCAACATATATTTAAAATTCATGTTTGCAATATGGGCTCTTCGCAGGGTTCAAGGTATCTCCTAGTCGAGCGGTTTCGATTTGTTTTTACTAAAATATTTTTGTAACATTTGCCAAAAACAACTAAAATGTGAGTTTATAGCTCAAAAACGCTAGTTTTTAGTCATAACACGCCCAAAAGAGACGTAGGGGCAGGTATAAACTCGTTAGGCTTTTCACGACGTAGATATATCCGCCATAACTTTTTGGTCATGGGACGCAAGTATCTATACCAAATCTCAAGTCTCTAGCATCAATAGCGTCCAACATATAGCAGAATTCGCAAAATTTTTATAGTCAAATCCGATTTGCCATGCCCCAATGGGCGTGGGTATATAGTTTCTTTGTCGATCTTTACAGGATAGTAAAAGTAACTAACTTGCCAAATTTGGTCGTTTTAGATCTTAAGCAATAGCAGATACAGTATCACATTATTTGCCACAACCTAAATGGTCGAACATATATCCGTCATATCTTATTGATCTTTGGATGTCAACGAGAGTATTCATTCCAAATCTACAAGCAGTGTTTCTGATATACAAGAAAATGCATTTTCGATTTGTCACGCCCCTAGTGGGCGTATCGGGAAAATCTTGACACTTCATGTGACGACGGCATACACGAGTATATATTCCAAATTTTGTCTGTAGCTCAAGTAGCATAGAAATGGTTTGCGTTTATACGGATAGGCGGACAGACCGTCAGACGGACGGACAACAAGATGAGCATTTCACAAAACCAATATACTCAATTAACTTTCGAATTTCAAACTTATAAGTTTTCAAATCTTGTATTTAGTTTCATGTGTATGTTATATTCTATTTGTCATATTTTAGATGCCATGGCCATTTCGCCTTAAATTTTCAATAAGCATATTTTAAGTACTAGAAACTTGAGCTTTGGCACCTACACACATATGAATGACATTATTACGTTGTGTGTTTGATTAAGACTACAAAAATAAGTTATTAAACATTTAATTTTCCACAATATTGGCATATTGCAGCCTGAGCGTGGATATGCGTGCTTGAGTGAATTTACATTCAATTTCAATTCAATTTTTACAAAAATGCAAAAATTGTAATGTTATCAGCCTTAAAAACGAAGTATTTCGAAAATCACACTTCAATAAAAAAAGTTTAACACGATACCTCAAATGCTTTAGACAAATTTAAATATAAACGAGCGATATAAGAACGACGGAATTCTTATATCTGTAAATATATGTGGATTACTTACATGACGAGAAATCTGATGAGGATGAAGACTCAGGCGCATCTTTCGGGGGGACTGTTGGAAGTCTAAATATAAAAAAGTAATATTAATTTCATTATGACTAAACAGACAACAGCAAATCAGAAGCTACGACTGTTGCTATGTATGTAACTTACTTTTTACTCTTGTTTTTCTGGGAAGTCGGCAATATTTCTACAGATGGCGCATCAGACATGGCTGATACTACTGGAGTCTGTCCCACAATTATATCCTGACGTTGAGCGGGAATTTGATCTGAAAGAAAGTGCAATTCAAATTAGAACGTAATTTAATAGATGCTACGACTTCTTGAAAAAATGGATGTATATATTATATTAATAACTATTGTCGGTGAACATTTTTTGCACATTCAACATTAAGTATTTTAAACTCATTCACTCTATAGTGATATGAATATAATACTTTTGTGCAATATCCGTCTGTTAATGTGTACTTGTGTTGACATCCCCAGATCAGAAAACTATGGCAGATATATCCACGCCCATCGGGGCCCGGCTTCTACAGATTTTAAGTTAAAGTCCCCAAATTTAGCGCATGGTTTACTGTTATGATCCTATAAAGATCGATCAAAAATTATGTATCAAAACGGATCTGACTGGTAAGGACATATTATACCGATAAGGAATCGATCAATTTTTAGAATGTCTAGATACATTTAATATTTTTTATTTCTAGCCGAGATCTACGCAGTCATTTTTCAGTTCAAGCTTTGTTAAATACCCTGCGCTTAAACTGAGTATACTCATTACCAATTTTATTGTTACCTATTTTGTACTGGATACTGGCCCTCTGATCTGGGCCTTGAATTAATACACTACTGGGGGGTAAACAGATGCCGCCAGCATCTCGCTGGGAAATGCACATTGAAGCATCTGGTTGTACAGCGACAGTTGCCGTTGTTAATGTAGCAGCAGAAACTGCAGGTGCTATAGCAGCAGCAGCAGCAGCAGCAGAAGCAGAAGCCGATCCCGCCTCCTGATAGTCACTCTCCGTACTCGCATTGCTCTATATGAATAAAATGCATTACATATTTATATTTATCTTAATATATATTATTATCTCTTACCTTATCTAATTCATCGAGTATATTCTTTTTTGTTGTTGGATCAATAATCTGTAAACGATGCTGATGTCGACGCCTACTCGGTGGCGGCACTTGAACCGACTGTGGCGCTACATTGGCTGACATAACGCTAACGATTGGCGGCACGCCGACATTAACGCCTACACCTACTTGACCGCTTGTCGTTCCACCGACACCAATAACTGTATTAGCGCCTGGCTGTACAGCACCTGTGAGCAACTGTAATTGAGATGGTGTCGCACCACCGGGACCAGCCAGCGGTCCATTGGGTCCACCAGGCTGCACAGATTGCATTGTATTGCCTAAGTTAACGCTCGTGTTCACCGCAACGCCGCTACGTGAATGCGGCGGCGGCTGGTGTTGAGGCAATGTAGAAAGATATGGATAGGTGTAATAGGATATGGGCGTGTGTGTATATGGTAAATGTGGCGCCGGATACGCCGGTTGTCTTTGATACTGCTGTGGATACTGCTGCAATAATATATTTGGATACATGGGTGGCATATGGACTTGGGCACGAGCTCCACCCGCAGCGCCGTTGCCACGTGGCGCATTTGATGCTGGCTGTGGTCCACGATAAATTCCACTTTGTTGATTTGAACGACTGTTTCCAGAACTGTTGTTGCCCGAGGACACATACTGTAAAATGCATTCAATGGTTAGTTAGTTTTTAGAAAAAACTTAATAGTTTTGAAAGATTTTGCATTGTTTTCACGTTTTATTTTGCTTCCCAAAAGAATACACATTAGTCGAGTACCTTAATAGGGCACCATAAGATCTTTCTTACTCTTTTTACACACATATATTTCAAACAGGCGACTAGGATTTTCGTAAACGCACAAACTATATTGACCATAAATATCGTATAGAATCTATTCTAGCTGATCAACCTTTCATATAAGCGTAGCTCGGGCAAATGTGACCATCCGATAAAATAGCCTATCTTCCACATATCACCTATACTTTATGCATTATCTGAAGGATTCCATCAGAAAATCAATATATTCTTTCGACTTTGTGAACGAATATAGACAATCAAATTGTATTACAAAATCGTTGTTTCCCCCATATAATAATATTATACCTTTTTGACAGTAAAGTCAACTGTGATTCTTTAGCATATCACTGATTTATATATATATAAATTTACTGTTTTTACGCGTAGAGGCCAGTCTATATATATATATATATATATATATATATATATATATATATATATATATATATATATATATATATATATATATATATATATATATATACGTATAGGATTTACTATTCTTACGATATTCTAACTTTCTGTGATTGTTATAAGCAGACCTATAACATACAAAATTTCAAATCTCTAGCTCAAATACAAAAACAGACAGACAGGGCAGGGGTAGATCGATTTAGCTGATAATCCTGGTCAAAAATATATATTATGTGGATTATCATCTCTCCTTTTGAATGCTATATACATTCTTAAAATAAAAACAATTTAACCGAATTCGCATTATTAACAGGTTCCAGGATATACAAAGGTAATTGTGGAGTTGCCTACCTCTTGGGCTGTTTGTTGAAAACTACTGTTCGATAGCAGATTATTGTTTTTATAGTCGAATTTTATATTATCGATACAACTGACGTTAATACCGACGCCGACGCTGACACCAACAGTGCCCAATAGACTTTTGTCATGCATATAAGCAGATGAATTATTCGATGAGCCGAGTGTTAGACCATGAGAATTGGCCAGAGTAATGATGCTTTGATTGCTGCCATTGATATTGTTGCTGTTGTTATTGCCACTATTGTTGCTATTGTTGCCGACAGCAGCAGAAGCAGTTGTTATTTGCTGTTGTTGTTGTTGTTGACTGTTATTTGGACAAACTTGACTTGACTTGGATATATCCGATAATATTCGACAATTTGTCTCGATAATTCCACTATTGGTACCGCAAGCAGAAGCAGCAGCTGCACGATGTCCCGTTAGATTATAAATTGCGGCCGTATTCAAATCCTGCTGAATCGTTGCTGAATTCAAATTCAATTGACAATTGTTAACAGCCATTATATTACCGCCGCCACAGATAACTGTTGTCGATTGCTGTTGCTGTGCATTAACAGATGTTAAGGGTCTGTTAACAACATTTGCATAGCTTTGCTGCTGTTGTTGCGACTGTTGTTGTTGATGTTGTTGCTGCTGTTGTTGCAGATGCGTTTGATGTACCATATGAGCCGACGCTTGTTGAGCATTGGTTGTCGTTGTTGCACTTGTTTTTAATATGGAAACAACATTGTAAGCCTTGTTTATCTGAAATTGTGGCTGTGACGTACTATGTTGTTGCGGTGTTTGCTGCTTTGGAACCGGCATTTGCGTTGTATACTTTTTAGTCTTTTTATTTGCCGGCAATATCTACAACAGATTTAAGCATCGCCCACAAAAATCATCATTGGACATTTGATATATATACATATATATATATATATATATATGTATATATATATATATATATATATATATATATATATATATATATGTATTACGAAAAACCAAAAATCGAAAACTGATTGAAAACAGAAACTAAATAAAAACTCTATATATAAAACAGAACCATTTAATGACACAAAAGACACAAAAACTTCCACATTTAAATAGTAATCAAAGAAATTAAGTCTGTACTTCCTTTTTTTAGTACATAATATTTTTGACATGTCTATATCCTTTTTATTATGCGTACTTATGTATACATATTTTTCCACCTTAAAAAGAAACGAATCAACAGAAAACAAATGTTGAACAAAATTTTGATCCACACTCGTCCTTGAGGCCACAACCTCATGGAAAAGCTACTATACTATACACTGCTCACATTCAACACATTATGATTCCGACACAATGTATTCGAACAGACTGTATATATATTATATAATATTCTGCCAGTGTAAATATTATCGACAGGATATTTAAAATATATGTTATATGTATATATATATAAATGTATAAAACAAAATAATAAAAAAATTTTAATTATCAAAATTAAAATTATGGGAAATTAAATATTTCATAACTTTTTTTGTAGATCAAATTTTTTAAAATAAAATTTGCAGCATGTTTGTATTTTCCAAAGCACAAGTCTCTAGTATTTCAAATATTTATTTTTTTTGCAAATTTGGGGCGAAAAGAACGTGGTATCCAAAATCCAAAAACTACTAAATCTCGAAATTTGTTGTTAATAAGAAATCGGGATCAGTTACCGAGAAACAAGTAAGGAAGCTCTAGTGGGGACCGCTCTACTAGGAGATACCCGGAACCCTTCGAATAGCCGAAATTACAAGCAGACTATGATTATTTTACATGTGTCTATATTACAAGCAACACACACACATACGCACGCACGCGGACGCAATAATGAGCACGCGATCTGCTAACTGAGCAGCGAATGCGCTTGAGGTGCAATATGCCTATGACATTGGAAATTAAATCAAATTTTCTTATTCAAATTTTCACTGCGTAATTATGGTATTCATACGTGTGAATTAGTTGAATCACAACTCTCTACTATTTGAAATACACCATCCAGCATCTAAAATCCAAAAACTACAGAACGTCCGCATTCACTACCTATCTGCACACTAAATTTGAGGTCTCTAGCTGTAATGGAAACTTATCGATAACTCGGAAACAGGACGAGTTATCGAAAAAAAAAACGAAAACAAACTCTTACTGCATATGGTATACATGAGTATACATGTCAAATTTCATATCTCTAGCTTTTGTGGTTTACGAGATCCTTGCATTCATACAGACGGACGAACGGACAGATGCACAGGACTATATTGACTCAGCTCGTCGAGCTGATCAAGAATATATATACTTTATGGGATCTGCCTGTTACATACATTTTTATAACAGCCGGCAGCGCTTAAAAATATTTCTAGTTGCGGATTTGCCAAGTAGTAGAGTAGATTTAGTTATTAATATGTAAATGGAGTGCGAGCATTCCGGCTATTGTTAATACATTTGCTTATTGTTAGTACAAGACAGATTGCAAATAAAAATAAAAAAAAATATATAAAAACAAAAATATATATAAAAATAAAAAATTATATATATAAAAATAAAAAAAAATATATAAAAATAAACATACATTTTCACAAAAACATTATGGATGGTATACACGAGTGTACATGTCTAGCTTATGTGGTTTTACAGACAAACGGACGGACGGACTTGGCTATATCGACTCAGCTTATCGAGCACTTTCTAATACTTCTCCTTGACTCCCAGACCAATTTTGGCTGCAGTCATTCGGCACCGTCTTCAGCACTTCCCTCTTCTCTCGATCGGTCACTGTTAACGGCCCCCAAGAGCGTGGTTTTTACTCTCGGAGCCAGTCAAACTATAATTGTTGATGACCTCTGGGCCGAACAATTTCGCCAATTTGTCTTAAAGAATGCCCCTGATCACAGTTTTACGAAAGGATATGCTAAAATCTGTTGTAATAGAGGAGTGGCTCCAATTTTCGATGGATTTTACCCAGAAACGTGCCATCAATGCTAAAACGGTTGGAAGACATAAAAAATGGAATGGGTATCCAACCTCATTATTATTATTATTCACTATTAAAATAGCCTGTACGAAATAATTTTACCGGTAGGCATAGTTCCATATTTCCTTCTGTCTGTTACATACATTTTACCCTGCCTTTCCCATTTTAAATGCGTTCAGGGTATAAAAACTAAACGAGATCACGTGCTAAGCATAAAACAACGCTCACAGAATATTAAGTCCGCTTACTGGAGCTTAATTAAATAATTTTCTGAAGCCTCATAAACTGCTACAGATCTATTCAATTCGACGGCTCCAAATCCAAACAGTGTTAGATGAGGTTTGAGGAAAGGACACATTAACAGAAATAAAGACGCGCTAGAAAGACGTGAAGCTAAAAGAACCATTGGACAGACTCCGTCTCTCTTGCATATAATGGCCGGGTAACTACATTGCCACCACCGGCTCGATCAACCAAGTTGAATATTTAAGTACTCTAAGTATTGATGCCTTTCCGGAGATAGGCAATCATATATTGTGCCCCAAGGCACCACTGAAATGAGTATCTTGGTTTTGTGCAATGCAGATTCCTGTATTTTAAAAACAATACTTGTAGAAGCCTTGGATAGTTAAGATTTGAAATGTATACTCCGTTAAAAACTACAACTATCACTGGGGAGCGGCAATTCGGGGGAAACTGCAATTGCTACAGCTTTAGAGAACCGAACTCAACCAATTGAAAATAGGAAATCAGGGTATGATGTATGCAAAACACAGAAGGAGGCGCGACAGACCCTGTATATCAGGGCATGAACTGTATAGCACGCGCAACCCGAATGTTTTTTTTTTAAATCGATAAGTCTTATCGTTTTAAAATCGAAATCGATATCAGTTATAAAATTATTTCAATTACAATTTTGATTTTTGTAATATTTTAGATGCCACGCCCCTCTTGTCTCAAATTTTCAAAACATTTATGTCAAACACTCAGATTTGGGCTTTGGCAAATGCAAACAGAGACATAACCATGCCGTGCAAATTTGATAAGGAAAGTCTATCTACAACAAAAGTTATTGAACATTGCGGAGTGTTCAGGGGATCTCATAGTAGGGCACTCTCTATTGAATAATGATGAATGAAATAAATATTGAAGAATATATATATATATATATATATATATATATTGAACATTGCGGAGTGTTCAGGGGATCTCATAGTAGGGCACTCTCTATTGAATAATGATGAATGAAATAAATATTGAATATATATATATATATATATATATATATATATATATATATATATATATATATATATATATATATATATATAGAGTTAATATCTCCTACAGTTTTAGTGCTATAAGCTTGAAAATTGGATGTTGAGTAGCTGGTGACCTCCACTGGACCCCTTCGATGGACTGGCAAAAAATGTTAAGCCTACGCCCACTGTGACGTGACGTTTAATTTGCGTAACATAATATCGTAAGTTAAGTAAGAATATTTATTTTAAAAATAAATAAATAAAAGAAAAACCCGACATTACCGCGCCTACATAATTGGTGTGACGTGCTTCACTGGACTTCGAACAAAACGAGGAACTTAACTGATAGTTCAAGTTGAATTCTATTGTATTTGTTACATCTTAGAACAATTTATGTTTGTCAATTCCCAAGTGTAGTTTTAAAACATATTTTTCTGAGAATTACATAATTGTCAAAATATTTATGCTATACCCTGCATTGTGATTTTTTTAAAAATATTTTTAAAACCTTTCTATATTTGTTTGCATATTGTAAATTTTTTACTCTTTATACAGGAAAAAATAAACAAGGATTTATCATAGTTACTGAAAAGAGAAAATAAAAACTAGACAATTTTATTTCGTCGAAAATTTTTTGCCGACTAGTGTATATAAAAAATAACTAAAAATATATATAAATAAAAGAGAGAGAGCACAATTGAAATGAGAACATACCATATTTTGGGGCTGCATGGCTTTAGCAATATCGGCTTGTGTTGATAATGTTGGAGCAGCTGCTTGCATTACGAATAGACCAATCGGAAGTCGTCAAACGGTTTCGCTTACCGTTTTGTTGGCGATCTCCGGGATGACTTTAGACCCCGTTTAGCAATCTGTCACACAACCATTGATTATTCTGCTGTATATTATAACAATAATTTTATTAATGCTGATGCCGATGCTGTTGCATCTTACCTGCAAATATGTTGTTGGTATTGTATAGAAATTACTTTTGCGAGAAAATTCAGATAGTTTCGGAACAGGTACTCGGCCTGCAATTATAAACTTAATAAATACACGTTTTTATTGTGTACAGCTAAATAATTAACATTTGCAACTAAACTATGTGTACATTACAATTCACAAAAAATTTCTGTGTGGTCCTTTTATGTTATACATGGATGTATTTAAAATTTAATAAATTTAAAAATTATCAAGAGTTACGGCTCTACTTTTTCTTTAACTGTTTAATCATGCTTTTTACGTACATATTTGCCGACGTTGCGAGGTTGGCGCACATGCGACTGACAGCGGAGCGCGAAGTGAGAGTGAGGGGGAGTGAGTGAGATAGATAGATTAACTGAACAACTCTCGAACGAAGGCGAAACACAAAGAAAATGAAATATTAAAAAAAAAAAAACGCTTTATGAATTTTATTTGTGTATTTTGCTCTCTGGTATTAAAGTGCGAGTTTAACAATTGACGAAACACAAATTTTGAAGAGTTGCACGTAGGATTTTAATTATGGTTAGTTTTATTTGCGATGAGAGCGCAACGTCAACTAATTGCATTGTGGTAAGAAATGTCATCATGTAATTTTACTTTACGTCCGATATCGTTCTCTTAATGTATTTTACCTGGAGCATGCGTCACTAATATGATTCACTTATATACAACAGTAAAACAATTCTTTTTATGTATACTTGCACAATAGTAAACTAAGTTATACTTGTCTTTCTTTATGTTTATTTCCAAAAACAAATTTGCTATCAATTTCATTCCACATGCAATGTGCTGCCTAGGAATGGTGACTTCGTATCAATATACATCGATATATCGTGTATAACTTTAACATGGTTGATCATTTTATTTATCGATATTTCCTGTTTGGCCAATATGTGGTCAGACAAATTTTAATCTTCTCAAGCATAAATATTTAACACTATTTATTTGTAAAAAAAAAAAAAAAATAAATAAAAGACGCTGGGGTATATCATATAATCGAATAAGCTTTTGGTATTTTTTTTAGTATTGCTACAGCAGTAAACACTGCCACTCAGCATCAGTGCTGCCAACACCAGAGAATGAGAAAAGCCAGAAATAGCGAGAAAGAATTGAAAATTGAAGAACATAAACTAATATGATTTTAACCCTATACCGTCATCGTTCGTCGAATCGACTACGCAAAAATTAAATTGCAGTTATTTTGGTGTTTTTGTTTTTGTATTGATCTCATTTTTCGAATAGCGCTAGTCACTGCTTGATCAACACCTAAATCGTGCCAAAAGTACAGCGGACTGTGCAAATTGTAATTTTTTTTTATTTAAAATTTTTTGCGTAATCAACGACGAGAGATGACTTTCAGGTTTTTCGGCATTCATTTTTGATATGATTCAAGGTTGATTTTTTCATAATCATGAGTGCTAAAAAGCCGTTAAATGATTCCGAGATCGAAATTGTTTTCTCCTTATCATATACTGATGACTCAGAAAGCGCCCTTAGTTACGGCGAGTTAGATAATGACTTACAAGACAATTTTACTCAAAGGTCGAGTTATTCAGAGGAAGAAACAGATGTGGATGAAGATGATATTCCTCTTAATATTTTAAAAGCTAAATCTAACATTATACCGCGCAGAAAAACTGTTCTTCGTGGGAAATGCTCTTCGCTCAAAGGAAAATAGTGATGGCATTTTCCTAGTCTGGTCTAAATATTATTCACCAAAGTCGGGGCCAACACGCTGATGTAAGATCCGTTCGAATGTTTTCAAATGATTGCCAAAAAAGGCTTTGTAGAGAGAACAAAATTGACGTTTATGCTTCTTACTTTAAATAGAATGCAATATTTATTTTTATAAGTGTGAATTATTGCCTTTAAGGAAAACACAAAATTTTATGAAATATGTTATAATTTGTCATTGTTTTGAATGTTGTATTGAAGAAAATCTGTGAAAATTAAGGACCCATGTATGTATTTTGGGATGAAAATAAATTCATGATTTCATTATTAATTCATTCATTCATTCACTATTAATTCATGTACTTTTATATAGGAATTTAAAGTCGGTCGTAGTCGAAACGAGGAACAGTCTAGGGTTACGGGAATTTCTGGAAGATTTTGTATATAACCATAAGTAAAGCAGACCGTAATTAAGGTACGCTTCAATAAATTTCATGTTGATGAACTTTATTGTATAGGTTGGCATTCTGAAATCCGCATTGAGATTGGAAGCCTACACTTACAAAAACTCAATTTAAGAAGCTATAATTTCGGCTATACGCTGGATCGCTAACCTTCCCGTATCCTGTTGCAAAACGCCAGATCTGTTGCGATTGAACATACATATGTATGTATACTGATACTACAGTAAGCAAGCAGCACGAAACTAGACATTGTTTAAAAACTTAACTTTCGACTTAGTCCTTCAATTATATTAATTGAATTTTACTTCTTTCGCATATACATACATATATGTATGTGTATATAGTATTATCATATATGTATGTGTATATAGTATTATCATTTACTTTATGCATGCAAACACCAAAAATATCGACCAACCGCCACACGCCGCGCCCGCTTTTAAATCAAATTTGAAATAGTTCATTACTCAAAAGTATTGATATGTATGTATGTAATGTATAGATCGTACGTATCCCTCAATAATTGTTAATTATGCCAAAGCAAATCTGTATTTAATTTGTAATAAATATCTGTATGTATCTAATACAAGAAGAACAGTGTATATGAATATGTCCACATATATAGCATAAATAAATATATTTAAGTTCCTTTTCCCTATTTTGTACAGTTTCGTTCGTTATTTTCCTTCAGTTTCTCTTGTATATATGTACCATACATACATAGCTATGTATATTATGTGTAAGTGCAATCTGTGAATTTCTCTTCAAAATATTTATAAAACAAAAGGGAAAGTACCAGAGTAAAGCTTTGAATTAAGTTCTCTCACTCGGTTCTCTTAGCAAATGCTGCAGGACGACTCCTACTGAGTTGTTGAGAATGTATGTTGTTTTTGGTAAGAGCGTATGTCTGCACTCTTTTGGATCTATGACGACGGCATTTGTTGCAGCAGTGCTGCTTCTGCTTATTAAAATGCGTATTCAAGGAGAGATGGACAGTTAGATTGCTGCTGTGGATATTGTTCCTGCTTCTGCTGCTGCTTGTGCTGCTTGTGTTGCTGGTGCTGGTGCTGGTGCTGGTGCTGCTGCTGCTGCTGCTGCTGCTGCTTGTGCTGATTGATACTGTTCTTAGCCATGCTGCTACCACAGCGGCTCCTATTTTTTTTTGTTGTGTTGCTGTAGTGGTCGCTGCTGCTGCTGCTGCTGCTGCTTCTGCTGATGCTGCTGCTGTTACTGCTTGTACAAGAACTGTTTTGGGCTTATCATGAGTGAATCAGTTTATCTACTGTTAGTGCTATGGACGGATGTGCGCGCTTTTCGCTCGGTTTTAGGATAAGTTTCAACTGAAAAAAAATATATTAATTAAGTGAATACAACCAAAAGTCTTTAATCGAACAACTACATGTGTAATATTCACATACACACACTCACGAACATACATATATTCATATGACGTACAAGAAGCGAAATTTCAATAACGGTGAGTAATTAACAACTTAAAGTTAGTTCCATTGAATTACATATATAGGTGCCAATATGCACTTACACAAATTAACACACATATACATATACTATGGGGGCTTGCATATGTGTGGGTATGTTGAGTGTTGCATGGACAATACGCACATACGTATGCATGTACATACATATGTGTGTAGGCTGGTCCACATGCATATATGTGTACCTTAACACTCACACAGTGATAGCGTCATGGCACACAAATGAGAGCAGCCAGATATGGAAGAATAACATATTCTTATATATACAAGCATATCTATGTTTGAGTGTGTGTGATTTGATATGCACATATGTATATATCTAAGCACACATACATACATATTTACAATAATCGTAATAATATTGTACTATAATATTATTATCATATTCACCAATTGAGTCAATTGGGTGGCCGAAAGTTAAACAAGTCTTTTGATTCCACACATGTACATCTCTCCCATGGCGCTTAGAGCCGAATTCACCGCGTTTCAAAAGGCTATGTTATTTGTACATTTACTCCTGAATTTATATGTGTGTATATTAATATACACGTTTCTATATACATACATATACAGCATATATGCTGTTTCTGGTGTTGCTTTTGGTGCTCTGCGCATTGCCATCATCGGTAGGACCATTCTTCCTTGGTACTTCTGGTAAAGTTCTTGCATCGAAGCTTTTTCTGGGTCGACATTGTTGTTTCTTTTTTCATTTAACACACAACACACACACACACACACACACACACACACAGTGTGCGTGTGCTATCTTGCTGTAAGCCTATGAAAGCTTTTGAGTTTGTGTGAAAAGCATCCCCAACTGTTATGCTCACTGAATACGTACCACCGCGCTCTCATTCTCTCGCGGGCTCGCATATAAACTAAGAGCGTGTTCCTGCAAACTCTTAGCTCTTAAGGAGCAAGTAAGGAGCACGTAATGAGTAACCATCAATTTAAATATCTCAAAATTTATGCGCTTCGCTATTCGATTTTGGAAAATATATTCAAATGAATCTTATATATATATATACATCGCTTCAGGTAGCTTCAGAAACATCCGTGTCCACAGAGAACCTGTAATGGATACAAATTAATTTCGCTATGTGTACGGTTGACCATAAGAGCATATGCATCCATCCTCGGGGACCTTCTTTTCCATCGTGAACTGCTATAGACCCTGATTATGTTGCGTGAGCCACGTACATAAAATTTTCACATCTAGAGTCGCTATGATGCAGTACTGCTTTGACCCGGGTTTCCATCTGGTACCATGAATGGTGGAGGTTGCAAGGTCAACAAATTTGATTTGACTTTGTAGTATTTGAAATCCCGTCCGTTCTTGGAGCAGAGTTCATCGAGTCTTAACTTGGTCATTTAGGGTCATGTTCATGAATGTAGCTCAGTCTATCTAGAAAGGAGTTTTCCACGATTGACTTTTAGTCGTTTAACCACCCATTTTATATACCCTGCCCCAAGAGTCAAATTCGGCGGAGTTGCATAGGTCTAGAAACTCGTTTACTAGTCTAGTTGAATTTCTCAATAGCTGCAACCCTCTACACCAGAAACGGAATGTAAGGTAAGTATTTTTTGGAATATCGGCTCTTCATAGGGTTCAGGGGATCTCCTAGTCGGATATCCCTGACTAGAGTTTTTGCTTGTTAAGCCTATAATAATATATATAATAAATTAATATTAATGATTTCAGATGATGTGGATTAAGCGATTGCGTCTGTTCTGAGCCATATATATATATATATATATATATATATATATATATATATATATATATATATATATATATATATACATGCAGTTATGTCTGTACAGATAATATAATAACACAATTCGCAGAGTTGACGAGCCAGGGAGCCAAAGAATCAGTGGACCAAATACGCGGAAAATGTTTAAGATGAAGTCAGATGGGATCATGCTTATTTTCGCCATCTGTTGGCTATCACAATTCGCTATAGCCGCTTCAACGCAAGTGCAGGACACTGTGTCCGTCTCGTTGCCTGGTGATATAATACTGGGCGGACTATTTCCGGTTCACGAGAAAGGTGAAGGTGCACCGCCGTGCGGACCAAAGGTCTATAATCGCGGTGTTCAGCGCTTGGAGGCGATGCTATATGCCATTGACCGTGTTAATAACGATACAAATATATTGCCCGGGATAACAATAGGTGTGCATATACTAGATACCTGCTCCCGGGATACGTATGCCCTTAATCAATCGTTGCAATTTGTGAGATCCTCACTCAATAACTTGGATACATCGGTGTTCGAATGCTCCGACACATCAATACCTCAATTGAGAAAGAATGCAACTTCAGGTCCCGTGTTTGGAGTTATCGGCGGTTCATATAGTTCCGTATCGCTCCAAGTGGCCAATCTACTGCGACTTTTTCATATTCCTCAAATATCACCGGCATCAACTGCAAAAACTCTATCAGACAAATCCAGATTCGACTTATTTGCACGGACCGTGCCACCGGACACATTTCAATCGGTGGCTCTAGTGGATATTATCAAGAACTTTAATTGGTCCTATGTATCGACAATACATTCCGAGGGCTCCTATGGCGAATATGGCATTGAGGCTTTCCATAAAGAGGCCAGCGAAAGACACGTCTGCATTGCTGCCGCCGAGAAAGTCCCGAGCGCAGCTGATGACAAAGTCTTTGATGCTATTATAGGTAAACTTTTGAAGAAGCCAAACGCTCGTGGTGTTATCCTCTTTACACGCGCCGAGGATGCCAGACGCATTCTTCTGGCAGCAAAGCGCGCGAATTTATCCCATCCTTTCCATTGGGTGGCCAGCGACGGTTGGGGTAAGCAGCAGAAGCTTCTGGAAGGCTTAGAGGATATTGCCGAGGGAGCTATAACTGTGGAACTACAATCGGAAATAATTGAAGATTTCGATAGATATATGATGCAATTAACGCCCAGCTCCAATAAGCGTAACCCCTGGTTTGCCGAATACTGGGAGGATACCTTCAATTGCGTATTACCAAAGAGCTCCGATAGGGACAATATAAAAAAAGGAGATACTGCCACGCAAAAGGATAAAGTGATTTGTGATGAAAGTTTTCGGCTATCTGACAAAGTTGGGTAAGTTGTAATCAGATGTGTATCTAATCATAGATATTTGTTAGTTGGAAACAATGTTAGCAAAGATAACTAAAGACAAAGATTAATTATTACATTAATAGAATAGATTAAAAATGCCAAATAAATGAAGTGAATTAATCAATCGACGCACAGGGCAAAATCAAGTTGGACTGTCGCCGATATCTTCTGAATGCAGCCGCGCCTCCTTCTACCATTTACATACATTTTACCCCGTTTTTCCCATTTTCAATGCGTTGCGTTCAGGGTATACAAATTTAAATTTGAATGAAACATAAATTAAAATCGGAACTAACTTTAAATGTTAAGCAAAAAACAAAAAAAAAGTTTTAATTCAAATGAAATTAATTAAACACAAATACTATAAAACATAAACTTGTGTAGAATTTAAATTAATTAAGACAAAGATAAGTAAAATTAGAGTCCAAATTAAACATAAATTAAAACTAAATAAATAAATTCAATATTTATTTATGTAAACTTTGAATAGGGGGTTCAAAATTATTATTAGTCCGGCATGTGCTGCCCAACTATAAACCTATTTCTTCTTCCTCATATTTTCATGATGGGGAATGTCTTCTTTCACAAAATAGATACGAACAGGAATCGAAAACTCAATTCGTTGTGGATGCTGTGTACGCGTTTGCCCACGCTCTTCACAATTTGCACAACGATTTGTGCACGCAGAATGATCAAAATATTGGGTCACACCACCATCAGCATAGCGAATTCGTATGGTATCGAAAGCCAGCAGACCGCCAATCACAGGCATGCCCAAACATGGCCAGTTACGACGGGAAAGACTTTTACAACAACTACTTGTTGAATGTGTCATTTGTAGGTACAGTATATATAGAACTTACAAATGTTGATACATCTCTACCCCTGAATCAATATTTCATTATTTCTTTCCCACCCTTCCTTTCTCTCTCTCTCTCTCTCTCGCTCTTTTTTTCTGCAGATTTGGCTGGCAGTGAAGTAAAGTTTGACCGTCAAGGTGATGGTTTGGCTAGATATGATATTTTAAATTATCAACGCCTCGATAATTCGTCTGGATATCAGTATAAGGTAATTTTATACTTTATATAATGAAAATAGAATGTACATAGGTATTGTATGGGGGTGGGGTATATCCTAGTTGGAAAGCTCAGACTGAAATACCTTTTGTTTTCTTAAATTCTGTTAGCTTTTTTTCTGTGTTCAATTATAGGACTTATTATTGATTGCAGGTAATTGGTAAATGGTTCAACTATCTCGAACTTAACTTGGATACCCTTGTGTGGAACAAGGCAAACGAGATGCCCACATCAGCATGTTCCTTGCCATGCGAAGCTGGGATGATTAAAAAACAACAGGTAGAAACAAACCTTGTGTAATTTTTTTCCATAGCGTAATGCTTCTTTGAATATGCATTCACACAGGGTGACACTTGCTGCTGGATCTGCGATAGCTGTGAAGCGTACGAATACGTGTATGACGAGTTAACATGTAGGGATTGCGGACCGGGACTTTGGCCATATCCCGATAAATTGTCCTGCTTTGCCCTCAATATAGAGTATATGCGTTGGAATTCGCTATTTGCACTTGTTCCATTGGCAATTGCCGTTTTTGGCATTACGATGACGATAATAGTTATTGTGCTATTTGCTAGAAATCATGATACGCCACTAGTGCGTGCATCTGGACGAGAGCTCAGCTATACGCTTCTCTTCGGTATCTTGGTCTGTTATTGCAACACATTTGCTCTGATCGCTAAGCCAACCATTGGCTCCTGTGTGCTGCAAAGATTTGGAATCGGAGTTGGCTTCTCAATCATTTATAGTGCTCTGTTAACAAAAACTAATCGCATATCTCGAATATTTCATTCGGCTTCCAAATCGGCACAGCGCCTCAAATACATCAGTCCACAGTCCCAGGTTGTGATAACGACATCCCTGATCGGTACGGTATGAGATGAGATGAGATGAGATGAGATGAGATGAGATGAGATGAGATGAGATGAGATGAGATGAGATGAGATGAGATGAGATGAGATGAGATGAGATGAGATGAGATGAGATGAGATGAGATGAGATGAGATGAGATGAGATGAGATGAGATGAGATGAGATGAGATGAGATGAGATGAGATGAGATGAGATGAGATGAGATGAGATGAGATGAGATGAGATGAGATGAGATGAGATGAGATGAGATGAGATGAGATGATACATCAGTCCACAGTCCCAGGTTGTGATAACGACATCCCTGATCGGTACGGTATGAGATGAGATGAGATGAGATGAGATGAGATGAGATGAGATGAGATGAGATGAGATGAGATGAGATGAGATGAGATGAGATGAGATGAGATGAGATGAGATGAGATGAGATGAGATGAGATGAGATGAGATGAGATGAGATGAGATGAGATGAGATGAGATGAGATGAGATGAGATGAGATGAGATGAGATGAGATGAGATGAGATGAGATGAGATGAGATGAGATGATAGATCAGTCCACAGTCCCAGGTTGTGATAACGACATCCCTGATCGGTACGGTATGAGATGAGATGAGATGAGATGAGATGAGATGAGATGAGATGAGATGAGATGAGATGAGATGAGATGAGATGAGATGAGATGAGATGAGATGAGATGAGATGAGATGAGATGAGATGAGATGAGATGAGATGAGATGAGATGAGATGAGATGAGATGAGATGAGATGAGATGAGATGAGATGAGATGAGATGAGATGAGATGAGATGAGATGAGATGAGATGAGATGAGATGAGATGAAATGAGATGAGATGAGATGAGATGAGATGAGATGAGATGAGATGAGATGAGATGAGATGAAATGAGATGAAATGAAATGAGATGAAATGAAATGAGATGAAATGAAATGAGATGAGATGAAATGAGATGAGATGAGATGAGATGAGATGAGATGAGATGAGATGAGATGAGATGAGATGAGATGAGATGAGATGAGATGAGATGAGATGAGATGAGATGAGATGAGATGAGATGAGATGAGATGAGATGAAATGAAATAAAATGAGATGAAATGAGATGAAATGAAATGAGATGAAATGAAATGAAATGAGATGAAATGAAATGAAATGAGATGAGATGAAATGAGATGAAATGAGATGAAATGAGATGAGATGAGATGAGATGAGATGAGATGAGATGAGATGAGATGAGATGAGATGAGATGAGATGAGATGAGATGAGATGAGATGAGATGAAATGAGATGAGATGAGATGAGATGAGATGAGATGAGATGAAATGAGATGAAATGAGATGAAATGAAATGAAATGGGATGAAATGAAATGAGATGAGATGAGATGAGATGAGATGAGATGAAATGAGATGAGATGAGATGAGATGAGATGCGATGAAATGAGATGAAATGAAATGAAATGAGATGAAATGAAATGAGATGAGATTAGATGAGATGAGATGAGATGAAATGAGATGAAATGAAATGAAATGAGATGAAATGAGATAAGATGAGATGAGATGAGATGAGATGAGATGAGATGAGATGAGATGAGATGAGATGAGATGAGATGAAATGAGATGAGATGAGATGAGATGAGATGAGATGAGATGAGATGAGATGAGATGAGATGAGATGAGATGAGATGAGATGAGATGAGATGAGATGAAATGAAGTGAGATGAAATGAGATGAAATGAGATGAAATGAAATGAGATGAAATGAGATGAGATGAGATGAGATGAGATGAGATGAGATGAGATGAGATGAGATGAGATGAGATGAGATGAGATGAGATGAGATGAGATGAGATGAGATGAGATGAGATGAGATGAAATGAAATGAAATGAGATGAAATGAGATGAAATGAGATGAAATGAAATGAAATGAGATGAGATGAGATGAGATGAGATGAGATGAGATGAGATGAGATGAGATGAGATGAGATGAGATGAGATGAGATGAGATGAGATGAGATGAGATGAGATGAGATGAGATGAGATGAGATGAGATGAGATGAGATGAGATGAGATGAAATGAAATGAGATGAAATGAGATGAAATGAAATGAAATGGGATGAAATGAAATGAGATGAGATGAGATGAGATGAGATGAGATGAGATGAGATGAGATGAGATGAGATGAGATGAGATGAGATGAGATGAGATGAGATGCGATGAAATGAGATGAAATGAAATGAAATGAGATGAAATGAAATGAGATGAGATTAGATGAGATGAGATGAGATGAAATGAGATGAAATGAAATGAGATGAAATGAGATAAGATGAGATGAGATGAGATGAGATGAGATGAGATGAGATGAGATGAAATGAGATGAGATGAGATGAGATGAGATGAGATGAGATGAGATGAGATGAGATGAGATGAAATGAAGTGAGATGAAATGAGATGAAATGAAATGAGATGAAATGAGATGAGATGAGATGAGATGAGATGAGATGAGATGAGATGAGATGAGATGAGATGAGATGAGATGAGATGAGATGAGATGAGATGAGATGAGATTAGATGAGATGAGATGAGATGAGATGAGATGAGATGAGATGAGATGAGATGAAATGAGATGAAATAAGATAATATGACTTCATTCATATATATTAATATATATATTTAATTGTTATTCTATTTAGCAATACAAGTTTTGATTACAATGATTTGGATGATTGTGGAACCACCAGGAACTAGATTTTATTATCCAGACCGCACCGAGGTGATCTTGAAATGCAAAATACAGGATATGTCGTTCCTCTTCTCCCAGCTATATAATATGATACTCATTACGATTTGTACAGTTTACGCTATAAAAACGCGCAAGATACCAGAAAATTTTAACGAATCCAAATTTATTGGATTTACAATGTATACAACCTGTATCATTTGGCTCGCTTTTGTACCTATTTACTTCGGTACCGGTAACTCCTATGAGGTAAGAAATTCCAATATAATAATCTTATATTCCATTACAATAATTCATACAAATTTATAGATTTATTGATTATTATATTTTTTGATTATTATTGTGTTTGTATTTCCTGAATGCATGCATTTGGAATGTCGGGATGTTTGTTGTTGTTTATTGTTTTTTAAAAGTAGTTAGGAATATGTTAAGCACAGTCAGTCAGCTCAGTCAGCTCAGTCAGCTCACTATAAAGCTATGTTTTTGTAAAGTCGTTTCTTTCCTCTGATTACCGCCCGAAGTGAAAGGGTACTATGATTAAGATTAGTTAAGTTAGTTACCAGCTTTGAACCGACTTGGGGGCCTCTCATGGCTTTTAAGAGATGGACCAATCGACAAGTTAATCTTTCTATTATTCTGAAATCGCTGCACACATTATTTCACAATTGGGACCTATGTGCTCTATGTGCCAACTTGAAGTACCAGGGACACCGATTGCTTCATGAAGTCCATAGATAAGTAGTGTTGCATGTTGCGTTGTGTTGATTTGCGTATAAATTAAATGTTTTTAAACATTTGTAGATTGACTTGGCACAGCGTGATTACGGCATTTATGTGTGTATTTGCCAAAGCACACGTACGTTTTTGCAAATTTGGGGCGAATGGGGGGAATCTTTGTATTTACAATAAATACAATACTGAGTAAATTTGAAGTCTCTAGCTTTAATGGTATACATAAATCGACGTCAACTTATTGGTAATGACAAAATGGGATGAGTGTATTCGCATGGCATACACGAGTATACGTGTCAAATTTCAGATCTTTAGCTTTTGTGGTTTACGAGATCGAGATCGAGATCGAACGGTCACACAGACGGATGGACGGACGGACGGACGGACGGATAGACTATATCGACTCAGCTCGTGGAGTTGATCAAGAATATATGTATATACTTTATGGGATTTGCCACGTATTCTCCTAACTGTTACATTCATTTTCCTCGCCAAGATTCGAAACAAGGGTGTCTATGATCTAACACCGCCACTGGATTTCGAAACGACCGAGAAACTTAATTAGCAAGTGATGATTCAAGTTGAATTCTATTGTATTTGTTATTTGTTAGAATATAGGAAAATGTTGGCGCTACAGCCAAGCACATTTGTCAATTGGTTAAACGTTTTCCTTAATACTTCTGTGATGATATTTTCAGCAATTGGTATTTGGTATGTTACAAAAATCCAAATTGTATTGAATACATATGACACTAAATACGAAGTTTTGGGATAATTGGAGGCGTGTCAAATCGGTAAATTATACCAATTTATGATGGTTTTGGAACTGGGTGCTGGGGCGTGAATGAATTTTCCGCAGTAGGTATCGGCCGACTGTGACGTTCTTAGTTGTTTTTTTTTTATTTGTATCATATATAATTATTTTGAAATATAATTTATTTATGATTTTCGTTTTGTTTTTTACAGATCCAAAAATGTAGCTGAGAAAACTTTTCATAAAATTAAAAAACAATTTAATCAAACTTAGATATTATGTATGTCCTGCATCAATACATAACAACATATCCAACTTATTGATATCACCACCACAATGAGGGCCAGATCACAGTCAAATATAATTACTTAAATTTTTAAGCTTTTAATCAGAAGATGCACAAAGATTGGGTTCCCAGTCAAAATCATGCAAGTAGTAGAAATGGCTTCTGAACTGACTTAAGAAGATCCTTATTAAATAATATATGTAACCTTCGAACACACTTCGTGTTAGCGACATCAGAGATGTAAAGACTTAACCATGAGTATAAGTTGACTCGAAAAGTACGCAAAGATCTCTGATTTGAACAATTACATTTCAATGAAGTCTGATTCATTAAATAATTCAATAGGTAGAGCAAAGATCTCTGATTTGAACAATTACATTTCAATGAAGTCTGATTCATTAAATAATTCAATAGGTAGAGCCTTGTATGATAACCGATTAGATTAGATGCAGGTCAAGATCAAGTAAATTGGAAAAGGAAAGGCGATCTCATAAGTATCTGAGAAAGCCCCAGGTAAAAGACAAGACAAGCAGAACGGATTGCCCTCTCTAGCGTGCAGAAAGGCTTCTCAAGGCCAATTTCTTTCTGGACTTCGGTGAAAATAACCGTGCTCGTAAAAGGGCATAAAGGCTCTGTGGGTACATCCGATCAAATAGGCCAGGGTCTAGCTGATCTGATCAATTGAATATTTATTTGGAATTGAATAATAATTGGAATTCTATTATGTTTTTATAGATCCAAATAACTACGCTATGCATCTCTATTAGCTTGAGTGCTTCGGTTGCCCTAGTCTGCCTTTACTCGCCCAAGGTGTATATACTGGTCTTTCATCCTGACAAAAATGTTCGCAAGTTGACAATGAACAGCACTGTGTATAGGCGCTCAGCTACAACAGGAGCGGGAGCAGGAGCGGGAGTGGGAACGGGAACGGGAACGGGAACCGGAACTGGTGGAGGGACTCAAGGCGTGCCAACTAGTTGCGGATATAGTCGCACTCCCATTGGATTGAATCCTGAAGACGCATGTTACGGTGTCGGAGTTGGAGTTGGACTCAGTGGTGAAGGCGTCGGAGTCGGCACTATTACTATATCAACGACGGAACGACCACCTCAAAATGCCGGACAGATCAATTCAAATTCCGATGTGGATCAAAATCAAAGTGTTGTCATTCATAGGAACGATGTATGCTACAACAATGGTGCTTCATCATCTGAAAAATGTGATTGCGGTTTGGGTATTCGTGATCCAGCCTGCATTGGCATTGAAGATTAGATAATAGTTCAGCCAAAATTAATGATGTTAACGTAAATACATACATAAATACTAAAATGCTAACACATACATATAGACTTGTATGTAGAGATGACAGGACAAAAGAATGCAACAGCTTCTTACCCAATCACAACTAGGCGATTTTCGAAACCATGCACTGAGCTACTATGGGTTAACGCTCGATGGCACAACTTTACGCCTGTGGGCTTTACTATATGAAACTAAGTGCCCAATAACTTTTGTTCTGTCTTTTCTTTCTGGACTTAATCTAGATTTGTGAGCAATTGAAATACGTTTCTTTTACAAATGTTGCTATAAGAGCGAGGTATCCTAAATCGGAACCATTCAAAATATATATGCATCGGACGTTCCTAAACAGTAAATTGAATTCTTTAGCTTTGGTGCCATTCGAGCTACGATAAAAATCCTAAATCAGATAATCGATTCTTATCGACAATATGCAAATCGAATGAGCTATCGAAGTCTAGCTAGTGTGCTTTACAAGATATTTGTGCGCATCCGGAGGGACAGTGAGACGGACATGACTAAGTCGACGTCGTGATTCATGAATATACATATTTACCTTATTGGTTATTATATTCTACCCTGAATTCTCGTTCTCACTTAGCTCTTCCACATACATATGTGTGTGTGTGCATGTAATGTGCACACACACATGCACATGTTTATGCAAGTGAATGCTTTTAGTGCGATTGCTTGCAAAATGTTTACATTTGTTTTATTCAAACACTTGTATTTTATTTAGAAACGAAACGCTTAACAATTGAGCGAGTACTTGTCGAAAATCAAATGCTTGCCGCTCTCTGAAATCGAAAGTGCACGTAAAGATTCAAGTACAGCTACAACAAACAAAAAAACAAACAACAAAAAACCATCACACAATATGTGTCTTAAGTGTTATAAATTTTCAAGTATCCTGCGCAAACAGTGCTCTTTAGTCTATGTAATTATATGTAGCATGTACCGTATTCCGAATAAATTAAATTGTGCTTAATTTGTTAAATCTAAGAAAAAGAAAAGTATATAAATTCAAATTCAAATTGAAATATTAATAAAAAAAATCAACAATTATTTTAAGAATCATTCACTATGGATTTACTGATAGATACAAATATGTATATAATCTTATATATATCTTAGCGAGCTCAAGGCAAGCTTAAGCTTATATCACAATGCTCACAATAACAAGAGACTTGTTGAAACTAAAACTAAACCAATATCATTTTTTATTCTTTTTATCCCTATTACAAAGATTTACTGAGCAATATATAGAGGTACCTTTACATAGTCAACTAAAAGTATAATTTTTTTAAATTTCGATCCAGTTTCCAATAGCTTTTTACATGTATGGAAAATTCGGTTTCTTGACACTCTGAATAAGTATTTAGCATTAGTCGCAGATTATCCCACCTACCAATATTAAAAATGTATACATACACAACAAAATATTACTCCTCATGCACATTGAAATATTGTTAAGTATTAGTGAATAATTGTTTTATTCCCAATGAAATATACGAATTCGAATTATTATTTCCTAATTAATTATCAAAAGCAGCTAAGTATATTAATATTTAGTCGTTAAGAAGTTTCCTTAGGATTCCATCAAAATAAATATAGTACAGATATAATTTTTTTTCTCAAATCTATTGATTACTTCCGGTCGAATTGTAGATTCCATCGTGGGGTGGCAAGTCTTCAAACGTCTCTAATATATGGCTAAGCTATATAGAAAATATTTTCGTTTTGTATATAGTTAAATTTTATTTTTTGTCAATTAATCGGTTTGTTCCTTCAGTTATTCAAATAAAAATCAATCAGACAGTAATTAATTAAGCAATACGTACCCATTTGATGAGTTAAACATATGCATCTATATCTAAAGTCTAAATATGTTGAGATTTTTTACTTTATTATCATTAGTTTTTTGCTTGTTGTTTTTTAGTATATACATATGAATCATTTTGTTTTATTTTTACAATACAATCTACGCCTTAGTAATATTATGAATTAATTTGGTTTTCAAGTGATTTAAGAGTATCAGAGTGTACAGGTAGTACGCTATATATGGTATATGAACATAGTTTTAAGCAAAACTATGCTAATACTTTCATTGCGCAAATGAACGAGAATTTGTAAAACTGTGTTTAAAAGAAACTGAAGCAGAACTTTTTATTAAAAATAATACACAAAATCATTTCAACTAATTATATTTTAGTTTTAATTTAAGTCTCTTTTATGAAGATCTGTTCTCTTAAGTCTTAATTGAGCACTGTGGCTGAGGAATGTTGCATGCTACGTTCAAATTCTTCCAAGCTCAGCGCCTGATTCATATTCAATAGGGGCAATTTCCCAGCCGATGCTCTGGCAAGTAACTCTGGAGAAAACCATTGTGACAATTGATTTGTTGTTGGCGATAATCGTTCGTCTCTTTGATGATAGTTGATCGGCCTGAGGTTGTTAATTTTTAATAAATTTGTAGATGAGTCGACATTACCATCGGCGCCACCTAAAAAAAAAATAAAACACACACAACAAATATTTTTACAAGAGTTTTTTAAGAATCGTCTAGTCGAGACTGGCCTGGGCCCTGGGTGAACCGATATTGCAAACATGCTATGATTATTTTACACATATATTGCAAGCAAGATATACACATACGCACAGGCATGTGCCCTGCTAACTGTTACCGAAGTTTACGTACCGACTACGCTTAAGTTTTAAGAAATTAGCTTTTTATGCAGATAGACATTCTTAATCAAACTTTTACAGCGTGATTATGCCATTCATCAGTGTATCCGAGGCAACTACATATACCAAAAATCAAAACTGTATTAAAGTCCCATAAAACTAAATACACGTTTTGGGGACTCTAACTTTAAAGATGTAATAGATAAAATTTGATAACTGAATTTCGATGGTTTTTAATCGATAACAATAAAACGGATATAGATATCGAAATTCACAACATACTTGGTCCTATATAGAAACCTCCAAAACTAATTTCAGCTCGACTCCGCTTCCTTCCATATACCCAAAAACATTACACCCTGATTTCCCATGTTCATTGCCTAGATCGTAATAGTAACATTACACAAAACCAATATACGTATACTACACAAATATAAACAAGTAAGGAAGCTTTAGTCGAGACTGCTCGACTAAGAGATACCCTGAACCATTCGAATAGCCGATATTCGAAGCCTGCTATGATTATTTTACATATATGTTGCAAGCAACACATACACATACGCACGCTCACGAACGTATTATGAGCACGAGCTCTGCTAACTGTGCAGTGACTGCGCTCGGGCTGCAATATGCCTATGATATGCGAAATTTTGCAGATGGACTTTCTTAATGAAATTTTCACAGTGTGTTTATGGCATTCATATGTGTGTATTTGCCAAAGCACAAGTCTCTAGTATTTGAAATACCGGTTTTGCAAATTGTGGGCGAAGGGGGCGTGGCATCCAAAATCCAAAAACTGCAAAATGTCCGCATTCACTACACCTATATGCACAGTAAATTTGAAGTCTCTAGCTTTAATGGGTCACATAAATGAAAGCAAATTTATCAAAATTTATCGATAATTCGGGAACGGGATGAGTTATCGAAAAAATAAAACAAACTCGTATTCACGAGTACACATGTCAAATTTCATATCTCTAGCTTCTGTGGTTTACGAGATCAGCGCGTTCATACATACGGACGGACGGACAGACGGACAGGGCTTAATCGACTCAGCTCGTCGAGCTGATCAAGAATATATATATATATATATATATATATATATATATATATATTTTATCACGCATCTCATACAAAAATTATATTACCTGGCATAGGATGTGATTGTAAAGTTAAATTATTTTGACGATGTAAATCTCCATGCAATAAACGATGTCCAGGCAGTGGCTGGGGTTGGGACTGTGATCTTTGCTGTTGAATGTAATGTTGTTGTTGTTGATGATGTTGCAACTGAGAGGAGATTCCTTCGTTATATGGAACAATTGGAAGTGCTGACGATCCAATATGACTCCTATCATTATTTATTGTATCCGACGTTGCAGTTGTTTGCAGTGACTTTATCTTTAGTTGATGCATTTGTTGATGTAGCTCATTATTTAATAAAAATGCTGTCGGCATTTCTTGTGAACCTGAGTTCAAAGTTCCTTTTAAAATTGGACGACCTAAAATAAATAAACACATTTTAATTAAGGAGAATATAAATTCCATATTTATTTACCGAAAGACTTTGAGCCATGTGATGTTGCTGCGGATAATTGCATATTTCCAGGTGCCCACCGGTTTTGCTTTTGGGACATCTGTGGTGGTAGTTTTGGCGAAATTTGTGGGCTATTGGAATTCAACTGATTCTGCACCGTATAATTACCACCCAGAATCATTCGAGGTTGCAATGGATTTGGTGATGGTGGTGTTTCATTCAACATATTATGTACTATCCGATGATTATCTTGTTTCGGATGTGGCGGCGCTGATACTTTATATTGATGAATATATTGTTGCTGTTGTTGATTGAACATAGTACTGTTATTCAATGTGGATGATGTTGTCTCCTTATCAGCTGTCATTTTTCTTAAAACCGATGTGGGCGTAAATGCTAACGGTGTCGGTGAATTAGAATGCCTTGGATTTTGATGTAGACCTTGAATCGTTATGTTTTGATGAACGTAAATATCTAAATAAATATAAAATATATATATACTATATTTGTAAATTTTCTGAGAATAATATTTCTTCCTTACCATCGGGGCTCACATTCTTGTTAAAGAACTGATTATTTTTCATAAGATTATGAGAATTGATGTCATTTGTTAGATGTTGCTGTTGTTGTTGTTGTTGATGATGATGATGAGTATTACGCCCAGAATTTCTGAACTCAAAAAGTACTATTGAAATTATTTCTCTGGATTGAGGCGTTGCATTCGGATTATTCAACTCCCTTTCGAGAATTTCAACTGAAACATCGCCCCGAGCAACACCTGAAAAAAAGTAAAATCACTGTCTAATAATATCCGCAACCTATCTTATTTACCTTGTAATAATTGTTGAATCTCCATTCGTTTATGCGTTTGCAGTGACATATTTAAGTCGTGAACATTAGGATGTAAATCATTTTGCGACATCATCTCCATATTCCTATGTGATATAGAATCATTCTTTTTAGGTCGATGTTGTTGATATAGCTGAATATCATCTTCTTTAATTTGATGATTTGAATGATTTGGATGCTGCAGCTGTTGTTGTTGCTGCTGTTGTTGGGGTTGCTGTTGTTGCTGTTGCTGGTTGCGAGGTACACCGCAAACCGCTGGAACATTTCCGATTATAGGATATGGTGATTCTGTATTGTTTTGTGAACCCAACTGCTGTAAAAGTCTTTTAAAAGCTTCCGTATCTCTGGTCACAGATTTTTCTCTTTGCTCTGTATGAATTGTTTGTTGTTCCCGATGAGGATTCGTTTGCGATTGAATTATATTGAACTCCGGACGTAAATCCACTTTTCTCATTTGTGCTTCTAAATCTTTAACACTCGGAATTTCTGAAATAAGAAATTAATGTTTTAAGATTCACTTAAAGAACCATAGAGGTGGTGATAGCAAAATTATGTCGCCTGCTAATAAAGCGTTTAATTTAACTTTATTACTTTCAAGGTTTAACAAGTAAATATCCCTAGTCACAAAACGAAGATACATATATAGCAAGAAACCCGTACACCATATATACATACATACTGTGCATGGAATTTACTAATAATTAATTGTTGAATATATTTTTTCTAGATACACTTAACTTCTTAAACAACATAAAGCATAAAGGAGATACATTTTAAATGTTAAATGTCTAGCCTTTGTGGTTCATGAGAACTTGCGCACGGACAATTGACTAAGGTCATTAGGAATATATATAAATAAATAAAAAGAATTAGGTACAGTAATCTACCACTACCACTATACTATCTGATTATTATATCGTTTATAACTTTGAAATAATAATAAATAAAATAAAATAAAACGTGAAAAGTTACAGAATTTTTTAAATTTACTCGTGATAAGCAGATCAAAACTCTAGTTCTTACATGTTCTTACATGATCGACGAGTTCAAACATACGAAAAGACGGACAGGGATAAATTGATTCGACTTATCGCCTTGATTAAGAATATACATACTTTATGGAATCTGCTACGCCTCCTTCTTCCTATGACATATCTTTTAACAAAACCATTAAATATACCATGATTTTGGCATTTTCAATGACTTCATGGTCTAACAAAACTAAATAAAACGCGTTCTTCGTACAATTTTATGATGTTGAAACATAGCTTTTCATGAGCTACTTCAGTACAATTTAAAAAAAATGTCGACTTTACAGTATATTTTACGCCTCCTTATGTGACTAATGGTTATTTTTCATGTAGCCTTCTACTTGAAGGAATACTTGTTGACATGTTTGAGTAACTTTAAATTAAACTTTGGTTATTTTAAACAAACGTACCAGGACTTTTCTAGTTTCATACTCGCTGGAATCATTTGAATAATCGTTTGAAAAATTTTTGTACAAAATGTTGTCAAATACCTTGCGTATCTAGCGTTGTGGAATCTCCAATAAATACGTGATCGTTTTTTGTTGGCTCTTTGCATGCAAACCATTGACTAAAACGCGAAGTACTTTGAACGTCACCTTGCACCTCGCTGTCGTTACCCTAAAAAAAAAAATTTACAATTTAACAGATATTCGAATTGATGCATTGATCACATACCATGAGTGCATGATCCATGGGATCCATATTAAGATAGGCATCAAAATTAAATTCAACCTCAGATTTTGGAACAGAGTTAACATTGTTATTATGTTTATTATTTGTTGCAGCACGTTGTTCATCCATATCTTTTTTGTTGTTATTATTCAAACTGGCTAGACTACTACTTCTTGATGCGGTCTTAACATCTGATTCTTTGATAAGATCATCTTTCAGGTTTTTCAAATCGGCCGATGAGCTTTCGCTTTCGTAATCATCAAAACCATGCAAATCGATCGTTTCATGTTGTGATGTAGGCCCAGCACTAAACCATTCCGGTTCATGCCTGTCGTGCGTATGGTATAAATTCATGCGCTTGCCCCGATTTTGCATAGTGCCCGAGTGGCAATCACCGAAATTGAATTTATCTTTGTTGATGGAAGTGCGATTACGTCCAGTTTGAACATTTTTCTTCCCATCATTTTGATCGCGGTGATTATCGACTGCCTTACGACGATCTCTATCACGATCACGGTCGCGATCTACTGAATTATCGATTTGCTTGCCAGATGATGTACGCAGCCGCTGGTGTTGTTGCTGATACTGGTTGGCAAGGTTTCCATTCTGTGGTCTTTCCTTATCAAGACTATTTAATAAATTATCTGTTTCCTTGCTTTTGGTATATTCCCAATTATCATTTCGTGGCAATAGGCGGCCGCTGCCAATACGTCGTTCTTGTGCATTCAAACTCCCCGCCGCCTGACGACCACCTATAAACGAAGTCGGCGACATCGATTGATCGTTGTGTGGAGAATTTATATGCTTCTCACTACGCTCCCAATCTATTGATGCAGCAACACTAGTACCAGAAGCTTGACTTATAGTACGAACTTCACTATGACTTTTTAGCTCAACGTTGCTTTGAATACCAGCCGCAGGGGTGGGAGCGTTATTTTCTTTTGAATTTCCATCATCATTTTGCGTTTCAGCTTGTTCAATAACAAATCGCTTTTTCGCAAATGCTGGCATTAAATGCGCTGAGGATATACTACGATGATCTATATTGGGTGACTTATATGTGGAGCCACACAGATTGCCACTACCTGAGGCTAAGTTAGTCTGCTGTTGCAATTCGTCTCCAGCAATTTGATCGCCAGATGTAAAACGTTGATAATAATTGTGGGCACGTTCGCGATTTCTCAGAGCTCGCCTCGAACTCAAAAGTCCATTAGAATTTGTAAGACTTGAACTATCCCTATCTGGCGATAATCCAGTTTTATTTCCACAACTATTGCTGCTGTTGCTGCTCACATTTGTTTGAAGCCCATTAGTTTTCCAAAAATTTAACGTCTGCAGGTCAGCTCGATTTGCACAATTTGGTCGTTGACGTGCACTTCCTTCATAACGCAGAGCTAGTAAATCAAGTCGTGAATACCTGAAGAATTACAAATATATACATGCGTTATTAATTTCATTATTATTAATTTTGTACTTTTCATATAAAGTATGAAAATAGCTTAAACCACTTTTTTATGACATTTTCTTTTATGTACATAAGTATGTTGCATATATTATTGCGATATATATTGTCTTACTTTAAAAACAAAAATTCTATTATCTATATACATATGTATATCTTACCTTGATTGATCTTTAATAATGTCCATTTTGTACCGTGGTCTTCCTCAATTTTGGGTATTCTGCACTTTTGCAAGCAAATCAAACAACATACATAAGATGATGCACATATTAATATTTATTATTCAGAAATAAATAAAGGTTAGTATATAATCCAATAAATATCTAAATATACAGACACGCACGCACGCACGCACACACACACACACATACACACACACACACACCACACATACAGCATATATTCATATACACAAGTTTAATTCGCATAATTTCTTACAATATAACTTCACCGCTTTTTACAGCTAAAAAAAAATTTAACGTTTTTAATTGTGAAAAATAGTGTGAATATACAAAACGTACATTCATTGTTACATTTGTAAAAATATACATACGTACTTATTTTTATGTCTGTACATATATGCACACACGCAAATATTTGGAAAATATTAATGTGAACTTTGTTTAGCGTGCTCTGTTTCTTTTCGCTTCTTTCTTAAATTAAAAAAAAAGTTCCTGCGTTAATACTCGCATCTGTAAAATTTTTATATGAAATTATCGCTTCTTTTTACAGGTTTTGCTCAAGTTTGAACTAGTTCAATAAAAAAAGAGTTCATTTACGGTTGCAAAAATGAATAAGTCGATATATGTGTATTAAGCATTCAGGCGATATTCGTCTATCTCGTGTTAAAGCACGTAGCACACTGAATAAATTTGTTACTTTGAATATTTTAATTAATCGTAGTTTTAGCTAACGTAGTCGAAAAACGTTGAAACAAAGCCTGTCTTAATCGAGTTATTTTTATTGAATATTTAATTGATATATGATAATATTTTATATGCATTTCACCTGCAAATTAGTCCCATTTCACATATTTTTTTCGGCTGCTCAATAACTCAAAATAGTTATATTTCCCGCCACTAAATCGTAAAACTTATCATTTTCTGAGTTATCAAAATGTCACAGAAAATAGCCAAATTGGCAACACTGGCTATTAATTCGAGATGAATGAATAACAGTTGTGCACACATCGACTAAAACTGTTCCCATTAAAATGATTTTCTATTGGCGCATTTTTTTATTTGTATATTAATAAATAAAAAATGCAGGTAAATGTTCTTTCTTCTCAACAATAATGTATGTACATAAGAAAATAAAGTTTGTTTGCGGCTGTCTGTAATAAGCAGAATATGTACAATAATAAATATAGAATCATCGCTTAACGTGGTTACGTTTATATAGTTTTAAGGGATTTTAAACAAACAAACCAAAATAACTTTTGTAAGCGGGTATATTGTAAGTACATTTCAACACATACACTCCTATTTGTCATCCGTCCGTCCGTATACATATACAATACAGTGGTTCACAATCACACCTCAGAAAAAGCTGGCGTTGCTAACTCCTTGGTTCGAGCCTCGGGTGAAGTCGGTTTTTTATACACATTTTATTTATAATTATTATTGGTTTGACAAACGCAAACGCAAACTCAAAAAATACGGGGTACATTCTCCAACTAAGTAACTGATGAAACCACCAACAGACCCTAGTCACCGGATATTAATGTTATCGGAAATTTGTGGTGCGTTTTGGAAATAAATGTTTGAAAACACAAAATTTCAAACAAATCCGACCTCAAAGCTGCTTTGCTTGCATTATTATTATTAGTGCCAAACAAGCAAGGCAAAAGGTCAAGGAAAGTGAAATGAGTATATTGGGTTTGTGTCCGTCTTGCTGTCCGTCTGTCCGTATGAACGCAAACCATTTCTATGCTATTGAAGCTACAGACTTGAAATTTGAAATATATACTCGTGTATACTCTCGTCATATAAAATGTCAAGATTTTCTCGATACGCCCACTAGGGGCATGGCAAATTGGAAAATGAATTTTCCTGTATGTACTTGTACTACTTGTTGCTGTCTAGTAGAGAGTTGAGTTTTGGATTGTTGAATAAGCTATGGCGGATATATCTACGCCTATTTGTAGAGCGTGGCAGTTTTACAGTTTTAGAGCTGGAACGGACCAATTTTGGCACGTGAGTAACTGTTATGATCCAATAAAGATAGACCACAAAATTATATATCCAAGCCTACTGGGGGCGTGGTAAATCGGATCTGAATATATATCAATTTTGCATCTTCTGTTATATTTTGAACACTATTGATGAACACTATAGAAACTTGAAACTAGAAGCTTCAAAATTGGATTAGTAGGTTGCAGGTGACCTGCTCTATCGATCGGAGAAAATTAAAAAATTATTTTCACGCCCTGTAATTTTCGCTTTTTTTGAGTATAAGTGTCCAAAATTCACAGTTATGTTGTCCTGTCCCCCTGTCATGAACTGGCCAAAACTTATATGTCTGGGGGCGTGGCAAATCGAACTAAACCACTATTTTTGAGCTATAAACACACAATTTATTGACTTTTTTATAACTGTAAAAAAAAATATATATTTTAGAACAAAACAAGCAAGGAAGCTCTAGTCGAGACTGCTCGACTAAGAGATACCCTGAACCCTTCGAAAAGCTGATATTGGAAGCATACTGATTATTTTACATATATATATTGCAAGCAACACATACACACACATACGCACTCACACGAACGTAATATGAGCACGCGCTCTGCTAACTGAGCAGCGACTGCGCGTGGGCTGCAATATGCCTAAGACATGGGAAATTAAATGTTTAATCATTTTTTTTCTAGATTGACTTTTTTCATCAAATTTTCACAGTGTGATTATGGCCATTTGCTGTGGGTTTGGTTTGACTAAGATTCCTTCTAAATTACAGCCCAGCGTGCGTGGGTGTGATTGCGTATGTGTGTGAGGTTATGTGTGTTTTGGAATATCGTATCTTCGGAGGGTTCAGTGTAACTCCTAGTCGAGCACCCTCGACTAGAGCTTTCTTCTTGTTTTAATGGGAATGTGTTTGTCACTATTTGATTCTGAAGCTGCGTGTTCGAATCATTCATAGTCAAAAATTATTTCAAATTTAATAAAAAATATTCAGTTTTATTGTTGTTTAATCAATTTATTGGACCTTAACATTTTCAATCGGAATATATATAGTTTGATTTATATAACTTTCTTGTTTTTTTTACTTAAAACTGTTTTAAAATTATTAGAATATATTTAAATATTTTAAATATTGATTTTATAATAATAATTTTATTCGATGCCGTTTTCAATTGTTCTCGCTGTAGTATCACAGCAGTATAATTGTCTTGGTGTGTCAATGGGGCTCGGTGGTCTTTGTTGCTGGTGTTGGCGATTTCGAAATGAGTTTAAATGTGATCTTAGAAATACAGGGAAGGTAACTCGCTGCGGTATATTATGTAGACCACTTTGGTCACAAAATAAATGATCTCCGTCAATTTTCAATCCATTCTTTTTTAAAAATTGGCGTTGGCTTTGATGATTCATTAAGTACTTCCGTCGAGACAATGCCTTCAATCCACTCAAGACACTAGGATCCTAAACATGAAATCAATTAAAGGAAACTATTGATATAAATACAAGAAATTGAAAATAGCAATAAAATAAATGTAGATCTAGCGATATATGGAATTTTTCAAACCGCAAAAATTAATCTGACTAAGCGAAAACACTCACTAGCCAGCAATGCGAAATCTTGAAGTATAATCTCCTATCTCACCATTTCACCGTCGACCCAATCAAAACAGCCCGCAGTATTATTGTTGTAAGTATTCCTCATATTTATCTTTGATTGGAATCGTATGTTTTTGCAATCATTTTACTCTTTTTGTGTGTTGAACACTTGAAGTTGAAAAACACCACAGTAAATTTGAATTCAATCGATAATAATAATAATTCAATAGTAAATAGTAAGAATTAATCGAACAATTATAAGCTCGTGGTGCATATGATATACATAATTAAAAAAGTAAGGAAACTCTAGACGGAGGTGCCCGACTAGGAAATACCTTAAACCCCGCCTATGCGCTTCAAAGTTTGCATATAATTTTAAATTAAATTAAAAAATTAAAAAAAAAGAAAAATAAGTAACCTGCATAAAAAAAGTTCTGATGTCACCTTAGAGAATCCAACCGAATCCAGCCGTTGCACCACACTACTGTAGGATAGCGAATTCCTAACTAAAGTTTTGAGCTACTGAGCTGCTGAACTTCTGCTTAAAATGCATCCCCAATTTGTCTTTGTTGTTGTTATGAATTCTTAGAATTTTCTAGATGCTTCTGCTGCTGCTACCACGTGCGTGTGTACGTAAACGTTTGGTAAACGTTTTGTTTAATAACATAATAGATTTCATCTATATATTATTTTTTTATTTTATTTTATTTTATATAAAGAAAACTGACTACATTCGTGAGTCAAATTATAAAATTACAAAATTAAAAATAAAAACAGAACAGGAAAAAGAAAAATTATATCTATGTTTTACTTAATTTATATATACATACATACGTACATACATATGTGTGTATATTGCCAGCAACGAATACATACACACGCATACGCATACGCTCTGCTAGCTGCGCAGTTTGCTCATCGACTGCGCTGCGCCAATATGTGCATGTTATAGGAAATTAAATGCTTAATAACTTTTTTGCAGACCGACTTTCTTAATCTAGTATTTGAAGTAAGTGTTTTGAAAATTTTGGGCGAAGGGGCGTGGCATCCAAAATTTAACAAAAATCAAAATTGTATAAAAGTCCCATTAAGCTAAATACAAGATTTGGAGTCTCTAACTATAAAGATGTAGAAGATATAATTTTAAAACTGAAAATCGATTTTCATTTTTAATCGATAAAAAAACGAGAAGAGTTATCGAAATAAAAACAAACTCGATCTGCGCGTGATATACACAAATCTATAAAAAAATTCAATTCTTTAGTTATTATAGGGTCTGAGATCCACGCGTTCAAACATACGGACAGACGGACAGACGGACAGACAGACAGACGGATAGACAGACAGACGTACAGGGTTCAATCGACTCGGCTTGTCGTCCTGATCAAGAATATATATACTTTATGGGGTCTGCCACGCCTCCTTCTGCCTGTTACATACATTTGGGCTGCAACAAAACCATTAAAATCAAGTCTCTAGATAGTGTGAAAACGCTCTTATAGGCAGACGGAGCTCTGGAGGCTTGAGAATATAAATATGTAGCCCTTCTATGGCTCCTTCTACCTGAAACATGCGTTAAAGAAAACCATATTACCTGGAATGCAGAATTTCTATGGGTTAGGATTTAATGATAAAAATACAGATAAATTGGAAGTACCTCAGTATTTTTTTTCATATCAGCATTTCTGACTTTAGACGTTAGTTTATATATTTCATGATTGTGAAGATGAAAATTTGAGCAATTATTTGGTTTCAAATCAATTTCGTCTTCAACATCTGTGGTAATGCCATCCACATCGACATCATCATTGGGGCTAACTGATTCTGAATGGGTTGTACTGAGCGAATTGATATCATCTGGGTAGATGCTAATTGATTTATTTACTATTAAAGCTTCATCTTCTGTCGTCTCAATGTCGACCACTTCGTCGTCGTCATCGGCCACACGATCGTTGTCCTGATCATTGTCATTATCATTATCATTATTATTACCATCATCATTATCGTCATCTTCGTCTGTATTTCTTGTATATGTGGGCTCTACTCTTCTCATCTGATTATTACAATTACTTTCGTTTGGCTGCTCGATTTGAGCAGCTGATGATGAATTAAATATCGCGCCTGCTGATAAACTTTCAGTCGTAATGCTGTTGTGAGTGAAAACAGTTGTCGTTTGCGTTGGACTTATGTAAACATTGTTAATCGAATCATTCGATCGCGTTGCATACAGCGAAGTTGACATAATTGCAGCTGAGGCGACAACTGGCTTAAAAGCCGAGCAACTCAATATCGATGGTATATTGAAATCAGTATGCTCATCGTGAATATTGCGATAGTTTGCCGCTGTGCGTGGTTCATTTTTAATCACATTTAATGGCTTCTGCAGATTGCTTAAATCGGTTCTAATCCATGGACAAGATTCATTCATTGGATCATTACTAGTAAATTTTTTTGTAGTTTGACTTTGTTGCTGTTGCTGTTGCTGCTGATGCTGCTGCTGCTGCTGCTGCTGCTGCTGCTGCTGTTGCTGCTGCTGCTGCTGCTGCTGCTGCCACATTGTATAGTCGACAACAAAATTTCGCGATAGTGGCACTATCGACTCGTTGCGTAGCGATTGCAGAGGCGATAATACAGTTGATCGATGTAAATTAAAGCCTGCAACGGCTGTGACACCAACACCAACAACAGCCGCCGCAGCTGCAGCTGCAACTGTGCTATAGTTATACTGCTGATTCATAGCTCGCTTTGTTGTCGTCGTCGCGCACAGCGTTTCCTCAAGGGTAGTTTTCGTCTCACAGCTGATTGAAGATGAATTGTTGATTGGTGTTTGATCTTTCGCTGGTGAATTTTGACTCCGATTAGAACTGCTGCCGCTATTACTGCGGCTGCCGTTGTTATTATTATTATTGCAGCTTACAAGTCGTTTCCTTGTACCGCCATTAAACATTGCCTTAACATCTTCCCAAGCGTGAATTATCTTCTCATCATGACTATGGCCACTCAGTGTCATGTGACGGCGCCACGAATTAAAGTTAGCCGCGTCCGGCTGTATATAGCGATCGTTGGTGGTAATGCGATGTGAATGGAATATGAATTTATTTGGCGAGAAGAACATTCCACAATAGCTGCACTTAATGCACTTGGCACGCGAGGAATTGTAGCGTGCGGGCAGAAAAGATCCGCGACAGCCCCAAGCGCATTTGTGCTGCACGCTAAATGCGAAGTCATCGGGCAAACGAGGCGGTGTATTATCACCCAGAAAACTCTTGCAGAGCCGTTCCGCCTCTCGTCGCGTTATCATGCCGCAGCGTCGTGAACTAACTGGCATAGCGCCTGCTCTGCGTAGTATCTCCAGTTGCACGGGCGTACACTGCACGCACGTTATGCCCAGAGCAACGCGTCGATTGTGGATCTCATTATAACTGAACTGCTTCAGAAGTGTGTTTGAAATCTGAGCCAAACACAAGCGCTCTTGACCCTCAATGTACAGCGAAACTATCGGTATGCCATAAAGCATTACAGAGCTTACCTAAAATAGACCAAATGTAAATCATTCTTGCTAGTATTTATTATCATTAAAATTTAATTATATAAATGTAAGTAATTGATTATATTAATTTTAGTAAAATTAATAATTTTATAATCTTATCGTCTATGTACTTGTTCATTCCGTGTAATGGGAACCCACATATGTATTGGTCGTCTGGAATGGTCTAATTCTGATGTCTAGTGCGCTACAAATATATTAGGACCTAGTATAGACTGCTCGACTAGGAGATCCCTGAACCCAGCGATAATCCGATAATCCCAACATTCTTATTACGATTACATGCTTATCTTACATATATGCATATGTATATTGCAAGCAAATACATGCACGCATACATACACGTACGCAATTATGTTCCCATAAGCACGCGCTCTGCTGAATAAGTTTTTATACCCTGAATCCATCGAAAATGAGAAAATCCGGGTTTTGTTTAAATGTATGTAACCGGCTGAAGGAGGCGTGGCAGGTAAGCAAGCCTAACTCAGAACCTATAAAAGCTAGTGACTTGTAGACTCTTGTATAGCATGCGCAATTCAAGACCGCAATTCCGCTTTCGCATTGTTTCAGGGTATAATAATACAAATACATGTGTTATACATTAATTTTTCTAAAACTTAGCAATAAATTGTAATTATACATATATGAAATGTCTATAATACGTAGGTTTTAGATTTAAAATATTGGTTTGTAGGGAAATAGCTATAAAGCTAATGGATTGTAAGGGATATTCCCTCTAATGAGGGCATTTCCGCTATAGCCTGCTAACAAGTATTTGGAAAAAGAGAAATACCAAAAATAAGTAATATATATTCTATTTATTACTTAAGTGGGAGAAAAACTTTTGCAGCCTTGGTTGTCTTTTTATGGTTGCTTCGAATAGAGAATCAAAGCACGTAGTCTACAATACCTTTGGGACACATTCGTCTACTTTCGTTTCGGTCCCTGTTCACACACCCTAAACGAACAAGTTTATGTTGTTTTTCTTTTATTTGCTATACGATTTCAATAATTATGTGTATTTTCTGTAAAAGTCAACGCACATGATTCGATTTAGGGGATACGGCTATTTGACTGTTTTCCATTCCATTGGCCGGAGTTGACGGCCGAGTTGATCTTTGTATTGTCTCTGGGAATGCCATTTAGTCCAATGTCTGAAAAAATAGAAAACCAGATATTTTTTAAAGATAATAAATAATGTAATGCGATTACGAACAAAGTTAGTAAAATCAAACAAATTAATCACAATTTGCTTCTCATAGAGTAAGTAAGTATCTTATCTCTTATTAGTCAGTTCTCTTATTTCTTATGCCTCCTCTATTCTTATATTATTTGATTAATCACTCATCATACCTCTAATCCTCCTGTCTTCTCTATCGTATCTTATCTTTTGTCTTTTACCTTTTATCACTCATATGTTATCACTCATTAGTCATCTCTTATAGCAAATCTCATCTATTAATTCTTATCTGTTGACCCTAGATAATAAGGAGAGTGTTTGGTCCTAATGTTTTCTCTGTCTGTGAATACATTTTATAACTAGTATCTGCTACAAGAAGAAGAAGAAGAAGAACGTAAGGACGCGCAAATGGCAGTCCGTATATACATACGTAAGTAGTTAAATATAAATTTATTCAATCTGTGCGAGGTACCGAGCCCGTTCTCTATGAAAACGTCGGCACATTCAATTATATTATGCGTGTGAATAGCATAATTGAAAGGAAGATTGTCTCTAGAGACGATTCGTTAGAGATAATATGGTTACACGAAAACTGTAACAAAGTACAGATTGTTAAGCTTAATGCCAATGTTTTCCTCATGGGAAGCGAAACAAATGATTGCTAGACTTCTTAACTTCCCAAACGGACGACGAAGAGGGCAGAACCCGCTACAGGGTTGCACGAATTACAAACCAGCGACGTAAATAATGACAAAATTATGTTAGTATTTGAAAAAACAGACCAGATTGCCAACAATGTGGCAGATGTACTTAGTTAGTCAGCGAACAATAAGGTCGGGGGAGGCTTGTTGCGCCCAAGGCTACCAAATATAAAGAGGGGTTGTTTTTTAAAACGAATTATCTATCAGAGCTGACAATACTTAGCAATAGAAAATTATTAAGAATTATTATAAATCATTATTATTTTATCGGAATAATTAATTGACAATTATTATTGTTATAACAAATTGTAATTAAAACAACAATAGTTTTTTATAAGTATTGTCACTTAATCCTGAACTCATTCGAATGTTTGTAACGGACAGAGGAAGGCGTGGTAGCTACCTTAAAATATATATCCTCTGCCCTGGCTAAATTAAAGATTAAGAATGAAAATATTAACAAGGAAACTCTAGTCGGAATTGCCCGACTAGGAAATTAGAATTATTTAATTGTAAATTAAATTTTTTTAAAATTTTGACGACAGCTTCGGCGATAACTTTTAATAACTTTTATAACTTTTATAATATATAATAACTTTTGTAGACTGACTTTCTTAATTAAACTTGCGCAGCGAAACTATATCATTCATATGCGTGTATGTGCAAAAGCACAAGTCTCTAGTATTTTACATACGTGATTTAGAAGTTTTGGGCGAAGAGGGCGTAGCATCCAAAATTTAACAAAATTCAAAATTGTATAAACGTCCCATTAAACTAAATACAAGATTTGGAGTCTCTAACTTTAAATATGTAAAAGATATAATTTTAAAACGAAAAATCGATTTTCGTTTTTAATCGATAAAAAAAGAACGAGAAGAGTTATCGAAATAAAAACAAACAAACTCGATCTGCGCGTGATATACACAAATCTATAAAAAAAAGTTCAAGTCTCTAGCTATTATAGGTTCTGAGATCCACGCGTTCAAACATACGGACAGACGGACAGGGCTCAATCGACTCGGCTTATCGTCCTGATCAAGATTATATATATATACTTTATGGAGTCTGCCACGCCTCCTTCTGCCTGTTACATACATTTGGGCCGCAACAAAACCATTATAGAATAGAATACATTACATATGTATGTAGGTTAATATCTGTCTAAATAGAACTTTAAAAAGATTAAAAAGATTATCAGTTAGGTTCTTAATGTATTTTTCCCATATATTAAAGGAGATAGTTTTGCGACTGTCTAAACACTCATGCTAAAAATACGAAATTGATCTTAACCGATTTTAAATACTATAGTGGAATTAAAAAATGAATTAAATGTAATAATAATTACTGTTAAGTACCAATAGTATGAAGTCAGGTGTCAGGTGTCAGGTACATATACATATAGTTAATAGAAATTTAGGCAACACTTTAGCAGTGAGAAAGCAATTACCTTAAATTGTGTAATTTTGATTATAAGGGCGTGTTGTTGTTCCCGACTTCATCAGTAATTGCTTACAAAAGCTTCATATTTCAATTTACAAATTAGTTTGGAAAATTTACCTGACTTACTGCTACCCAGCACAAAAATAAACTTATCAAATAATACTAAAGGATAGACGCCATAAAAAAAAAATCATTTTAAAACCAATTACATTAGTAATAATAATATATTAGTAATAATATTAATTAATAATAATTGCACTACCAATCAAATATATAACTAATTGTTAACATTTGAATGTTGATATTGACAATGAATAATTTAATAAATAATATTAATAAAATAAAATAAAAATAATTATTATTATTATCAAAATATAATCAAATTTGATTAAATTTAAAGATGAAATATTTGCCATAAATTACAGGATATACAGAGAGCACAGACTGGAACTCGAAATTATATGATATGTGTACATATAAATATATATATATCTATATATATATATATATATATATATATATATATATATATATATATATATATATATATATATATATATACTATAGATAGCTTCTATTGAAATTGAAAACGATTAGAGCTTGGGGAAATATCCCATCGTAGGACCAGGGGTGGTTTGCGATTTGAAAGCATGTGTCTTTTGACAAACATAAGGGGTATACACAGACAAAGACTGATACAGATACAGTCAGAGAGAGAGAGAGAGAGAGAGAGAGAGACAAATAAAAGGGGAGAGATATATTTAAAAAGAGAGAAAGAGAGAGAGAAAAAGAGAGAGATAGACAGATAAAGACTAAAATACCCACTGATGAGTTGGCAATAATTCGGTTGAGTGGTTACTGTCAACAGGCAAATATAATAGAAGGTGTTCCAAATGGGGGCGGGTAATCATTATTCCACACTCAATCGCTTACTGTTGTTGTTGCCGTCGATGGTCTTTTGTTTACACGTAAAACATCATGCATATTTAATTGGGTTAAATTGCTGGACGATTAACATTTGAAAATGAAATGCGCAGATAATTGAGTTTACTTTGCCTAATTACAAGTACCTTTCCTGTTCACAGATAGGCGTGCAGGTAAGCCTGTTAAAACCTTTGTGCCAACCCGTCGCCATAGAATATAGAGTTCTATTAAACCGATTAAACCATTTAGTTTGAAGTATCTTCCAATTAATAAGTGCATTGCATTCGTTGTGTTGACATGTTTTAACCCTCGTTTTGCTTATTTGGACTTCTTTAATCTACAGAAACTGAATTATTGATATTTTAATACTTGTTCACAATTGAGAATATTGCTGAAATAGTGCAATATATCAGTGTTCCTTTATAAATACAAGCAGGAGTACTCTAGTCGAGAGTGTTGAACTCGGATTTTTGTGAAGAGCCGATCCAAACAAGCTATGCTTATTTTACATATATGTACATACATATATGATTATGCCTATGTTATGGCCAATTATATCTTAAGTAACAGTTTATACCCTGAGTAAGCCCTAGTCAAGACCGCTCGACTAGGAGGTACCCTGAACCCTTTGAATAGCCGATATTCGAAGCATGCTGTGATTATTTTACATATATATTGCAAGCAACGCATACACACACATACGCACGCTCACGAACGTAATATGAGCACGCGCTCTGCTAACTGAGCAGCGACTGCGCGTGGGCTGCAATAGGCCTATGATATGGGAAACTAAATGCTTAATAACTTTTTTTCTAGATGCACTTTCTTCATCAAATTTTCACAGTGTGATTATGGCATTCATATGTGTCTATTTGCCAAAGCACAAGTCTCTAGTATTTGAAAAACAGGCTTTGCAAATTGTGGGCGAAGGGGGCGTTGCATCCAAAATCCGAAAACTACAAAATGTCCGCATTCACTACAGCAATCTGCACAAAATTTTAAGTCTCTAGCTTTAATGGTACTCATAATTGAAAGTGCATTTATCGAAATTTATCGATAATTCGGAAACGGGATGAGTTATCGAAAAAAAAACAAACTGCGTATGGTATTCACGAGTATACATGTCAAATTTCAGATCTCTAGCTTTTGTGGCTTACGCGATCGCTCCGTTCAGACAGACGGACAGGACTACGTCGACTCTCTCTCGTCGGGGGAGGGTCTGCCACGCCTCCTTCTGCCTGTTACTTACTTTTCACTAACATTTCCCATTTTCAATGGGTTCGACTCGTGCAAGTAGGTGGAGGTTCGAACCTCGGTTTTTCTATGTTGGCTTTTCTTTTATTTCTTTATTTTTTAGTTCTAAAATATATATTTTTTTTATATTTATAATATTTAGCAACTTAATTGAGATGGGAAAGGCCCAAAAAGTCAATAAAGTATGTGTTTATTGCTCAAATCAGATTATTCTAGTCGAGACTAGGAGATACCCTGAACCCTGGGAAGCGACATTGCCAATAAGCTATGCACATTTTACATATATACCCACACATGCATAAGCACGCCCTCTACTAACTGCGTAATTTGCTTAGAGATTGCGCTTGGGCTGCAATTTACCTATATTATTGGAAATTAAAAGTTTAGTAACTTTGTGGCCAGACGAACCTTCTTAATCAAACCAAATCACAACATGATTATGGCATTCATATGTGTTTTTCCAAATCATAAATCCTAGTATATGTAATAGGTTTTCGGCAAATTGAATTTGTTGGACTTATATACAATTTTGATTTTTGTTAAATTTTGGGTGCCACTCTCCCTTTGCCACAAATTAAAAAAAAAAAAAGTATTTCAAATACTAGAGACTTGTGCTTGGGAAAATAATCAAACATAAATGATATTATCGCTCTTAAAAAGAAATCATATAAAACAAGTAAAAACATTGCAGTCTGCGAAATACTCATTCACACCACAAGCTCCCAGTTCCATTCCAAGAAACCAATTTGCAACACCCCTAATTATCCCTAAATTTTGCATTTAGTGTCATGTGTATTTAATACAATTTTGGTTTTTGCTATACACCAATTTCTTACAATTCAGTTGAAAATATAATTATTATGCTGAAAATTTCATTAAAATCCGTTAAGTAACACTGAAGATTTTCAACAACACGCTTAGGCAAGAGCTTGGCTGCACAGCGAACATTTTCTTATGTTCCAAGAAATAACAAATACAATAGAATTCGGCGTGAATCATATGGTCATTAAGTTACTTGACTGCTATGAGCTCCAGTAGCGTTGCTAATAGAAGTGGCGTGCGTCGATCGTGGCGCACTTGGGTCGAACCTCGGGTGAAGTCCGTACTTTATACACATTTTATTTATAATTATTATTGGTTTGACAAGGAGAGTGGTGGCGTCGTGGTAGAGATGACAAATTTCGACTGAGGTTCGAACCTCGGTTTTTATACCCTGAACCCATTAAAAATGGGTAATCAGGGTATAATGGTTTTGTTGAAGCCCAAATGTATGTAACAGGCAGAAGGAGGCGTGGCAGACCCCATAAAGTATATATATTCTTGATCAGGACGACAAGCCGAGTCGATTGAGCCCTGTCCGTCTGTCTGTCTGTCCGTCTGTCCGTCCGTCCGTCTGTCCGTCTGTCCGTATGTTTGAACGCGTGGATCTCAGAACCTATAATAGCTAAAGACTTGAACTTTTTTTTTTATAGATTCGTGTATATCACGCGCAGGTCGAGTTTGTTTTAGAAATTCGATAACTCTTCTCGTTCTTTTTTTATCGATTAAAAACGTAATCGATTTTCAGTTTTAAAATAATATCTTCTATATCTTGATAGTTAGAGACTTCAAATCTTGTATTTAGCTTAATGGGACTTTTATAGAATTTTGATTTTTGTTAAATTTTGGATGCCACGCCCCCTTCGCCCAAATTTTCAAATCACCTATTTGAAATACTACAGACTTGTGCTTTTGCACATACACGCATATGAATGATATAATTAATGATATATATAATTAATATATATATAAGAAATTCGATCAACAAAAAAAGTTATTAAGCATTTAGTTTCCCATAACACGCACATATTGGCGCAGCGCAGTCGCTGAGTAAACTGCGCAGTTAGCAGAGCGTATGCGTGTGCGTGTGTATGTATGCGTTGCTTGCAATATACATACATATGTATGTACACATGTACATACTGTATATATTTACATATATATAAAATAAGAGTAACATTGATATAACTTAAATAAAGTCAATATAATATACATATGAATAGATGAAATGCATTATGTTATTAAACGAAACGTTTACCAAACGTTTACGTACACACGCGCGTGGCAACAGCAGCAGAAGCTCTAGAAAATTCGAAGAATTCATGACAACAACAAGAAAGACAAATTGGGGATGAATTTTCAGCAGAAGTTCAGCAGCTCAGTAGCAGCAGCTCAGTAGCTCAATAACTGTACTTAGGAATTCGCTATCTCACTCTTATGTATTGCAACGACTGTGTTGATAGAAGCGATGATCGTCGACATAAAGTCTCGGGTTCGATTCTTTAAGCTGACGTCAAAACGTTTTTTTATGCAAGTTACTTAATCTTTTTTTTTTTTTTAATTTTTTAATTTAATTTAAAATTATATATAAGCTTTGAAGTGCATTTAAAGCCGCCGATAGGCGGGGTTCAGGGTATTTCCTAGTCGGGCACCTCCGACTAGAGTTTCCTTACTTGTTCTATGTTGGCTTTTCTTTTATTTCTTTAAAATTACAGGGTATTTTTGAATAGGTCACGCCTCAAAAGGGGCTTAAAGCTAATTTTTGGCCGATCGATAGAGGAGGTTACCAGCAACCTACCAATCCAATTTTGAAGCTTCTAGTTACAAGTTTCTAGCATCAATAGTGTTCAAAATATAACATAATATAATATATTTGTTCACGTGCCAAATTGTTCTAGCTCTAAAACTGTAGAAGATACAGTTTTACCCGATTTGCCACGTCCCAATGGGCGTAGATATATCCGCCATAGCTTATTCAACAATCCAAATCTCAACTCTCTAGGACTACTACAAGTAGTATTTCTGACATACAGGAACATTCATTTTCCAATTTTCCACGCCCCTAGTAGGCGTATCGGGAAAATCTTGACACTTTATTTGACGAGAGCATACACGACTACATATTCCAAATTTCAAGTCTCTAGCTTCAATAGCATGGAAATGGTTTGACACAGCAAGACGGACATTGCACAAACCCAATATACTCATTTCACTTTGTGAATGAGTATAATTATATTATAACCGAATTTCGAATTTCGTTTTTATTCGATAACCAAAAAGCGGGACTAGTTATACAGCAAACTATAAAAAATTTCTCTAAACTCACGGAACAATGGACAAACAGAAAGACGGACAGGGCTATATCTACTCAGATCGTCGAGCTGATCAAAAATATATATACTTTATGCCACGTCTCCTTTTGCCCGTTACATAAATTTTCACAAAAACATACCTTGATTTCCCATTTTGAATAGGTTCTGTGTATAAAAATGATTGCTGTCTAAAAACAACCCCGACTATCTTCTATAGCTTTCGATCTAGAAAATGACGGTGGACTGTAAGTAAAAGAGGTGGTTTGTTGTGAGGGGTTTTGTACCCGTTGAAAAGGGGAAATCAGGAACATACATCTCAAAGCGAGGCAAACCCCATATAGTCTATAGCCCATATGTCTATTCTTGATCAGCCCGAAAAACTGAGTCGATATAGCATTGTCCGTCTGTCCTTTGTCTGTCCATCCGTGTAGGCTCACTGATCTCGTAAATCACTAAAGAAATTTGACCATAAGCAGTAGGAGTTTATCATAGTCAAATCGTTTCGGTTCTACTTTAACAAAAACCATAGACAAGACAATAGATCGATATCTTTGTAGGTGTTGTTAAAGTAAGATCAAAGATCATATCAAATGTAAATTAGATTCTACTACTGCGAAGTTTTACGAAGCATACGGCTAAATAATGTGTAATATAATAAAATTCATGAAATGTTCAATCATCAGGATAATGAGCCATTCATTGTATAATTGTCCGAGTTTGAATTAATATTGATTTAATAGACATTGCAATCTTTCTGATGATCAAATTTACAAATTGCACAAACATGTTGATGTTATCTCTGTGGCATGTATATTTAATAGATAATTGTTTTCTCTACATAGAGTTTATACTGAGAAAAACGAAATGAAATTACCATCCTACACATGTGAAAGAAGAAATATTGCAAGGGCAAGGAACACGGCGTTAAATTATATTTTTTCTTTGTTTGATTGAATTAACTGATCACTTGGATTTTGCATTATTATGATTGTATCATTTAATTATTTGAAATGGTACAGACACTTCAACTAGATGGCATTATTTAACTTTGCTTCAGCGACAAAACGCTCCGAAAAACTGAAAAGATCTCGCGCGTCCCGAAATAACCATGAAAACTGAATAGCAAAAACATTTCCGTTCACCTGAAATTGTTATGAAAGTCAGAAATACGCACAAAACCAAATAAAAAAACACGGTTGCCCAATCAATACACAGCAGTCGAGTATACTGAACCAATCGGGACGTAGACAAGAAGTATTATTCAAGCAATGGCTTCATTGGTGAGAGAGAGAACGGAAGATTCGTGCATGTTGTCAGCCAATCGGAGGGTCGATAGATAATATATAGGCGTGCTCAGCGCGCACTTTTGATACTTGCGATACGCATGCGTATTGGTCAGGCGACAACCCTTAAGGAGAAGCTCTGTTCTTCCCTCATCATGCCTCTAATTTGCACATAACACGTATTTTGTATTTTGAATTCAACGAACTGTGAATATTGCTTTTAATTTAATTAACTTTCCCAACAAAAATGCGGTATGCAAATTAAATTAAGTTTTTGGACTTTTGGCAAGGGTGTAAATACATGCCTGATGTATGTATGTTGAACACGTAATCTGATTTTATTCATTAACTTGGTTGCATGACATGATGATGTACTTAATATATATTACATATATTGCTAGATATCCATCTTACTCTGTCTCTCTCGATGTATCTGTAGACGTGGCTTAAACTATTGCATAAGCTGCATAATTGGCAATTCCACACAAATTAATACCCTTTCGCATTCTCATGTAGCCAGATTCACCCCACATTTCCCCCCACCAATTCTTGAGTATCCAATAGTCTTTGTCATATCCAATTAGTAACATTGCATGATTAACCGAAGTCGAACTGCAGGCTACATCATCGTAAATTCCGTCGCTGTACACAAACAAGAGGAAAAGAAAAAAAACAATAATATATTTACATTTGCAAATATCAATATATACATATATATTTCTATATATTATCCTATATTACTCAATCAGAACACCTTGTTATCACGCCCAGAACTGAAAATGGGAAGTCTGGGTACACTGGTTTTGTTAAAATGTATGTAACAGGCAGAAGGATGCGTGGCAGACCCCGTAAAGTCGAGTCGATTTAGCCTTGCCCATCTGTTGTAAGTATGAACGCGTTGATCTCAGAACATATGAGAGCCAGAGACTTGAAATTCTTTTGTAGATTCCTGTATATCATGCGCAGATTGAGTTTATATTATAAATTGATAACATTACCAATTTTATTGTTATTGATTAAAAAGGGAATTACAAATTCAGTCATCAAATTATATCTATTACATCTTAGTTCCATGGAATTTTTATTTTTCAAAACACGAATTTCAAATACTAGAGGCTTGTGCTTTGGCATTTACCACACATATAAATAACATAATCACGCTGTACAAATTTGATTAGAAAAGTCCATCTGAAAAAGCTTAATGCAAAATTAAGATTTTAGCTCTAAAGTGTGCTAGATATAATTTTATAACTAAATTTCGATTTCTTTTTTCAAGACAAAGTCGATCTGCGCGTGCTGTACAAGAACCTACAAACCTCTAGCTCTTATAGGGTGGGAGATCGAGGAGTTCATACTTAGGGACAGATGGACATGGCTGGGGTCTGCCACGGCTCCTTTTGCCTGTTAAAAAAAATTTAAAAAAAAAAAACATACACTAATATCCCATTTTTAATGGGTTTAGGGTATCAAATGTATGGTATACACTATATACACTATATCTTCCACGCAGTATCCTTTGCAACGCAGACGCTATTATGGAAACTCGAGAATTGAGCTGTTCTGTTGTTATGTGGCCCTCGGCTTTGCCTCTGGTCGGGTTTCTTACCTATATAATTGAAAAGTCTTCGGTGTAGCATTGATAGAAACTGCAACTGGGCCAATGTGCGCCAAAGCGGATTGAATTGCATTCTCATCATTTGCCGGCAAAATGGCCCATGAGGTGACATTGACTACAGCCAATTCGCTAACGAACTGGCAAGCTCCTTTCTAAAAGAATATAAAATGTATTTAATTCAGTTCAATAATGCATTAACATTCATTGATATTTTTATAGCCGACACTGTTGACCCTGTCTAAAGTATTAATTCATTGAATTATTATAAACAAAAATAAGAGAACCCTATTTGAGGCTGGTAGTATCGGAAATATAACAAGAATCAAAACTGTATAAAATACACATAAAACTAGAAACTGGAAACTCTACCTCCAAAAATCTACAGTTCTATAACTGAAAACGAAAATAGTTATCGAATTAAAAAAATTTAAATAAACTCGATTTTCGAATACTTTTATTAGCACTATGTGTACCGATACACATATATATTCGGTCGGATTCTATTAATAGCTTTAAATTCCAGTTGAATTGCCTGCAGGTGCTATAGTTTCTACTCCTCTCTGAAATTGTCTAGTCTTTGGCATGAAATGCACTCAATCGATCGTCCATATCGAACTCAACAACACTTCAACTTGGTTTCATAGAAATATTTTCGTAGCATCTAGAAAGAGATTTGACTTCATTTTCTAACGAAAGCCATTAGAGCTAGAGATCCAAATCCAATCTGTATATACACGAAATATATAATTACATATAACTGATCTTAAACACTTTATGGTTGCCAAAAATGTAGAGCTCTGTGACATATATAGGCGCGAATATGTCCTAAATGCATGTTTGCATTTTGATTTACCTTGGAGGCATACTCGTAGTCCACGGATCTCATTAGACCCCCAGTAGCTTGTAGATATCGGAGTGTGTTACGCAATGAGCCGCCCGTACATCCCTGATTGCCGTGGGATATACTACAATCGACAATTTGCTGTTCACTGAGAGACAGGATTTTTCCGGTGCGCTTGAAAACTTGTCCCTCAATGCTTTGGGCAATGCTGAAGGCGTAGCAGGAGCCGCAGCTCTGTTGATTATACGACGGAGTCAAAAATCCTTTTTTTCGCCAATCCAAGCGTTCGGGCACATTATTCATTAGCATTGATCCAACTATATCGGCCATATTATCTGATGCAGATAACGGAGGACTGCGCAGTAGACGTAAGAAGCCCTTCAAATACGAATCAGTGCTCTGCGAATTAGAAATTGAAAGCTGTAAAAACGGCCGACTACGAATGCGATCCTTTATCAAGGAGCTCAACGGTGGCTCAACCGAAAATGAAATTCTTCAGAGTCGGAGTGGATATCGAATATTCTATATATACAGCTGAGTCTACCAACTAATTTGTGGAAAGGAAATCTTACAGACGAATCTACTATTTAGAACACTAATATTTGAAATATATATATAAAATGATTTACATATACCGCTCACCATATCTGCCAATGCATTCGTGGTCAGTCGAAAGCTGCTTTTGCCCGAATCAAAGTATTTGTTATGCTCGTCGACAATTTGATGGTTCTCCTCGAAGGCCTTGTAGCTGCGCATCTCATCATGCGAGCGTATGTAGCTTCTGTTGTTGTCTTTCTAAGTGGTCGTAGGCAAAGGTCAAAGGTATTTCATGATGTTGATATTGATATTTATATTCAGTATTATAATTACCTTGAATTGTATGAACTGCGCCATATAGATTTTCGTGGAATCATTTTGCTGGCACAATACGAAGTGGCCACCAAACCCGAAATACAACAACAGAACAACATATAGCACTCGCATTGCTCCAGTCGAGCAAATGAACTCTTAAATATTTATTCTAAAGTATACGTGCTGGCTCGTGCGATTGTAAACTGCAAGTCAGCAAATGAATACCCCTTGAACGAATATCAGCCACTGACTGACTTCTTAAAGTGGATGAGCTCAGGCCATGCCTGCACATTTAACGAATTAACCGCTATGGTCAATATACCCCCTTCGGCCAATTATCAATTGTAATTGAAATTTGTAAACATCTCTAAATATATAAACAAATATATATATATATATATATATATATATATATATATATATATATATATATATATATATATATATATATATATATATATATATATATATGTATGTATGTGTGTGTGTGTGTGTGTGTGTGTGTGTGTGTGTGTGTGTGTGTATGTATGCAGTTGTAAATTTGTTTCAGAAAGCTTATTAAGGTACATTCGCCTCGTCGTGCACTTGCACTTGGTACATTTGTCCTCATTGGTATTTCGTCAGTCTGTGGTACTCTTTGGTATTATTCGATACACTACTTGCAACTGGTTTGGTATATATTTTCAGTTTCGCAAAACCTCATTAGCAGATTGTTATGGACGTTGTTTTGGGGTGGCTTTGAGTGTTGTCAATAATGCAGCTTGAAGCAGATTTCCCAAACTTTGTATACAATGCGAATCAAATTAGTATAAATAATTGGTTATTAAATTTAATTTGGGTCGTGTGCTGGGCATTAACTTGTTATCATCAATCGCCCCATCTACGGCACATCATTTGTTAAAGCAATAACAGCCAGCATTCATACTACAATCATTGCCTTAGATATCACACGGTCTTTCTCTCTCTCTCTCTCTCGCACTCTCTCTAGCTCCCACAAGCACACCTACTTACATACACTTCTGACGATCTACTGTCCGCTAGAAAAGAAATTCCAGCTTTACAGCTTTACATTTAATTTAATTATATTGAGCACATTTAATTAAAACAATGAAGAGTTATCTGCTCCTACTCCCACTCCTAATCGGAACAAAAATTAACAAAACAAGTATGAACGTTGCAGTCGGGCACTACCGACTGCGATATACTCATTCACAGCCCAGCACCCAGTTCCGAAATATTTTAAGATACGAAATTACCGACCTGACACGCCCCTACTTATCCACAAATTTTGTATTTTGTGTCATGTGTATTTAATAGAATTTTGCTTTTCTTACAAATACAATAGAATTCAGCTTGAAACAGCTGCTAGTTAAGATGCTCGCTACGAAGAGCAGTGGTGCTGGTAATAGATCAGCGCACCCTTGGTTCGAAACTTGGCGATGTCGGTTATTGTTCTCGCTTTACTTATTATACCCTGAACCCATTGAAAATGGGAAATCAGGGTATAAAGCTTTTGTGAAAATGTATGTAACAGGCAGAAGGAGGCATCACCTCATAAAGTATATATATTCTTGATCAGCTCGACGAGCTGAGTCGATATAGCCCTGTCCGTCTGTCCGTCCGTCTGTATACTCGCGTATACCATACGCAGGACGAGTTTTTTTTTCGATAACTCATCGCGTCTCCGAATTATTGATAAATTTCGATAAATTTAATCGATTTAAATTCAAATTTATTGTGCAGATGTAGCAGGTGTAGTGAATACAAATTTTTCTAGTTTTTGGATTTAGAGCCACGCCTCATTCGCCCCCAATTTGCAAAGCACGTATTTAAAATAAATAAAATTGCAAATGCACTCTTATAAATGCCATAATCACTGCGAAAATTTGGTTAAGAAAGTCCATCTACAAAAAAGGTTATTAAACATTTAATTTCCCATATCATAGGCATATTGCAGCCCGAGCGCAGTCGCAGCTCAATTAGTAAAGCGCGTGCTCATTGTTGCATCTGTGTGCGTACGTATGTGTGTATGTGTTGCTTGCAATTGATATGTAAACTAATCATAACATGCTTGCAATAAGTGTTTAGGGTATCTTCTAGTCGAGCGGTCTCGACTAGAGCTTCCTTACTTGTTTGTACTATATATTTTTATATTTTTTACTTTTATATATTTAGCAACTCAATTACGGTGATAAAAGTCCAAAAAGTCAATCAATTGTGTGTTTATAGCTCAAAAATGGTGGTTATCTCCGCCACGCCTCCAGTGGGCGTAGACATATAATATTTGGCCAGACCATGTCAGGGGCTAGGGCAAGGTAACTGTGAATTTTCTACGTATACACTCAAAAATGCGAAAATTACAGGGTATTTTTGAATTGGTCACACCCCAAAAGGGGCTTAAAGCTAATTTTTGGCTGAAGCTTCTAGTACTAAAACTGTATAATAAACTCGTGCGGTTTGCCACGCCCCCGTGGGCGTCGATATATCCGCCCTAGCTTATTGCACTTAGGACGTTAATACAAGTGCATGTACCAACACTCAAGTTTCTATAATCAATAGTGTTCAAAATATAACAGAAGATGCAAAATTGCTATATTGAATATATCCGATTTGCCACGCCCTCAATGGGCGTATATATATATCAGCTATAGCTTATTCAACTTGGGATGTCAACGCGAGTATACAATCCAAATCTCAACTCTCTAGGACTACTACAAGTAGTATTTCTGACATACAGGAAAATTCATTTTTCAATTTGCCACGCCCCTAGTAAGCGTATCGGGAAAATCTTGAAACTTTATCTGACGAGAGCATACACGAGTATATATTCCAAATTTCAAGTCTCTAGCTTCAATAGCATAGAAATGGTTTCGCGTTCATACGGACAGACGGACGGACACAGCAAGACGGACAGTGCACAAACCCAATATACTCATTTCATTTTGTGAATGAGTATAACAAGCAAAAGCTGTCTCATCGAGACTCCTAGCCTAGGAGACGCCCAGAACATGCTTATTTTTCAGATGTATCTTACACACCCATAGGCAAAAGCTTGAGCTATATATACATACATACATACATAAATACTTACATACATACATACATACATACGTAAATACATACATACATACAAACATACAAACATACATAAGAACTTACATACTTACATACATACATACTTAAATACATTAAAACAAAAAACCTACATACATATATAAATACATACATACCCTGAACCCTTCGAATAGCTGATATTGGAAGCATACTATGATTATTTTACATATATATATTGCAAGCAACACATACACACACATACGCACGCACACGAACGTAATATGAGCACGCGCTCTGCTAACTGAGCAGCGACTGCGCGTCGGCTGCAATATGCCTATGACATGGGAAACTAAATGCTTGATAACTTTTTTTCTAGATAAACTTTCTTAATCAAATTTTCACAGTGTGATTATGGCATTCATATGTGTCTATTTGCCAAAGCACAAGTCTCTAGATATGGGTTTTGAAAATTGAGGGCGAAGGGGGCGTGGCATTCAAAATCAAAATACTACAAAAGGTCCGCATTCACTACACCTATCTGCACAAAATATTTGAAGCCTCTAGCTTTAATGGTACTCATAATTGAAAGTGAATTTATCGAAATTTATCGATAATTCGGAAACGGGATGAGTTATTGAAAAAACAACAAACTCGTACTGCGTATGGTATTCATGAGTATACATGTCAAATTTCAGATCTCTAGCTTCTGTGGTTTACGAGATCAGCGCGTTCATACGTACGGACGGACGGACGGACAGACGGACAGACGGACAGGGCTAGTTCGACTCAGCTCGTCGAGCTGA
>JAWNOX010000056.1:517500-642500 GCA_035045555.1 Drosophila fulvimacula | reverse complement strand
ACCCCTTCGCTCGCATTGCAAGCTTGTAGCAACAGATCGGGTTGGAGCAGCTAGCAAAGCTGCAATAATCTTGCTAGCTGGCTCTGCGAGCGAATTGATGCTTATCTTAATCCTGCAACTTTCAAGAATTCCTCTGGTAATTCAAATCAGTTTAAAGGCATCGACACACACACACACACACACACACAGAGACTCTCTTTGGGCATTTGAGATCTATATCAAATATTCTTATCACATGTCAATTTAGTTCCGGTTGATGGGCCGATGTCAAGCGCAAAGCGCAAAGCCAAGCTGGATCAGCTGCTATTTTTCACGTTGCGGTTCATTCGACTCGAAAATTAATGATACGCACACAGTGAAATGTGGAAAGTGATGCTGTCAACAACACTTGTTGGATGCCACAGTGAGAGCAGCGACAGTGACAGTGACAACAACTGCAGCAAATAGTCGCCATGAAAGGACGCGAAATACATACAGGAATCGAAATTGAATAAACTGAACTGAGCTGATTCATAAGTCCGATATCGACTTGACATTATGTTTTATCTTTTAAGGAAAAAGCAATTAACTTCAGCTGTAGAGGACTGCAAACAGAACCGATTCCGTAGCAGCCGCTTCGCTCAGCCATTTCATACCCTTTTGCAAATACGGAAATTGGCATCTATATATTCGGGTCAATGCATTCCGTAAGAGAATCGCAACTCTATATTTTGCTGGTCGGGCAAGTCGGGCTGGCTGGGTAATGGTTCGTTGTATCGGATTCATTCAGGCTTACGTATTTTCAATTAAAACTCTTGGCGAAATCTATTTTATCTCTAAAAATAAATGAAAAAAGAAATTCTCATAAAATACTCAGAAGTTAGAACTCTGAAATAGAAACAAATATTACAGTTCCAAATCCCAAATTCCAATAAGAAATGTTAGGTTCGTGCACAATACTCATACGTAGTTACATAGTTTAACAGATACGGTTATCTCCTTGCTCCTTTACAAGCGTTTTCATAATACCCTTACAAAGTATTTTGCACAGCTGAGGAGCCCCAATATTTATACTCATTCACGAAGTGAAATGAGTATATTGGTTTTGTGCAATGTCTGTCTTGCTGTCCGTCCGTCCGTCCGTCCGTCCGTCTGTCTGGCGGCGTGGCAAATCCGATTTTTCAATGTAGAAATTTTGCATCTCCTGTTATAATTTGAACACTATTGATTCTAGAAACTTGAGTGTTGGTACATGCACTTGTATTAACGTCCTAAGTGCAATAAGCTATGGCGGATACATCCACGCCCACAGGGGGCGTGGCAAACCGCACGAGTTTACAGCTCCTACAGTTTTAGTGCTAGAAGCTTCAAAATTGGATTGGTAGGTTGCTGGTGACCTCCTTCACCACTATTCTCGAGCTATAAAGACACAATTTATTGACTTTTTGGGCTTTACCATCTTAATTGAGCTGCTAAATATTATAAATGGAACAAAAAGTATATTTTAGAAGAAAAAATAAAGAAATAAAAGAGAAGCCGACATTGCCAAGGCTAGATTCGAACCTCCACCTAGATGTACGAGTCAGAACTCATCAGCTCTACCACGACGCGCCACCACTGCGCTTGTCAATCCAATAATAATTATGAATAAAATGTGTGCAAATATGGGTAATGTGTTCGTCCAGTATGTCTGTCCGTCGAATATATGTGCACTCCTAAATACTCCCGACCAAAAAAGGGTACATCCACGGCCATGGAGGGCGTGGTAAATTGGCTTTGACTAGTGAGTTTTATATATGTTATATTTTGAGCACTAAGCACATTTGGGTTAACATCCAGTGATGAAAAGATTATGTTATATATCCACCCACAGGGTGCGTGGCAAACAGCAAGAGCTTATATCTTCTACAGTTGCAGTGCTAGAAGCTTCAATAGTGGATGTTGAGTTAGTAGTGACCTCTTCGACTTTTACACCTGTTTTCTCATTTTTGCAGTGTAGGTATCCAAAAATTACAGTTATCTACACCAAGACTCTTTCCCTGGATTGGGCAAAAAGTATATGGGTACGCCTACAAAGCTATAATCTGAGAATTGAATTCTTTGTCACCTTTGACCTCCTCTAAATGCAAAATATTTCATATAAATACATACAAGTAAGATTATTTTAGTAAAGAAAATAAATAAATAAAAGAAAAGGAAAGAAAATAAGACAAATTCCAATGCTTGCCAAAGAGAAATAAATAAATAAAGAACTAAGAGTGCTCTATCCTAGTGGTATTCAAAATTTAACAAAAAACAAAATTGCATTAAAGTCCCATAAGACTAAAAGCAAGGTTTGCAGATTCTAACTTATAGACATAATTGTATAACTGAATTTCGATTTCTTTTTTAATCAATCAAATTAAAACAGAATTAGTCATAGAGTTTTTTAAGCAAATGAGATCTACGTGCGCCATACAGGAACCCACAAACGTCCGTCTGTCCGTCTGTCCGTCTGTATATCATGCGCAAATCTAGTTTGTTGTTATCTATTAACAACGAAAATCGGAAATCGAAAACCGAAAACCGAAAATCGAAATTCAGGTTTCCAATTATACATATTACATTTTTGAAGTTAGAGTCTCAAAATCTTGTATTTAGTTTTATGGGCTTTTATATACTTTTGAGTTAAGTTTAATTTTTGCCCCAACGTTTTCAAAACAAGTACTTCAAAGCCTAAAGATAAAGAAAGTATATATATAAAATAAGCATATTTGGAATATCAGCTCTTTGGAGGGTATTTCCTCATCGGGCACACTAACTAATAAGGCTTTCTTACTTCTTTTATAACTGAATAATTATACACTTTTTAATCGATGAAATTCAGTCGGGAATAGTTATCGATTATTGAAGCAAATTTGATGTGACGTGTTATGCTTATATGCTTTGTCAGGAACAAAGCTGCCGTCCCATCCTTACTCCTTCAGGATGTCCAAATCAGATTTGAGAAAAGGCAATTTTTACAACTTTACTGGGACACCTGTTATTTTGTAAGTCCTGTCCGCCCATTGGCCTACTAAGGGTGCACGTCTATTGAAGCTTGAAACTTCATAGTTAAAACTAGTAAAAACGACTGCGGAATTCATTGAATTCAGTTGAAGTTACTAAAAGTCATTCCCCGACGTAAGGAGCATCATTCATTATACAAAGTACTATCTATTGAGGACTTTGACAATGATGGCGAATTACCTGCTGAATGAGGCGATATTTAACGCTTCAACAAAGCAATTTACCGCATTAGTTCTGATTGATTTGTTAGTGATCCCGATATACCAAGAGAGAATATGAGCGAACGGTTTCTATTTATTTATACATATACATATACATATACACACACACACACACACACATATATATATATATATATATATATATATATATATATATTGATAGATAGCTATACACATAGGTATATATGTTAGTTGGACTTAAAATCATTTCTAATATTAAGCTAACCTTACAAAGCTGATAGTCGTCTCTCCCCGACTACACCCACTCACCCATTCAAGGAAAATGATTCTAAATGTGCTGCCAGTATGTCTGCCAATTACTAAGCGAATATAATATAGCAGGAGCAATCGAGAGGGTACATCAGGCAAAAATTGTGGAATTTTAGCTAGGGTGTAGAGTTCACAAAATTTGCTGTTTCTGTTGCTGTTGCTGTTGCTGAAGTTCCCTTTTTCCTTTTCCAAGCCAATGGTTAATTGCCCAGTCAACTGGCAGCAAACAACTACGACCGAGGGAGAGAGAGAGAAGGAAAAGACTTGGGCTAGAGCTGGGTTCTGGGCCTCAGTGATGACGGCCATCCACCGCAGTCGCGACCAAATCGTCATTGAAAATGTCGTCATAGCCCATCGTCATCTCTATCCGCAGTGTGGACGCATCGCATTGTTATATATAAATGATTGCTCTGTTGTTCATTATTGTGTTCAAAAAAATTAATAATGGAACAGGGTATTGTTGGCTTCTGGCAAGCCCATCCATGCCCATCTATATATATATATATATATATATATATATATATATATATATATATATAAATAAATAAATAAATAAATAAATATATATATATATATATATATATATATATATATATATATATAAATATATATATATATATATATATATCTGTGTACATCGTGTGTTTTTGGGGTGGACAACTGCTAATTTAACTTTATTTCAATTTTATCAACAGAGTTACGCCCTCTTCGACATAGGCATTAGCATTAGCATTAGCATTCGCGTTTAAAGAACAGAAATTCGTGCGGCTCACCAGCAAACACGCACGCGTACACGCACACACACACACCCCTTACAACTGAAAAAGGGATAGAGGAAGGCGGAATGAGATACGATGGGGTGGGTAGGGCAGTCGGCTGTCTACAGCCGGCACTAAACACCTCTTTAGTGTTGAGCACTGAGCCCTTGCTGCCCTGCATGTATATATCTATAAACATACATATTTGTATGTATGTATAAAAAATAGTCTGCCCTCTGATTGGAATGGGTATCCCTTTGATTGTTTTTTGGGATTTTCATTATTTCATTTCAATGATTTTGAATTCAGGAAAATTACCGTAACATTTGTTATACAATAATTTAATTTTTCTTTTATTTTTATGTGGCAAAGCCTTCTCATATTTAAGAATTATCGCTGTGCAGAATCATCAAGAACTCGAATCTCCCCAAGAACAGCAAATCGTTGGATTTATCAAGGCTTCAGTGACAAACGAATGGGCAGTACTCAATTGAGGGCCTATAGATAGTACTGTAGCTGGGTTCCGATCTCCAAGACTAGGGAACGGTGAAGCAAAGTAAAAGTATTTTAGTATCAGTACCAGGACGGTATGCCAATCGGAAACACTTTAAGACTAGAATTACTTAACTGATAACCTTACTGATAAGATGTAAAACTAGATTGACGAAAATCACCGAAATAAATACGGTGAGTGTGAGAGGTATAACCTATTGGTATGCTTTTGGATCTTCTTCTTCTTCTTCTTCGTCTGTGACGCAGTCACACAGTCATGTACTATGTTAGCGTGGGAATTCAGCTTATAGTGATATTTTGTTGATGGTTTGCGTATAACGACTGTCAGCAAGGCTATGTCCAATCAGCATCGCTGACAAGGGTAAGGAAGGCGGCCTGTTTCGAATATATTTTATTGAAGTAAAGTTTTCATTCCGTATATCCGAATATCCGAATATCCGAATATCCGAATTGTGTACAAGTACTTTGGCTTCAAGTGAAAGTTTATTCTTGGCTAATTAGAACATATTCTTCACCTTGATTAGTAGCCTCGTAGATGCGTTAGTTTCTTTAGAGGATATATAGAGAATGTTGCAATTATTGCGAGATGGAAGTATATCGTGTCTTTAAGCATATCGTGAGAAACTGAATAGTGCATAAACATAAAATAGTATTAACTAATAGAAGTAGTAGCTGACGCACAGTTAATTCGAATCTACGATTTATAGAATAGGCCAGTTGAATATATGTGTGCAAATGTGGAGGAAAAATCGATCCCAATAGGCGAAACGTTTTGTATTGTATTGCATTAACTTACATTTGAGCTGCTCATGCTATAAATTCAAATTCTTTCGCAAGTTAGAACCAATATTAAATATTTACCTAAAACCAAAACTCTAAATATTTAGCAAGTAAGAAATCTGTAGTCGGAATCCTCGACCTCTAGATCCGCTGACCCTGGATAATCTTGGTCTTATTACCTAAACCCATCGAAAATAGGAAATCAGGGTATAATGGTTTTGTTAATATGTACATATATAACAGGCTGAACATAACCATATCCTAATTAGTCAGTCTGATCGTCGGTCCGCCGTATAAGACTTGAAATTTGAGTTTGAATTTCACATTTTATGTAGGTGCCTATAGCACGCGCAGATTCAGTTTGTTTTATTTTATTTTATGTATATTATACATAGTTTTGATTTTTTAAATATTTGTATTTAAATTGATTAAAAATAGTTGATTTATTCCCATTGAAAATGGGAAATCAGTTTAAATTCCCTTATCATATGCATATTACAGCCCTCGCGCGTGCTTATATTACGTCCGTGTCCGTGTGCGTATGCGTGTGCGTGTGCGTGTGCGTGTGCGTGTACGTGTGCGTGTGTTGCTTGCAATATATATGTAAAATGCATGTTTGCAATATCGGCTATTCAAGGGTGTAGGCTGTAGGTCTCCTAGTCGATGAGTCTCGACTAGAGCTTTCTAACTTGTTTTAATGTGAGATCTGAAATTGTCAATGTTTTAAAAATGCGATAATTCAGTCCGCTTTCTTATCATCGGTTAAGATCAATAAATTGACTTTGTTTTTGTATACCGTTAAAACTACAGACTTAAAGTGCACTGTGATCCGCGCGAAAAAAAAACTCTACTAACTCCGCAGATTGCGTAGCGACTGCGCTTCGGCTGCAATATGCCTATATCTGGCACGCTTCTTCTGGGTGTTTTGCACACAATTTAACATCACCATTATTCCTTGAGTTTTACTTTTCCAATGGGTTCAGTGTATATCCAATATACAGGTAATGATAGAGATAGAGATAGGTCTAAAACCACTTCTACCGCCTGATAGTTGCCATTTACTTCATACCTAGGTAGGCCTCAATGTGTGATTGATTACGAGCATTGAATTATGCATTCACCAGTCTTCTTAGCAGCTGCGATACGAGACCTTTAAAAGTCCTGTAAAGGATCGTAGAGGTGGCAAGAATCGACTACGGTATACTTTCTAATAAAAAGTAGTCTATTTTGTATATCATAACTGATTATGGTTAAAGCACAGTTTATCACTCGAGTCACTGAAGTCAAACATTGAATTCGATTCGATATCAAATGTCTGGATTCTCTCCAGGCAACACCTGTACGCATCTGTATGCACCTGTACTTGTTTGTTGTCTGCTGTGGTTCCCTTCCCTGATGGAATGCAGCAGGTATCACAACTAGACTTCGACTGATGCCTATCCTGATCCTGATAATCAAGATGATGGAGTGATCAAAACGGGATAGAACACAGCCTGGGCAGGTTGGAGAGACAGCAGCGCCAATTCACATTCATTCAAGCAAGCCATTGCTAAGCTATTACCTCTAGAGACTCGAAATTTGGAATATTTTCTCTTGTATACCCTCGTCAGATAGAGTGTCACAATTTTCCTGATACTATTGGCCACTATTGGCGCGGCAAATCGGAAAATGTGTATCCGTATATTTTAGACAGCTCAGATTTAAAATGTAACGGATATATCTACGCCCGGTAAATTTAGGAAAACTGTAACTGTATTGGTTTGGCAATAAATTATTTATATATATATATATATATATATATATATATATATATATATATAGGAAAAAGAGATACGACCAGATGACTTGATGGTACACAAAGCATTTCCATCTGCCTCACCTCAACTATAGATGCACTTAATTGTCTGTGATGGCTATAAATTCCCCAAGTTGGAGACTTACTTTATGTAAACATGGGAAAAAATTTATCCTAATTCAAGTTACAATATTCAAATACTACCTTTGACCATCATCAACGGCAACACACACAGGTAGTCAGAAGAACTCATGTAATCCTTAATTTCATGTACGCCTACGCACAAACAGCTTAGCCTACGTTGACCACCTACTTATCCCTTTTTACATGTGCATTGATTATATATATGTGTATCTCGCTCTCTCCCAGTGAGCAAATTTATTATTGTTTGTTTGGGCTTCTGTATTTATTGTCTGAAATTACATTAAGTTAAGTTCTTCGTATGCTTAGCCCACAGCCAGCCGTCCATGTGATTAATTACATTTGACTTGGCTACGCTTCAATGTGTGAGTGTGTATGCAAATATTTCCAATATATATATATATATATGTCTGGCGATTCTTCCTTTTGGCGACGAAGCCAACGCAGTCTCTCTCACTTTCTCTGTCTATCTGGCTTTCTCTGTAGCTCGCTCTCTTTCTCTCCCTCTATCGATGTCTGACTTACACAATTGGTGCTTGTCTGGTCTAGCACTTGATAATTGGCAGCCAGGCGACCAACGATCGATAACAATAAAATTGTTAAAAGCGCAAAATGCCGCAAAGTGTGTTATTTGTTAAAGCTGGCAGACGCAGCGATGCGGCCCAGGCTACCAAGGCTGCCCAGGCAACCCGTGCAACGCGTCCCAAACATCTCTATTTGAATTCATCAGCGGCGTGTTTAAGCAGTTTGTCAGCGACACGTGGCAGAACGACGACTGTTCCTTTCTAGTTCGTTGGCAACAGCAGGCGGTTAATTTTTTTCATTTTTTCCTGCCCAACGGAGTGGGCATATGCCGGGGAGATGACGACGACTATGGCTACGACTGTGTGCCGGTGACGTAAAGCCTCACAAACGACGGCAGCCGCATCATCATAACTGAGCAACCCCCCAGCTATAAGAATTTCCAACTACCAGCGAGGTGTACTAAATAGAGATTTAAGCGCCTGAGTACCGGCTGCAAATGGTCACCCACTTCTTCATCACATTACTGCTCGGTCGTCAGAGACAATTTTCAGTATTGAAACATTCAATTCTTATATATCTATATATATATATTAGAAATGCAATAGATATACCTTTTAAATTTGTCCCTTGAGTATTGTAATTCATTTTAATGGCAATTAAAACCCTTTTTTGAACTTTGCTATATGACGTTGCATGCGTCTGAGTTGCACGCTTCCTGTTCTCCGTACAAGATTGACGAGCACATGAACCTTGGATGCTGAGGGCCATTCTATGAGAGCTCGTCAGCATATGGACCAGGCCTGTCCGGCTAGAAGATACCGCACACATGGTGTTACTTAAGCCTGTAATACCCTGTAAGTGACTAACCACATCTTCACACTCAAAACGAAATCCACACTCCCCAAGATTCGAGCATGAGTCCCCACAACAATGCGCACCTACCAATTCCTCGCCAGTCCATTCTTTGCTCGTGAAGTGGCAATCCGAAATTAAAGGAGCAGATGACTTTTTAAATACCTTCGAATGTTTTGTATATGCTCCCACGTAATTGGCCATACGTATCCTTCACAATTGATGTGTTCCTTAAGAAACTCAAAACAACCAGCCCACAGGCGTCAATAGGTATATGTAACTTAATATTCAAGATAGTTTTTTTAATGAATTTCATAGAAACGAATAAAAAGCTCGAAACGAACTTGAGTTAAATAGATTTATATTCATATCTCTAACTTCTATTGATTCTGAAAAACAGACGGATGTACTTAAGTCGTCATCCTAGTGAGGAATATATACTTGCAGGGTACAGGGTGCGGGGTGTAGGGTGCAGGGTATGACAAGTAGGTAATATACACATGAATGAAACTCAAATTTCAGATCCCTAGCTATTGTGTTTTACTAGATGTTAGATCGCAATTGTGTAGATACGTATATTATTTATTTCAAATACTGTACTACTTGTGCTTGACAGGTACACACATGTCAACGATATTCTTACGCTCCGAAAGTTTGATTAAGAAAGTCCATCTCATCTACAAAAAAAAAACGTATTAAACATTTAATTGCCCATAGCATAGGCATATTGAAGCCTTTGTCAACTTCGCAGTTAGCAGAGCGCTTACTCTTGCGGGCGTCCATGTGCGTGTGTATGTGTTGATTGCAATATTATGCAAAATAAGCATATCATGTTTGTAATATCGGCTATTCACGGGGTTCAGGGTCTCTCCTAGTCGAGCGTTCTCGACTAGAACACTCTTATTTCGTATACCCCGATTTCCCATTTTCAATGCATTCAGGGTATAATAATATTTGCTTTAGATGGGCTTTCTTAATCAAATATGCACACCGTGATTATGTTAATCATAAATGTAGTCTAGTATATTAAATACGTGATTTCGGGGCGTGTGGTCAAAAATAAAATAAAAATCAAAATTCTATAAATGTTCTATTGAACTAAATACAATATTGGGAGATTTTACCTTCAAAGATGGAAAAGACAAAATTTAAATTTGAATTTCAATTTTCGTTATTAATCGATAACAAAAAACCAATTTTCAATGGGTTCATGGTTCAGATAAATTAAAGATAAGTAAAAATTCAAGACTTTCAAGTTTCGAGATATTTTGATCTACAGTAATCAAGTATATATATGCCTGTCCAGAGTAGGCCACAGTAACTACCAGTGAGTAATACTATAAAAAAAATGTACTTATTTGTAAAGCTGGGCAATAAATTTAGGAAGGTAGCTTTTGGTAAGCAAATATTACGAATCAGATTCAGCACGCTCTTGTTTCTTAATTTCCCGTGCACACGCACCATGTTCAACCACCCACCCCCATCGAAAAGAAACCAGTTAACGATATACATATACGCAATGTGTCTAGAATTGTTGCCGCCCCAATGGGCTACCAACAGGACGTCTGGCCTCTACGATTGTGCGCAGTTATTTAAAATAATATTTCCGCATCCGGCAAGTAATACGCGACGCGTGCAGACCGACATCTGTATAAGCAACCAGTTCTAAAGAGCAGGCACTGAATGAACCAGGCCATATATCCTCCTTCACCGCCCTCCTCTATGAGGAAGTTTCTCATCATCACTCGGAACTGCTCACTTACTTAACGAGAGCAACTTATAATCTAAACCCGAATTTACAGCACAATGATAGAAGTTGTCTATTTTTTTTTTAATTTTATACATGGATAATATCATCAATAGATATTGATATTGAAATTCTTTTCGAATGATTCACTATACGAGTCACTTGAATCTTCTGGGCAGCCTCCACTCACACGGCAATTATCGTCTATGTCTAGTCTATAAATATTCTTTTTTTATACCCTGAAAAACTCATTCAAAATGGGAAATCAAGGTATAATGTTTTTGTGAAAATGTATGTAATAGGCAGAAGGAGACCTCGCAGACCCCATAAAGTATATATATTCTTGATCAATTTGTCAATGATTCGACAAACTGAGTCTATATAGCCCTGTCCGTCTGTCCGTTTGTCCGTCTGTCCGTCCGTCCGTCCGTCTGTATGAACGCAAGGATTTCGTAAACCGCAAAAGCTAGAATTCTGAAATTTGACATGTATATTCGTGAATACCATTAAAGCTAGAGACTTCAAATTGACTTTAAATGATAGGTGGAGTTTGCAGTTGTTGGATTTTGGATGCCACGCCCCCTTCGCCCACAATTTGCAAAACTCGTATTTCAAATTTTGGAGACTTGTGCATTTTTTGTTTTTTGTGGCTGAGGTACGTAAAAATGCTTTACGCACCGTCAGTCATGTGGTCACTATGACAGGTGTGTCGGACTGTCTTAATGATTACCGACTAAAAAACCTCCTCAATTCAAGTGCTGTCATTCCACCTTGGAACCAGGAAATATCCCGCATTAACCTTCAAGGTGCTCTATCTGAGCATTGCCATCCGTGTTGCTGCGTCCAGGTCCCACTTTTTCCGCCGCAGAATCTTTTCAGCGAAATCACAAACTCTTTTGCAAGCATCTATCCTATTGCACATCTGCTTTACAATAGTCTCTACTTTGACTTCACCGACAGTTTCTGCCATGTCAATACGTTCTTCTGACCACCTTTCGCAGTCAAAAAACGTGTGCTCTGCGTCATCCATTGCATTTTCACAGTAAATACAGCTGGATTCGGCAGTTTTCCCCATCTACTATATTAGGTACTTTCGGAAGTATCCATGTCCAGAGAGCATTTGTGTCAGATAAAAAGACGTGCTTTCTATTTACCCACTGCTCTAGGTCGGGTATAATCCTTGCTGTCCATCTCCCATACCTCTCGCTTGTCCATCTAGTCTTCCAAGAAGCTATTGTCTGCCGTCGAATCGTCTTTACCGCCTGTACCGAGAATTGTCCGCTTTTTCGAAGATCCCATATCTTCCTACTTGTGCATTGGCAAATACACACATGTGAATACCATAATCACACTGTGAAAATTTGATTAAGAAAGTCAATCTAGAAAAAAAGTTATTAAGCATTTAGTTTCCCATGTCTTAGGCCCACGCGCAGTCGCTGCTCAGTTAGCAGAGCGCGTGCTCATATTACGTTCGTGTGCGTGCGTATGTGTGTGTATGTGTTGCTTGCAATATATATATGTAAAATAATCAGTATGCTTCCAATATCAGCTATTCGAAGGGTTCAGGGTATCTCTTAGTCGAGCAGTCTCGACTAGAGCTTCCATACTTGTTTTGTTATAGATTAAAAATGAAAATATAAATTCAGTTAGAAATTTATTTCATTTGAAAAGTTGAGGCGAATTATAACAAAAAAAATAAATTGTATAGATGTTTCATGGAACTAATTACAAAATGGAATAAATAAATAGGTGTAATACATAAAATTTCATAACTCCCGATTTAATTTTTATTCGATTAAATTGAAACGGAAAGAGTTATCGTAAATAGTTACCTCAACAAAAATGTTTAAGACTTAACCTCTTATAAGTTTTTGGAAGGTACCGGAAATTGAAGTTACATTAACAGGACGAATCAATATTATGTTGGAATACAATTCCCAAGATTGTTCTACGACTTATTAATTATGGAATATCAATAAAAAGAATAATGGCAAGAGCGTAAACGGAGGTTAAAGACCAAGTTTAGGCCTCGTACGGCAAAGAGTAGAAACAGTTTCTGGACCGATTCGATAAGACCCTGATCAAATTTATGCTGAATTGAACATAATTCTAAAGTACCTATATATAAAAGATTTCGTTTATAAAGGCATACTTTAACTTTTTGCAGAAGGTTTAGTTAATCAAAAACACTCTTGACTTCATTATGGTTTAATAGAGTCGAAGAGTTTACTCTTTAAATGAAAAATAAAAAAAAAATATATATATATATATATGATATGATATTAAATGAAAAAAAAAAATATATATATATATATATATATATATATATATATATATGATATAACATATATGTAAGTATCTGGAAGCGTTTCAACTGTGAAATAGCAATCAACTATGATTTTATGCAGTGCGGACCGTCTTTGATCAGATATGCATCTAATACCTCTGAATCATGGAAGGTACATTGTTTTTGGTCGTCAGGGCTAATCGAGTACAGGTAGATTGAAGAAGTAAAACTTGAGTGCGGACGACATGCGGAGAAGAAACGAAAATATATAGGACTGATTGATTGGATCAATCATGCATTATCCAGCGTCTTCGCGGCATTAATCCTTGCAGAACTCAGCAGCATCCAGACGAAGTAGAATTAATGCAGCACAAAGCTACAAAAAAAGAATCTAACAGGCAGATGAAAGCGTGACAGACCTTATATAGTATATTTACACCCTAACTCAATTGACATTAACCTCATCAGGGTGACAAGTTGAGACGATGTATGAAAGCGCCAATTTCACAGGTTCCTGTATAGCATGAGCAGATCGAGTTTGTTTCTAAAAATCGATAACTATGTTCATTTGAATGCTATCGATTAAAACCCGAAAATCGAAATTCATTTATAAAATTCTTTGTATTACATCTTTAACGTCTCCAAATCTTGGATTTATGTATATGTATATGTATGTATATGTATATGTATATGTATATGTATATGTATATGTATATGTATATGTATATGTATATGTATATGTATATGTATATGTATATGTATATGTATATGTATATGTATATGTATATGTATATGTATATGTATATGTATATGTAGCATGCAAGCACGTGTTTAAAGATATAAAGACCAAATTTTGGTATATACTCGGCGTAACAGGCCAGTGTCAACAAGTTATAAAGCTCAGTCGAGACCACTCGACTAGGAAATACCCTGCACCCTTCGAATAGTCGATATTGCAATAATGAGCACGCGCTCTGCTAACTGAGCAGCCAGTGCGCTTGGGCTGCAATATGCATATGATATGGCAAATTAAATGTTTTATAACATTTGTTGTAGATGGAATTTCTTAATGAATCACAGTTTGTACTAGTCAAAGCACAAGTCTCTAAAACGAATTTTGCCATTTTTGGCGAAGGCAAAGAAAACAATTACAAAGTGTTAGTATTCCTAGACTGCACAGTAAATTTGAAGTCTCTTGCTTTAATGGTGAATAGTAAAAGTAAAAATGAAGCGGAAACCTGTTTCCACTTGGTTCTGCTTTAATAAAGATATCAATGCGGATATGTATTTAATAACCAAGATCATTCGGGGTACGATTAATATACTATCATCTAACAGAAATCAAAATCGCCCGAATTTGTATTTTCCTTAGTAAACCCATTCTTTGAAATGCGGATTTAGAGGGCAACCAACGTGTACAATGAAGTTGATATTAAATGTATACACACAGAAGTCTAAAAATGATTCAATGTGTGATGCGAATGTACCAAACATAATGAGAATTCATTCAATCGTCCATGCCAGAGGAGGTATGTATGAACATGCTGATATACCCTCATACAATAACAACAAGAAGCAGAGTATCTATATATAAATATATATATTGATCCGTATACAATGCTTCGATTTATTTAATTGTTTACTTTAAGGGTAGGCTCGTCTCGGATTAGCTGAGCTGAGCTCCGGTCACCCCTTAAGACTGAGATCTGTCCCTACATCTGCCTAATAAACCCTCGCGATGTTCCATTGTATAGAGTAGAGAGAAGTACTCTCCGCTACTCGTATCTCTATCTATTCTGTATTGAGTATGCAGTGTAACTACTTTGACCTCTATTGTTATTTTAGTTATTATATTTTAGAGTATTCCTCTTCAGTCACTCCGAGCAGTCTGTCTGCGGTTTTTTGGCCTTTGTTGTATTTACCTAAGCTACATTTTGTTCCCTCTCGCTTCTTTTCATCTCATTTTATATTTTCTATTTACTATTCTCTATTTTTTTTTTTTTTTTGTTTTTTTTTTTTGGTAATAAGCTTGTGACTGACGTTGACGTTACCACTGCGCCCAAGTCTGCGGCTTATTATTATCGTGGACCCACGAAGGGAGATCTCAGTGCCAACTAAGAACGCTAGATTAGGCAGAACATATAATAAAGATCATTCAATGCATGGTAGAGTGCTCAAATCGGGGGTGCACGACTATGAGATACCCTTTATTTTTACATACATAGCCAGGAACACATTCCCAACAAAAATTTCTCCCATTAAGGGGAATTTTCAAAATGAGTGCATATAGAAAATATGGATATATAAAGAAAATAAAATAAAGATAAAGATAATTATAATTTTTAAAGCTCTGGGTCTGTGTTTTTGCGATCGCTGCGAACAGATGCATCGAACCAGCTCGTCTTGATCCATAAACAGTCTGCCAACTTTTATAAAGCAAAAACACTAGATTAAGCTTGAAATTAAATCATGAGCTCTTGTTATTTGTTAAATTCATGTCTGTAGGCATGGTATTAATTAAACTAAATAGAAACAAGTAACAACGTTGAAGTTGGGAGCTAACGAATGCGAAATAGTCATTCACACCCCATCGCCCAGCTCCAAACCATTCCAAGACATGAAACTACCGATTTGACACGCCCCTAATTGTTGTTGTTCCCAAATTTTGTATCGAGTGTCATGGTATTTTATACAATTTTGATTTGCGATATATATATCAAATTCAAATTCAGTTGAAAATATAATCAAATTATGCGGCAGACCCCATAAAGTATAAGCGTATATATTCTTGATTAGGGCGACAAATTGAGTCTATTTAGCCCTGTGCATCCGTCTGCCCCTTGTAATGAACGCTTCGTTCTCGGAACCTATAAAAGGTATACTTTAAATTTTTATGGAGATTCCTATGTAGTTATAATGTAAATTGTATTGTTAACATTTATGCAACAGGCAGAAATAAAATTCAATAAAGATAATAAGTAAATAATATATATAATACATGAAGAATAGAAGGTTAATAAATATATGATAACAACAAAATAAAGGATACGTCTCTTACTTTTTAGAAACACCCGCAACAATTTCAGCACACAAGAATGTAATATAATCCAAATTAACATTTTTCACACAATTCTTGAAAAAAAAATACAACAAAATTCTGATTCGTCACCTCCAGAAAATGGTCCATGACATTTCTACCACATTTAAGGACCAAGCCAGGAATTTTGCTTTGAAGAAGGCAACGGCATTCTTTCAGTGCGTGCGAGGGTGTGCGCGCGTGTGTGGCTCGGTCTGTGTGTGTTGATGCGTGTGACTTCAAAAATCCCAAAAACGTGTCGGCCAGCATGTTGAAATTGACGTTCCTCTTCAACCATCCATCCATCGCGAAGTCCCCAGTCGAAATCCGTTATAAAAAAGAGTAGGAGTATTACGAGTGCTTCGTAAGCTAAGGCACAAGTTCCGTTAAGGAAACGGGGTTTGAGTTGCGATTTGCGATGCTTACGCAATTGAGGGTGGAAACGGCTTATGATATGGCACAATTTTCAACATTCTATAGACCGTTCGATTTGCTGCTGCTGTTGCTGTTGCTCTTGTTGTTGTTGTTGTTGTTATTATTATTATTATAATTGTTCCCTGTTGTTGTTGTACTAATTGTTGTATTCATCTTGTTCTTTCTGTTGTGCAATAAATCGATGCCATTATGTAACTTGCACGCATTAGACAATTTATTTGTATTTTTTATCTTTTATTTAACGTTACTCATTTTAGACGAAAAGTATAATAATGTAAATTAAACTATCAAAACAAAACTGTGGGATAGCCACACCCCCGATCGACGTACATATATCCGCCATATCTTTGTATACCTTGACTCCATTCACAATAAGAAAAGATTAAAATGTTAATGCGCATTTCATTGAGGGCCAGCGTTTGGGCTGCAATGCCCATGTTATGGGAAATTTAAATATTTAATAACTTTTTTGTTCGGGAACTTTCGTAATCAAATTTTCACAGCGTAATAATGTCATTTATTTGGGTGTGCTTGCCACAGCACAAGTATTATTTTAAATACGAAGGGGCGTAGTATTGAAAATCCAAAAATGATATCCAACGGTAACGAAAATAGAATTCCATTTATCGAAATTGATCGATAATAAGAAAACGGAATAAGTTATCGAATTTTTAAAACAGCATCCTCTTGCGTAAGATATACACGAGTATACGTGATAAATTTGAGATCTGTAGCTTTTGTGGTTGACGATATCCGTGGACATGGTATATCAACTCAGCTCGTGTTGCATGACGAAGAATATATATGTATAGTTTATAGGTTCTGCCACGACCCCTTCTGCATGTTACATACCTTTTCGCAAGAACATTATACCCATTTAATTCCTATTTTCAATACGTCCAGGGTATAAAAACTAAAATTATCGCATATAGGAAAAAAATGTTTGTAATCAATATAGGAATCTTTATATATACAGTAAATGCTAAATATTTCGTATTACGGCATACAAATACCTCAATCAGTTTCTTGACTTATATTGACTTATAAATGAGATGAATTATTGAAAAAATATATGTATTGCGATTGGTCTACGCGTGTATAAATTACTTCACTTTACAATCCGTGTTATTGAAGTCTTAATTGTATATTCAAATATATATATAAATGTATATATAATTATATATATCCATACACATATATTTGTACTTATGTAGCACATTAAAGCGAACAGTTTGCACATAGTTTGCATAGAGATGTATTCAGCGCACCTTATGAGATACACTTTTCAAGTATTCTAATATAGGGTGTAGAAAAACCAGATCATACTTGCATACATTTACAAATGGCTAACCACACACATATGCAAAACTATATAAAAATCTAGATATATATATGCATATATATGTGCATGTGTATAATGGAAAAAGGAATACTCCGTTGTATTTTATTTGCATGTATATATATATATATATATATATATATATATATATATATATATATTATTATACATATATATTTATGTATGTGTGTGTGTGAATTGTGATTTCCAACACACTTTTAATAACAGTTCCACGCGATTTTTATTTTTTTTATAAATGGCTGCGTAACCTGGGATGATTCTGTGTCCTGTTATACCAAGCGATTTACACACATTCAGAGTACTGTCATCTCTGTCATACTCAATGCGTGTGACTATCGCCGTTTCAGGCAACATCAGCATTAGTTAAAAGAGCGCCATCCCGCTCTAACTTCGTCTCGCATGCGCTCAAAATGGCCGCCGTGACGCATTTGCTGGTTGCCTCTGATATACGGTGCTGCTGCCCTTCTCTGTGTCTGGGCAGGTTCGGTCTTTCGCTTGAGAGCTCATTATCGTTTCGCTTGGCTAACCAGTTAGTCGTACACATGCTTGTTCACTGCACACTGCACACCGCCGCCGCAGTTTGATTATTTTGTATTTTGAAGCTAACAAATTGTTAGGCGAAGTGACGGTCACGCAATCCGTGGCGTTGCCGCCGGGTCGCTGGGCTGCCAATTGGCAGATCACAGATCGGCAACGATGTCTAACTGCTTTACCGGAAAATAAATCGAAATCGTGATCGAAATCTAAGTCAAAAATGTATTCATCAAGTGCAGTGAATAAGTAAAAAAAACACTCAAAACGGAATAAACGCCAAAATTCTGAATATAATAACAAGCCCGCCGAGAAATCGAATTACAACTGTAACGTAGTGTAAAATGTAACACAGATAAAAAAGTGATAAAATAATCATATATATATATATACATATATGCAAATATATATGACAGTTATACTTATAATATAATACATATATATATATATATATATATATATATATATATATATATATATATATATATATATATATATATATATATATATAACATACATATATATATATATATGTTAAATATAAATGTCACTTGTTGTCAATCCAGTTAATCAACGGTAATTCATGCCATTTAATCAGATCTAAATCGGAGCAACGGAAATCAAAATTAAAATCTCTTACGCTTAGTTATACAAAAAATAGCTGTATCAAAATGATGCTAACTACGGAACATATTATGCATGGACATCATGCGCATTCATCGGTCGGCGTCGGTGTGGGTCAAAGTGCATTATTTGGGTGCTCAACAGCGGGTCATAGCGGCATCAATCAGCTGGGCGGCGTCTATGTGAATGGTAGACCGTTGCCTGATTCCACACGACAAAAAATTGTCGAGTTGGCTCATTCCGGTGCACGTCCATGTGATATATCGCGAATACTTCAAGTATCCAACGGATGCGTTAGCAAAATTTTGGGCAGGTGAGAGTCGGTGCACCAACGAATCAATTTTAGACTAACATTTTAATAATAATATAAGCCATTGGCCATAAGCTCTTCGAATAAATCTTACTATATCCCCTGCAACTGTTCTAATCGAGTTACTCATGCTTCATCTATGCCCATACAAATGCAAAAGAAAGTCAGAAAACTCTTGTCGAAAGTGCCCGACTAGGAGATACCCGGATACATATGTACATATGGCAAGCAACACATACACACACGCACGCACAAGCACGCGCTCTGCTAACTGCGCTTCGGCTGCAATATGCCTATGTTGTGGAATATTACTGTTTAATAACTGTGGCTGTAGACGAACATTCTTAACCAAACTTGCTCAGCCTGATTAGAGCATTGATATGCATTTGCCAAAGCATAGGTCCCTAGTATTTGAAATGCGTTTTTTGCGAATTTGATGCGAGGGGATGTAGCATGTATAATATAACCAAAGTCAACATTACATAAAAGTCCCAAGTCTCTAAGATGTAATAAATATAGTTTTATAATTCAATTGCATTTTTCGTTTTTAATCGATAACAAAAAAACGAAAGTAATTATCGAATTTTTGAAACAAACTCGATCTGCGAGTGATATACAGGACTATACTACAGAAAAAAGTGCAAATTTGAAGAAGAGTGGTTTGGTAAAGGCTGCTCGACTAGGAAATATTACAAACATGCATTTTACATATATATTGCAGTCAACACATACACACACACATTGTTGTGATTATCGCGTAAGCAAATTTTTGGCAAAGTGTTGCTTGCAATATAAATGTAAACTAATCATAGCATGCTTGCAGTATCGGCTATTCGAAGAGTTCAGGGTATTCCTAGGCGAGCGGTCTCGACTAGAGCACACTTTCTTGTTTCTTACAAAAATTTTAATATTGTGTATTAATAATATTTGGTCAATGAAAAAAGGCGGTCAAAGGTCATAAAGTCATTATAATGTGAGTTTATGGCTCCACGCCATTTCAGATAGTCCCTGCGCTTTGTGATAATTCCTAAGTAAATTGGGAAAAGTCTGGCACATACAATTCTGTTTCACATATTCATTATGATTCCAATTTAACTTCGAACAAAAAGATTGCGAATCATTATAAGGTCTATACTCTATATGCATATATTGCTAGTGTAAGTTTCAAATTTATGTTTCTTATGTGATAATACTTTCTCGCTCTCTCTCTCTCTCTCTCCCTCTCTCTCTCTCTCTCTCATTCTCACTCTCACTCTCACTCTCTTAATGCTATTCTACTTATAGATATTATGAAACAGGATCAATTAAACCTCGAGCTATAGGCGGTTCAAAGCCCCGAGTAGCAACAACGCCTGTCGTACAAAAGATTGCCGATTACAAAAGGGAATGTCCGAGTATATTTGCATGGGAAATTCGGGATCGGCTACTCTCGGAGCAAGTATGCAATAGTGATAATATTCCAAGTGTAAGTAAATAAATAAAAGCCCAATACTATATATATAAACAAAATATATTAACGACATTCAATGCGACATTTTAAACATGATGAAGACTCTGTGTAATGTCTCTCTGACCCTCACTAATATGGATGTGTACACTGTATGGGTGATAACTGATAACTTTGAACTTGGTAACATTGAACTTGGAATTTAAGTGTCACCTTCGACAGATTTATACAACTCCCGACGGATACAAATATGGATGTTCTCTGTTAGAAAAATGATATATACTTAAGGTTTCCTTCAACAATTGTTCACGCAGTCTTTTAATGCAATGCCAATTTGCCTGATTATCTATCTCTAAGTTACCCTTACAAGAGAAATTAGAGATTCTACATGTGTTGTGTGACAGGTCAGGGAAAAGAGGTTTCTCCAAATATAACAGGACATACATAGATATAAATGAACAGTGGATCGCCCAACTTTTTAAGCCCTGAAACCATTGAAAATGGTAAATCAGGGTTTAATGTTTTTGTGAATATGTTTGTAACAGACAGAAGGAAGCGTTACAGAACCCATAAAGTACATATATTAATAATCAGCTCATCGAGTTAAGTCGATATAGCCATGTCCGTCTGTTCGTCCGTCCGCCCCTCCATCCTGTGTTAAACCACAAAAACTAGAGAAATTTGAAATGTATACTCGTGTAATTTACTAATGAAACCCCTTCCCTTATTATCGGTAAATTTCGAAAAATTGACTTCGTTTTTCATATACCGTTAAAGCTACAGACTTCAAATTTACTGTGTAGATCCTTGTAATGAATGTAATGAATTTTAAAAATGTATTTCAAACAGTAGAAACTTGGCAAATACACAGATAAGAATGTAAGTTGATATAAGTTTATATATAATTTTATTTATTTACCTTTCCCTTTACGGTTCGGTTTTTTCCCATTTTGCTTCACACTATTCCTAACCTTTCGAATACACAATTGATAGTAACAATTGAGAACACTAATTCCAATTCCAAAATTTGCTGACCCAAATATGGTAGATCTTATATCTACAGGAAAAATAGGTAAATAGATAGAACAAGAGAGAGTGCGAGCGACGGTTTGCCATCTAGATTGAGAAGCCGAGCTGGCCTACACAATGGATTATAGTAATTTCAAAACAATGCCTGCCGAAGGTTTTTAAAATGGATTAAGATTTAGATCAGATATACTTAGGTAGCTATACTCAAGGTAAGAAATTGAAACTAGTTAGACCCTATTGAGGAAGTCTTGGCCGCAGATTAAAATTAGAAGACAAAATATATGTACATATATAATCAAAATAGATAGAGAGCTTAAGAAATATACTAATATATTTTATATATAGGTTTATTTGTACTTCCTAAAACTTAAAGCATATAAGGATTATCGGAGTAGCTTGGTTAAATTGAAGTTTACATAAACTTAATACCCTGAACCCATTGAAAATGGGAAAATAAGTTTGTTTCCGTTTGGAAGTTGTTGGAAAGTCGTCTTTCTTAAATAGAAACCAACTTTAAGCAAGAAAGAGTGCTATAGTCGAGATATATCGACTAGAGCCCTGCGAATAGCCGATGTGGTAAACATGCATTTTACATATATATTGTAAGCAACACATACACACAACTACGCACGCAGACGGAGGTAATATGAGCACGCGCTCTGCTGAGTACGTAGTTTGAGTAGCGACTGCCCTGGGGCTGTAATACACCGATATTATTGAAAATTTAAAGTTTGATAACTTTTTTGTAGAAGGCATTTCTTAATCAAACTGCATTTGCTGAAGCACAAATCCAAAAACACGTATCTACACATTAAATTTTAATTCTCTAGCTTTAACGGTATACATAAATCGAGTTCCAAACGAGGCGAGTTATCGAAAAAAAAAAAAAAAATTAAACTCATACTGGGTATGGCATACACGATTACAAGACTTTACGAGCTTACGAGGTCGGACAGAAAGGGCTAAATCGACTAAACTCGTCGTCTTGACCAAGAATATACATACATATATAGTACACGGGGTCTGCGGTCCAATTGGATCAGATGATGAAAAGTAAGAGTGCTCAAGTCGAGATCAGTTGTGAAGTTATTAAACAATATATTTGGCCGATTGCTATACATGTGAACACATATGCACATTGTTGTATATTCTAAGAATCGAGTCGTGATTCAATTATCAGCTGCTACTTTCAGGAAAGTGAAATTAGTACAAATGATATCCGCCTGTAGCAGACCGAAAAACTTAATATCTCCTACCGTTTTAGAGGTAGCAGCTTGGCTCAGAGTGGATAATGGATATCGATTGCTAAAAATCAATTTGTACGCCGTTCACACCTACCAAATGATATCGCTATGCCTATTGGGGGGATTGGTAAGTGCGCATACAGGAAAAACTGTATTTTCTACAGTTTTTCTGTCATCTATGACAGATATACAGTCGAGTCTCGATAATTCGTACCCCGCTAAATCGAAAACCTCAATATTTCGTAAGAAACGGCTGGTCCCTTGAAAAAACTTCGTTAATTCGTAAAAATTCCATACATTCTGGTCCCCTCCCTCGTTAATTCGAAGTTTTTTGTCTACTTGGCGATGATCTTGCCTCTTATAATTCGTAATTTCGTTTCGAAACCTCTTGTAATTCGTAATCCTTGATTTTGCTGGAAGTTAAACTACCGTTAGGTCTCGCAGACTATTATGCACGAAATCAGTTTGCTCATTTTATTTGAAGCGTGAAGACGATTCGTAAAAATTCCAAGTAAACGTTCTCATAAAACACTATTAATTTCAATTTCACAAAAACAAGACATAATATCAGCTATTTCAAATCTTTATGTTACGAATAATGTATTTGATCATTTATAAGCTTGGAAAACGGAATAGAAACAAGTACTCTAGTCGGAGGTGCCCGATTAGGAAATACCCTAAACCGCGCCTAACGGCGGTTTTAAATGCACTTCAAAGTTTGCATATAATTTTAAATTAAATTAAAAAATTAAAAAAAAAGAAAAATAAGTAACCTGCATAAAAAAAGTTCTGATGTCACCTTAGAGAATCCAACCCGGGTCTTCATGTCGGCGATCGCTGCTTCTACCAACTCAGCCGTTGCACCACACTACTGTAGGATAGCGAATTCCTAACTAAAGTTTTGAGCTACTGAGCTGCTGAACTTCTGCTTAAAATGCATCCCCAATTTGTCTTTGTTGTTGTTATGAATTCTTAGAATTTTCTAGATGCTTCTGCTGCTGCTACCACGTGCGTGTGTACGTAAACGTTTGGTAAACGTTTTGTTTAATAACATAATAGATTTCATCTACATATATATTATTTTTTTATTTTATTTTATTTTATATAAAGAAAACTGACTACATTCGTGAGTCAAATTATAAAATTACAAAATTAAAAATAAAAACAGAACAGGAAAAAGAAAAATTATATCTATGTTTTACTTAATTTATATATACATACATACGTACATACATATGTGTGTATATTGCCAGCAACGAATACATACACACGCATACGCATACGCTCTGCTAGCTGCGCAGTTTGCTCATCGACTGCGCTGCGCCAATATGTGCATGTTATAGGAAATTAAATGCTTAATAACTTTTTTGCAGACCGACTTTCTTAATCTAGTATTTGAAATAAGTGTTTTGAAAATTTTGGGCGAAGGGGCGTGGCATCCAAAATTTAACAAAAATCAAAATTGTATAAAAGTCCCATTAAGCTAAATACAAGATTTGGAGTCTCTAACTATAAAGATGTAGAAGATATAATTTTAAAACTGAAAATCGATTTTCATTTTTAATCGATAAAAAAACGAGAAGAGTTATCGAAATAAAAACAAACTCGATCTGCGCGTGATATACACAAATCTATAAAAAAAATCAATTCTTTAGTTATTATAGGGTCTGAGATCCACGCGTTCAAACATACGGACAGACGGACAGACGGACAGACAGACAGACGGATAGACAGACAGACGTACAGGGTTCAATCGACTCGGCTTGTCGTCCTGATCAAGAATATATATACTTTATGGGGTCTGCCACGCCTCCTTCTGCCTGTTACATACATTTGGGCTGCAACAAAACCATTATACCCCGATTACCCATTTTTAATGGGTTCAGGGTATACAAATAAGTATGAGGAACATGAAAAAATAAAAAATTACAAGCTGTTTTAAATCTTAATTTTGTTTCGTTAATATGACTTTGTTTATGTTTGATTTAGTTTTTAAACACATAATATTGAAATGAATGTGTATTTTATTTATTTTTAATAAGTTAAAATTGTTGAAAAGACGTGAAATATAAAAACCCCTTCAATTCATATTTTGATTTTTTAAGCCCCGTTATATGGTAAACCCGGTAAAGCGAAAAGCTCTGTAATTATAATATATAAATAAATGAATTAGTATTCCGCAGTCGGTTACGCCCGACTGCATGCTCTAACTTCTTTTGATATGTCCATGCTAGATACATGTTCTGGAGTATATTTACGGATGAAGATTGAACGTGGTTCAAAGAATCTAGTCTTCTTACTTGTTTACTAGTTAGAAGAATTGGATTTGGAAGATTTTGGCATTTTGGGGAAATAGCATATAGGAAAAATCTGAAGACTTTATAATAGAGACGAAATGCTTTGCGTTCATATGGACACATATGGACACAGGGACAGACCCTGAACCCATCGAAAATGGGAAATTAGAGTAAAATGGGTTGTTAAAATCCATGTAATAGCCAGAAGGAGGCGTGACAGACCCCATAAAGTATAATATTCCATATCAGAGGCAAATTGCAGCCCAATCGCAGGCGCTACGCAGTTAGCAGAGCGCGTGCTCATTCGTGAGTCCACGTGCGTGCCTATGTGTGTGTGTTGATTGCAATATTATATATAATAAGCATACCCTGTTTGCAATGTCGGCTGTTCGCTGGGTTCAGGGTATCCCCTAGTCGAGCGGTCTGGACTAGAGCACTCTTACTTGTTTTACTTTTGTCGAAAACTACGCTAAATGCCAACTGCAAAGTGAGAGGATGCGACGAGTCGCAGACCAACAACGAAAGAGCGCCCAAATGGTCACACACAGACGGTGTGTTCGTGTATATATATATTTAAATGTATGTATATGTGTGTGTATGTATATAAAGTTGAATACATTACTTGCTCCGTAAAAGCTAGAATTTGGATGCAAATCCCAGCGACTTTTACATATTTGTAGTTTATAGATTAATAATAATCAACGAACGCAAATATATAATATATTTAGTATTACATGATACTACATATCTCTGCATTTATGTACATACGTACGTACACGTATGTGGGTGTGGTGTGAGGGACGGTCTACAAATGTCCGGTGCAACGCTGTTTGCTTGCCATAAATCGGAACATGGTTAGCCGCACTTTGGTCGTTTTAAAGTGTTGGCACGTGTTCGCGGCCGGGGCCGGGGCCGGGGCCGGAGCAATTGGAGTTGGCATTTCTTTGCATTTGGGTACTTGTGCCTCTTGTTGACATTTTGCTTGCGATTTTACAATGAATTACACGACTTTTTATTGTATGTGCGACATAAAGAGATCAAAAGACATCAAAGGTTTGCTTTTAATAATGCCAATATACAAGCATAGCACACGTTATGGGGGTCCAGACTCTATAAACTCTGATACCAGATTTGCCAGGCTACAAATTTATTTTTCCGTCTGATTCATAACATAGCTACATAAGCGAATCATCCTTACATATATCCGAGCATCTGTCAGCTCGTTGCCAGAGAGGATAACTTTGTTTGGTTTTGAAATCTGTCCTGCTCGGATAGTTTAGTTTGAAAGTCTATCTTGAGAGCAGAGGAAGTCAATGGTAAGATCGAACCGCACTTTCTATTTGATTAAATGAATATAATATGTATGTGCATATCATAAGCAAGCACTGCCAAGTATACTAGTTCAACTTTGGAGCCCACGTCATGAGACATCAAAGATAAAATATATAAGATATGAATGTAATCTAAGCAGCATATATTCGCTGATAATTGTTTTGATAGGGAAACACCCAAAGAACAAGTACATTAAACCAATATACTCTACTTCAACTCGATGCAGGCTCTTCCAGTCTGCCCAGCGTATGTTAAGTAATTAGGTTTAAATGCATCAGCTGCCTTCATCCTTGTTCATTACAACAAACATACATATATATATATATATACATACATACATATATATGTTGAAAACAAGCCCTTTAAAGAAAATATACATACATAATATATATATATATATATACACATATGTGTGTGTGTGTGTGTGTGTGTGTGTGTGTGTGTGTGTGTGTGTGTGTGTGTGTGTGTGTGTGTGGTGGGTGTGTGTATGGGTGTGCCATCACCAAGTTGAGGAACAGCTACTGTGATGTGTGAGTGTTGTATAAGTCGTATTTGTGCAAATGTTTTAACATGCGTATAAAATGTACAGTATTGCCGTCCTGCTCTTGTACAAATACGTCTGATTGGCTGTAACTTATAGCCAATGACAGCATCTTGCGTTGCATTCGTGTATTTCGGGGGTAGGAAACAGCACTACGTGCCACTACACTTACAGAAATCACAAATACACACACATACAGTCATAGGAATTACCTTTTACTTGGATTTCTAATGTTAGTGAAATGTGTGTCTTTTTCATACTTCGGCTTTAATTTCAGGTTTCATCTATTAATCGGGTGCTGCGTAATTTGGCCTCACAGAAGGAGCAGCAGGCGCAACAACAAACCGAATCTGTCTATGAAAAGCTAAGAATGTTCAATGGACAATCTGGCGGCTGGGCATGGTATCCGGGAAATACAGCGGCAGCGCACTTAACGTTGCCCCCAACACCCACAGCAGTACCATCGAATCTATCTGGACAGCTAACCAGTGAAGAGATTCAAAAGCGAGGTGAACTATAATATTTGTACTCAATTGTTTACAGAAACGTATATAAAAAAAAAAAAAAAACTAAGATGTATACTTTCTTTATATATATATTTGAGCGCATTTAAATTGAGCGCATTCAAATGGGGTTCTTTCTCTTTTCGCGTGGGTTTAGACCATGTGAACGCGCCGATCTCAGAACCTATAAGAGCGAGAGAATTTTATGTAAATAGTGGTTAGTTTAAAAATTCGATAGCTATTTCCGTTTTAATGTTGTCGATTAAATTTGAAATCAATATATAGCTATAAAACAAGAAAGAGTGCTCTAGTCGAGACTGCTCGACTGGGAGATACTCTGAACCCTCCATAGAGCAAATATTCAAAAATGTTCCTTTTTTACATATATATATATATACATATATTGCAAGTAACACACACATATTCAATCATACGAACTGACGCATAATCTCGCGTTCTGCTAACTGCGCAGCTTTGTAGATGGACTTTCTTAATCAAACTTCCAGCACAAGCCTTTAGTACTTCAAAGACGTTCTTCTTATAACAAACTCGTATTGCGTATGGTATTCACGAGTATGCATGTCAGCTTTCAGTTCTCGAGGTTTTCTGGTTTACGAGAGCGGTGCGTTCAGACAGACGGACGGCCGGCCGGACAGAGCTATATCGGCTCAGTTGATCTGCCTGATCATGAATATATATACTGCATGGGGTCTGCTACGACTCCTTCTGGCGGTTGTATATAGTACATTTTAACAATACCATAATACCCTGTTTTCCCACTTTCGATGGGTTCAGGGACCAACCAGAGTCTTCTCATAACGAATCGTTTAGTGGTAAATTTAATAGCAGATTCAACTCGTAAATTCATTCCTCTTTCTAGATGTAGTAGATAATATGGTTTTGTTAAAATGTATGTAACAGAGAATAGAAGCCTTGGACCCCATGGAGTATATAAACGAGACGAGCTGAGCTGTGTTAAATGTAAAATAAGAATTTGTAGTAATATCGGCTATTCGGAGGGTTCAGGGTAACTCCTAGTCGGACACCCTCGTGTCCGAAAACGGAAATTAAGTTCTGGTTTAAAATGATATATTATATGTACATGATGTTTTATAATGATATATTAGACCCATTGAAAATGGGAAATCAGGGTAGAATGTTTTTGTGAAAATGTATGTAACAGGCAGAAGGAGACGTCGCAGACCCCATAAAGTATATATATTTTTGATCAGCTTTTTTTTTGATAACTCATCCCGTTTCCGAATTATCGATCAATTTCGATAAATTTGCTTTCACTTATGTGGCCCATTAAAGGTAGAGACTTCAAATAAACTGTGCAAATAGGTGTAGTCAGTGTAGCGGAAATTTTTTAGTTTTTGGATTTCAAATACTAGAGACTTGAGCTTTGGCAAATAGGCACGTATGAAAGCCATAGGAAAGTCCATCTAAAAAAGTTATTAAAAACTTAATTTCCCATATCATAGGCAGTCGAGCGCACTCGCTGCTCAGTTAGCAGAGCGCGTGCTCATATTACGTCCGTGTGTGTGCGTATGTGTGTGTATGCGTTGCTTGCAATATATATGTAAAATAATCATAGCATGCTTCCATTATCGGCTATTCGAAGGGTTCAGGGTATCTCTTAGTCGAGCAGTCTCGACAGAGCTTCCTTACTTATTATCTTTTAGATGCCCCTTCGCCTCATATTTTGAAAACACGTATTTCAAATACTAGAGACACATATGAATCATAAAATTTGATTAGGAAACTCCATCTACAAACTAAGTTATCAAACATTTAATTTCCTATAACATAGACATATTGAAGCCCAAGCACAGTCGCTTCGAAAACTCCGCAGTTAGAAGAGCGTAGTGTGTTTCTGCTGCTTGCAATATATATGTAAAATAAGCGCTACATGTTTGTAATATCGGCTATTCACAGGGTTCAGCGTATCTCCTAATCGAGCGGTCTTGACTAGAACTTCCTTACTGGTTTTAATATGATTTTCTTTAATTAAGCAATTTAATTTTAATTTGAAGTTCGGTTAAAGTTCGGTTAGATTTTTCGAGAGCAATTAAGTATATAGAATCATTACGTTAGAGCAAGTGATTCGCAATTACTACAAATGACGTATAGGGTATTAGAAGTCATTATGATGGGAGATGGGATGCGAGAAAGCAACCCCTAACACATTTGCTACATTGTCACATTTTGTCACAGATGATCAAACACACATCGGGGCAAACAAAAATAGTTAATTTGTTGGTCATTTGTTATTTGCCGTTAAATCTAATTGAGGAGTGCAATTCAGTCCATGAAGGATTTTATTTTTGCTGTTCGCCTTTCAATTGTTTTTGTTTATTCTTCAATCAATAAATAAGGCTGACATATGTCCCTTTGCCCAATGTAAGTAGCAATGTCAAACGCAAACGCAAACGCAAACCCAAAACCAAACCTACGCCGAACCCCTGCCCAACACAACACATCCCATTCCATCTCTCTACCGCACATTTGCGACAGGGAAACTACTTATGCCACGAGTAGAGCTCTTTATTGTGTTTTGTTGGTCCTGACAAATGTGCTGCAAAGATAAGGAAAAGCAATCAACGAAATGATTTCACAAATGCCACTGCATCTTCTCAAAACAGATTCCACTTCATGCGAATCAATGCCAAAGCCTGCGCATAAACAGCCCAACCCCAAAAAGTATTATTGATGTTGTCAGATAGAGCAGCAGGAGTCGATTTGGACCTGTTCATTAGGCTGCCAGAATCGTCCGTTACATAGCCAATATTTTGCCTGAAGGTTAATTGAAATTCAATTAGTATATAAGAAGTTCAAAGGAACTACATATATACTTGTCGGTTACATCGACTAGCGCTTAATAATTTCGATAGGCACAATATGGAATACTTCATGCTTGCTTCCTCAGATATAGTATACTCCATGCATTTCAGATCTATATCCGGGCGATATCTCCCATCCCAACTCCCACGAGAGCACATCGGATGGAAATTCCGATCACAATTCATCCGGCGATGAGGATTCCCAAATGCGTCTGCGACTGAAGCGCAAATTGCAGCGTAATCGAACTTCATTTACCAATGAACAAATTGACAGCTTGGAGAAAGGTAACTTTATCCTACACATGTGTACATATCTATATATATATATATATATGTAATATTGACAATAGAATTCGAACGGACGCACTATCCAGATGTTTTCGCACGGGAGCGGCTTGCAGAAAAAATTGGTTTGCCAGAGGCACGTATTCAGGTTTGTCTTTCCGTTTCGTTTAATTCTTTTTATTTAAGATCTGTTTTGAACAAATTTTCATTAAAGTCTTTTCCTTTCTTTCTGTTTATTTATATTTTTATTGATTTTAATATTTCTATATCGATTATTTATTTTTCGGTTTAATATGTCCCCCTTCAATGTTTCTATATATCCTTTTATATCCCTTTTCCTCAGTATCCCAAAGCAAGGTACAACAGGATAATTCGAAAGACTTGACATCTAGAGTATTACTATTGAGCTAGACTCAGCGTGTGGAAGAGGGCGTTACAAGTAGTTTGTTTTTTTTTTCGAGCTTTATTTCAGTTCAGTCTATGGTAAACGTTTGTCTGAAGTGATTACCCGTGGCTATTACCCACGACCTACGAAAGCGAATTACGAGAATAAGCGAATGCGAATCCTCAACTCGACTCAGTTGATGCACCCCTCTAATTATTTGTTATTAATGTATTTTTTTTATTCTTCTTTCTTGACATTATTATTATTATTTGTGTAACTTAATAAAATCCATTTGACTGTGAAAACACTCGAAACTACTTGTGACTCTGTAAGCAAACTGTTCTCGAGTGCTTTGTCAAGGAGAACAAAAATATGATGGACGGAGAGTCACCGTTCAAGCAAAAAATAATATATGTCATGGATAACAAGTAAGAAGTCGAGACTGCTCGACTAAGAGATACCCTGAACCCTTCGAATAGCCGATATTGGAAGCATGCTATGATTATTTTACATATATATATTGCAGGCAACACATACACACACATACGCACGCACACGAACGTAATATGAGCACGCGCTCTGCTAACTGAGCAGCGACTGCGCGTGGGCTGCAATAGGCCTAAGACATGGGAAACTAAATTCTTAATAACTTTTTTTCTAGATGGACTTTCTTACAAAAACTACAAAATGTCCGCATTCACTACACCTATCTGCACAGTAAATTTGCAGTCTCTAGCTTTAATGGGTCACATAAATGAAAGCATATTTATCAAAATTTATCGATAATTCGGAAACGGGATGAGTTATCGAACAAAAACCAACTTGTACTGCGAATGGTATTCACGAGTATACATGTCAAATCTCAGATCTCCAACTTTTGTGGTTTACGAGATCAGCGCGGTCATACAGACGGACGGACGGACGGACGGACGGACGGACAGACGGACAGGGCTATATCGACTCAGCTCGTCGATCTGATCAAGAACATATATACTTTATACATTTTCACAAAAACATTACACCCTGATTTCGCATTTTCAATGGGTTCAGGGTATAAAAATATTTATTGCCCAGCCCCTTCACAGTTACAGTCGCAGTCAAAGTCAGAGTCACCCCTTTTGTCACCCAGCTCAGTCAGAGGGGTCTCTATCAACTCACTCGACTGTTGATAAGGCTTAAACTTCATTACATGTCAAAATTGGGTAACTTTGTTTGTTATGTGTACATACAAACCCTTAAATATTGGCAGAGAGATAGAGAGGTATTGTGGTTTGAGCATCAAGTATGCGACACACTGGATATGAATAAAGGGATCTCTTGAGTTTCGAGCGACCAGATATGGTTTAAATTTCATCATCACGCATGCATATCCTTTACTAAAAGATGACAGAGTGATAGATAGAGCTATACCTTCGCTGAGCGAGACTCTCTCTCGAAGCTCTCTAGCTTCACATATTTCCTACATATTGGTTAAATGCGGCCTATTAGGATTGAACCAAATTATAACTAAATTAGACTAAACAACTGTTCTATCTACTGAGTTTCAACATACATGTATGTTTCGATCAAATAGAAAAGGGTATACAGACTTCGCCAGCTGCCAGCTGCCAGCTGCTTTTTACTGTGGGCTGTCTGTATGTTTTTGTTGCTCCACTAGGTAAATCTACATGAAACGAATTGCATTTTGAAGCATTTATAAATGTCAAACGCAATTTCATTATGTGAAAACTCGAGTGTCGAAACAAGTGCTGCTACAAAGCCACCATGACTAAGTACTTGATAGTAATTCAACAATTCGATCTGTGTATACAGATCGTCTTAGCGGGGTTCTATTGATGCAAACAAAATATACCCCTATTCCTCTGTCTGTATGTATCTGTCGTATCGATATCATATAATTTGTAAAGCAACCTCGATCTGCGCGAGCCATATAGGAACCTCCAAAATAAAGTTTTGGTCGGTAGCGTTAATAGATTCTGAAAGTGACACGTTCATACCGTAATATTATATCTAATACAAGTATAATCAGAATCGAACGTCAGCTTCAAGTGGTGGGATCATGAGTACAGTAGTACAGGAGTCTGGCGTGTGTGTTTCCAGATGCACAGTTGAGTGTACTTATATGCACGTAAACAAGCTATAAAGTGTAAGGTGTTCAGACGATCCCACTAGGGATGTGAGAAATCGGCAATATAGAATCTTGTTCCGATTTGAAGGCTTTTAATTTAACTTCCTGTATGTCTATCTACGCTTAAATGGGAAAGCTTTCACTTCTGCACCCCAAATAACAGCTGATTTCTTTTCTTGGATTCGCTTCTTTGGGAAGAGTCAAATTTGATCTGATGTCTTATATTTCTACAAATTAAATTTTATTTTTATCGTTATCCTTGTGTTCCTCTTCCTCTCCCCCCCCCCCCCCACTCTCACCCAATACAACTAGTATATAATTTAAGAAATTACAATTTTGAGAATCTTATGATTTATGTTCCATTCAGGTTTGGTTCTCCAATCGGCGCGCCAAGTGGCGGCGTGAAGAGAAACTGCGCACCCAACGGCGTTCAGTGGACAATGTGGGCGGCGGAGCTGGAAATAGCGGCCGTACTAGCTCTAATAATCTTACCACAGGTAGCTCGGCAGCTGGAAATGGGACTGCAACAAACAGCTCGACACACAGCATTGGCAGCACGGCTGTGTCAGACGGAACAGCAGTGGCAGCACCACATGCCACAAGCAACAACAACAATAGCCTAGCCGAAACTTCTAGTGGACCAACAGTAAGTATAAACAAAGTGCTCTAGTCGATGCGTATAGGAGATACCTGAACCCTCCGAAGGGCATCGCATACATACATATATATGTATATTGCAAGCAACTCATGCATACAATGCGACGTACGCACACGTTAGCACATATATAATAAACATTCAGTTCATTCAGTGCATATTCTGTTAATTGGCATATATTGAATATATATATATATATGTATATATATATATATATATATATATATATATATATATATATATATATATATATATATATATATAATCATATATAATATATATATATATATATATATATATCATATATAATATATATATACATATATATATATATATATATAATACATTATATTTTGGGCACAGAAATTAGAAATTCCTTAAAAAACGTAAATACGGTTGAATTCACCTTTACTTTACAGTGAAGAAGTGCAACGGCGGTGTTAGTAGAAGCGGCGGTTAGCCCTGATTCGTATCCAGTCGCAATTGGGCGAATTTATAATAAAAAAAAAATATTTTTTTTTCAATTATAACGTGCCGTTATTCGTTGAGATGATTCTCTTTGTTGAGTACTTAGAGGTTAAAGGTTGAAATCCAGATGATGTGACATCGGCCTTTCTCTTACAAACTTATTTTAATCTTTTTGTATTTGTTGAACAAAAATATTGTAATGTAGTATGAAGTAGTCTTGTTAATTGACATATGATGTACGGTTAATGATGGGCACGTAGATGTTCAAGTCGTGGGATTTCGTAATTTCGGTTTTATTGGTGGTTTTATTCTATCTACTTGATAACTTGAGCCCATTGAAAATGGAAACAAAGATTTTGTAACTGCCAGAAGGAGGCGTGGCATATATATATATTCTTGATCAGGAAGACAAGCCGAGTCGATATACATATGTGGTCATTCAAGCTTTACACTTGCCAACAGGTTACTCCTGTTCACGTCCAACTCCTCCTCTAGATCAATCTACGAGCCTTAAAAATAAGTAAGAAAGCTCTAGTCGAGAGTGCCTCTGAACAACCGATAATATAATTGCCGATAATGCAATATATATGTGAAATAAGAATGGAATGTTTGGAATTGATCCTGCGCTGACCTCAAAGTATCCTCTAGGCCGTTGCAAGGCCAACGACCTTTTGGAAACCGAATTGGTTTTGGGATTGGCCACCGACGTTTGCGGTTGCTTATAACCAGCTTTAACTAATAACCGTAGACTAACTTGTCCAAATAGCTAACAAAAATGAGAAACGAGCAAATGTTTACTTAAAGACAGAAACAACAGAGTTATGGACTTAAGGGAGCGAAGTGCACACTCTGGTCTGTTCATTGCCCAATCTGGTTGCTCAGCAGTTGGCAACAAAGTAAATCGATGACTTATATACCCTAGTCTGCTTTGGTTTTTTATTTTTTGTATCTTAATCTTTCTTTCAGATACACGGAGGCGAGGCCAGCAGCAATACGCATAACTCTGAGAGCCCACCTTTGCAAGCCGTAGCACCACGCCTACCTTTAAATACCGGTTTCAACACAATGTACTCATCCATCCCGCAACCAATCGCAACTATGGCTGAAAACTACAAGTAATTTTAATATTTTTATATGCAATTGGATATTATTATTACACTATGAAGATTGCTTGAATAAAGTGCATCTAAAACAGAAGTCCTCAAGTCCCCCACAAATAAGGCACATATAGTGCTTGTGAGTGTTTTGTGCTAGGCCAAAAAGCAGGTCTACTGGAGCACTCTGACTTATTAATCATGTATATATATTTGATAGAATTTATATTATATAATATATAATGGTCTGCATACATGAATGAAATGTGTTGTCTGCTTTCCCGCACTTTTCATAGCTCGATGACATCATCGTTAGGTTCGATGGCGCCGACATGTTTGCAACAAAGAGATAGCTATCCATATATGTTTCACGATCCACTATCCCTTGGATCGCCCTATGCGGCCCACCCACGGAACACCGCCTGTAATCCAGCAGCAGCTCATCAGCAGCCGCCACAACATGGAGTTTACGGCAACGGGTCGACAGTTGGCACAGCCAATACAGGTATTATTCTATATTAATATTCACGCAGCTTACTTACGCACTCATCATTGCAAACAAGTACCAAAATCGCGGTCGGGCACTATCGACTGAATAATACTGCTTCACGGTCTAAAATCAGATGATTCTTTTTTGTTGAAGCAGCCAGAAGGTGCAGCAACTTAGCTGTTCCATTTCGCCACGACCCAATTTATATAGTACATAATTTTTGGAAAATCAGTAACTACCAGATGATTCAAAATTGGATAGTTCAAATCAGGGCATAATCCTCTTTTGAAAATATATGTAACTGGCAGAACGCGGCGAGGCAAGCCTCATTAAGTATATATATTCTTATTCAACCGACAAAAAGATCCATCTGCCCATGCGTATGAACGCTGTGATTTCGTACACCACATGTATACACATGTGTATCCCATACGAAATATTATTTTTTTCGATACTCATCCGTTTCCTTATTATCGATCAAATCCGACAAATGGTGCTAGAGTACAAAATTTGCTGTGTAGGTCCTTTAATAACATTGACCATTTAATTGGATTTGACGAATAATTTTTGTGTTTAAATATATGTAACATATTCTTGATCAGAGTAACGAGACGAATTGAATTAGCCCCATCCGTCAGTCCATATGTTTGATAGTCGGTCTCAGAACATAGAGACTTGAAATACTTTTTAAGGTTCCTGTATATCACGCGCAGATCGAATTCCTTTTTCGTTTTTTTTGGTATCGATTAAAAGCGAAAATCGAAATTCATTTTTAAAAACGACAATCGAAATTCATTTTTAAAATTATATCTTTTACAGCTTAAAGTTAAGACTCCAAATCTTGTATTAAGTTTGATGGCCCTCCGCCATTCACCCCAAATTTGTAAAGCGCATATTCGTGCGTTAGCAAATACACATAAATGAATGCCATAATCACGCTGTACAAATTTGATGGTACATAAATTTATCATGCTTCTAGTGGACGTATCGAAAAAAAACCTTAAAACTGGCATACGAGGTTGTATTGGGTAGTTAGTAGTCCCGGAAGTCGTAGTCATGTAGTCGGACACTCCCTAGTCAAGAGCACTCTGTACTTGGAATGGGGACATGATATTGGTCAGCCACTTACTCATCAATTGAACCCGTTCTCATTGCAGGTGTAATATCAGCTGGTGTTTCGGTACCTGTACAAATATCGACACAAAATATCCCCGATTTGACAGGCAGCAATTATTGGCCGCGGCTTCAGTGATCTTCAATATTTAATTTGCCAAGCGAACTGCTGTCGAAGGCCGCAGCAGTGGCCGCTGTCGCCGTTGCGCACGCTGTTGAGGAAACAATTGGAAACATCAGCGGCAATGGAAACCTCAGCAAACCGTCAATGGAAAGCCCACCAATGCTATTGCCACAAATAGCACCAATATCATCAGCATCATCATCTGCAGCAGAACAAGCATCAACAACGCCACCACCCTTATACTTCAATCTAGCTGAAACAGCGGCGATCAGTCAAAATTTTACGCCACCACCAACACCGTCCGTATTGAACCCTGGGCCGTCTGGTACAGTCACAACATTCAATCACTCCACGCATTCCACTGGCTCGCCCATATTTCAACATGCTTTCCATCATACTCCAACGTATAGTCATCCTCTTTTATAACCCCCCGATCAGAAAATTTTTGGGAGTCTCAATATATGATAAACAATAATAAAATTATTACATATACATATTTATATATATACAATATATATATATATATATATATATATATATATATATATATATATATATATATATATATATATATATATTCATATAAGTTTATGAAATATTATATTATTGAATGATAAATAAATCTTCATATCATTGAAAGCAGATCATCTGATCTGTTCTGAGCAGTGATCGAGGAGCATGTGAACCAAAAAACAACAAATAAATCATATATCAAATAAGTTCTTAATTTATATTTGATTTAATTATAAAATTAATTAAATATAAATAATAGTGTTTAAAAAAGAAAAAAAAAATATATATATATATATATATTTATTTATTTATTATTATACATTAGGCAAATGTAAATACCAGAAGAGTAATTTAGTTGTAATTCAAATTTTCAAATGGAATTAAAAGTTTAAAGGCACACAAAACTTATACAAATTTTGTTTTTATTTTTTTTATATTCTTTCAAGCAGTTCCACCTTGAGTGCAGTTATTATTTTAGTGCTTCATACTTCTTTTGAATGTCTTTCAACAAAAAATAATAACAGTTATAGAAATATCCTTATAAAAATAAACATATGTATATAGAAAAATATTTGGAACAGTTTTGGCATTAATTAAAACAATTGTTTTTAAATATTTCGCAACCTAAACAATTTAAAAAAAAAAAAAAAGCTTGAAAAGTGTAAAAATATATTTAAAAACAAATTTAGATAATATTCGAGAAAATAATTTTAAAATTTTGATAACTTTCGTAGTTTTGGAGCTGCACTCTTGATTGTGGAATGCACCCATGTTTGGAATACAATTTATACGAAATCACATATTTTGGTTTATTACCATCCTCATTTCGACATGTCAGTCTACCAAAGTTCTTTGCGCTTGAGTCTAGTATAAATATACATGCATACATGCATAGATGGATATGGCATTTATATATTTTTGATTTTGTAAAAAATAAAGTTTTTGTTTTCTTTTATTTTCAAATATTTTTAAGACCATAACAAAATGAAATCGAAAATAATTGCAACGAATCTTAAAAACCCGAATTAAGTAATTAATAAACTAAGTCGAAGCCTCATATACACTCATGCAGTACACCTACTTAGAATTAAGTTAAACTGAATTGTAATGTTTATACATACATATGTGTCCAAATATATGTATATATGTATATATGTATATATTATGTATATACATTACATATATACATATATATAAATACATATATTTATATATACTATATACATTATAATTGTATTTAATCTATGGTTCGAATTTATGTGTAAAAACAGTCGATGTAAGATTTTTAGTATTAGTCACATCATTTAAAAAAAAAAGAAAAAATAATAAATTCATATGTATATCTTATATATAAAATTGTCGTTTCACCATGTTTGGTACCATAGTCCATTTTACGTGCCTCTTAAGTAGCTCTGCCAACATTTATTTTTAATATCCCTGACTGATAAAGGTCCTAGAGAAAGTTGCGATTTCGAATGTATATATGGCGCTATGGCGACCAAATGGCACGTAAGTAAGTGTTAGAATATCATATATCCTATGAAGATCGATAAAAAATATGTATGCCTACGCCCACTGGGGGCGTGGCAAATTGGATCTGACTATATTGCAATTTTGCAAATGCTTCTATATTTTGGACACTATTGACGCTAAAAACTATTATTCGTATTAACTTCCCAAGTTCAATAAGCTATCGCGGATATATCGGTCGTGGGATATCCCATGAGTTTATACCTCCTACAGTTTTAGTGCTAGAACCTTCAAAATTGGATGCTAGGTTACTGCTAACCTCCTTATTTTTAAACAGTGTAAGCGGACTGGACTGGGCAAAAATTATATGTATTCGCCAATTGGGGGCGTTGCAAATAGGAGGAAAAACTACCGTTTTTTATCTATAAACTCACAATTTAAAGACTTTTTGGCATTTTACCACTTTTATTGATTTTTTAAATATTATAAATGTAAATAAAAATATTGTAGTAAAAACAACTAAGGAAACTCTAGTAGAGACCTCTCGACTAGGAGATGCCCTGAACCCTTCGAATAGCCGATATTCGAAGCATGCTATGATTATTTTACATATATATATTGCAAGCAACACATACACACACATACGCACGCACACGAACGTAATATGAGCACGCGCTCTGCTAACTGAGCAGCGACTGCGCTCGGGCTGCAATAGACCTAAGACATGGGAAACTAAATGCTTAATAACTTTTTTTCTAGATTGACTTTCTTAATCAAATTTTCACAGTGTGATTATGGTATTCTCATGTATGTATTTGCCAATGCACAAGTCTCTAGTATTTGAAATACAGGTTTGTGCAAATTGTGGGCGAAGGGGGCGTGGCATCCAAAATCCAAAAACTACAAAATGTCCGAATTCACCACACCTATCCGCACAGTAAATTTGAAGTCTCTAGCTTTAATGGGTGACATAAATGAAAGCAAATTTTTCGAAATTTATCGATAATTCGGAAGCGGGATGAGTTATCGAAAAAAAAAACAAACTCGTACTGCGTATGGTATTCATGAGTATACATGGACGGACAAGCGGACAGGGCTAGTTCGAATCAGCTCGTCGAGGTGATCAAGAATATATATACTTTATGGGGTCTGCTACGTCTCCTTCTGCCTGTCTGTTACATACATTTTCATAAAAACATTTTACCCATTTTCCCATTTTCAATTGGTTCATAAAAATTCAGAGTAATTCACAAATTATATTCATATTTATTTGGAAATATTTTACACGCACGTACATACACACACATAGATGCAAATACAATAAAACATTATTCAGATAGATGTTACAAGTATTTATATTATATATATATATATATATATATATATATATATATATATATATATATATATATATATATATATATATATATATATATTTATTTATTTATATATATATATGTGTGAGTTTGGGGACTGAACAATCAGTCGACTTACATATTGTATAGTATATATTTATATGATGGTATGATATATGAACGCATATGAACCACAGATAAATTTATTTATAAAGCAATTGGAGCATACACAAAAAGTTGTATTTTTAGTTTACAATTTTCATCTTTTTTACTATAAAAATTGCTGAATATATATTTCCTTCATAAATTAACAGATATGTTAATCTAGAAGCTTTATTATTATTAATTTATTTTTGTATTTTCATTTATTGTTTTATCGATTTGTTTGTTTTTTATTTTTTTGAAGATTAATTAGACACAAATTTACATAATTTTATGGACTATTATATTTGATACAATATATTTTTACGCACAACCACAATATATTTTTTGGTTAAAGCCTTTTTGGCCATCAATAAATTTACATTAATTGACAACCATCAAAGCCCACAAACCAAACAGAAAAATATGTTTGAATGAAAATTGTCCGATTTGATAATTATGTACAAACTGAACTAAGCTGAATTTCCCATTTTATAACTTATATATATATATATATATATATATATATATATATATATATATATATATATATATATATATATATATATATATATATATATATATATATATTTCATAACTAACTTGTGATAGTTTTCTCATTCAATATTCAGTTGCATTCGAATAATTTTGTTTAGGGTTACCCCATCTCCATTCAGGGAACATTCATATGGCTTCGGAGTTATATTTGAGATCGTCTATAACACCAAGACCTATAAAGACTTTGAGAGTATTATTTTTGCACTCCAAGTTGCTTCATAAATTTGTAAAGCCCTGCACCATGAGCCTTTAATGACTAATCCGTATGAACTTATACCAGCTATAGATTTATTTAAAATAAGCATTGAACTTGCTCCTGCAGCACGCAGATCAGTTTTGTGACATATATGAATAAAAGCATTATGGAACTTCAGTTTGTTGAGCTTGTCTCGTACGTAAATGTTAGTCATTATAGTAATTAAATACACAATTAAAGAGGAATGAATTTACGAGTTGAATCTGCTATTAAATTTACCACTAAACGATTCGTTATGAGAAGACTCTGGTTGGTCCCTGAACCCATTGGGAAAATGGGAAATCAGGGTATAATGTTTTTATGAAAATGAAGGCATAAGGCGTGGCATAAGGCGACTCCATAAAGTATATATTCTTGATCAGCTCGACGAGCTGTCGAGTCGATATAACCATGTCAGACAATGTGAACGCGCTGATCTCATAAATAATAAAAGCTAGAGATCTGAAATTTTAGGTGACTCGTATATACTATACGCAGTAGAAGTTTTAGAAATTCGATAATCATCCCGTTTCCTTATTATCGATATATTTCGATAAATTGACTTCGATTTTCGTATACCATTGAAGCTAGAGATTCCAAACTCACTGTGTAGATCCGCACAATGAATAGTAAGATATGAACGACATTGTTGCTTGTGAAAGTTTGAACAAAGTCCATCTACAAACAAGTAACCCTCCGAAGAGCCGATATTCTAAAACAAGCTCATTTGCCTATTTGTTGCTTGCAACATATATACAAATATGTAAAAGAAGCACAGCATTTTGGAACATGAGCTCTTCGCATGGTCAGAGTATATACTAGTTGAACAGTCTCAACTAAACCATTCTTGCTTGTTTTAGTCGAAAATTAATGACAATATAAATGAGGAGGAGCGGATCCATTACAGAGTTTTGATGCAGAACTCTTGCTTAAAGTATAGCTTAATTTTAGTTTGCCGAATTGGGTTGGCCTGTGCTATTAAATGCGTTGTTAGCCAGACCTCTTACTAAACTCAATTCTTATATAACGATATATATAGTAATAGCTTATAGTTGAAACGATATGAATCTGTTCGAAGATAAAAAGCCAATGACAGCCGGAAACTTGGAAACTTTTAACATACACCCTATCGACTTGATCAAGTAACTATTTGTTTTACAGTTTTACATAAAATGATATAATATGCGGATCTAATCCTTTCAGCTTATTGTTATTCTGTAACTCTACGGAAACAGTGAATTACGAACGGGTATTGCGCAGTCGATAACGTCGCTTGCAACTTTCTTACGTTGAGTTTTAGTTTTAGATTTTCACATATATTTTTAGCACTCACATATTACACGAAATTATTTATTAGACCTTAGTTAGTAGTTGATACAATTTTTGCAATATCTGCAGGTCATGTATCGGTGGTATATAGTAAACTTACACACATAAGTGTGGAGGTGAACCATACAGTGCGTTTTTTTTTTAACTGATGTAGCACGTGTTTACATAAACATATACATATATATAATCGGTAATGCGATAAATTAAATATGCTTTGACTGCTCTTTGTGTAGGGTATTCAGTCTTCGATCATTTAGATGCAGCAACAAAATAATAATATGACACATACATATATTACGTACAGTATATAACTATTGTTTTGCAGTATTGGTGGGTTATTTAATATACTATATAATCTAGTTATTTATTACCATTATTTTAATTAAGTTCCTCTACGGAATTCAATTTTGGCATTACATTTGATTTTCTCTTTCGCAATTTAAAATTAAAAAATTAAATAGAAAACAAATTAAAGGAAACAGTTTTCTCTGCTTTTTAGTTTTTCAATCAAATCGCTGATCAAAGCTTAATTTTACAAACACACACATACATATTATAATTAAGACATTTATTTATTACCGTTTTTATATGACCGATATTTTCTATATTCATTCATAAACTTTAAAGGTAGTCCGATAATTTTTTTCGATTATTTTCGGCAAACTTAAATTTCAAATAAGATGAGTCGATTTTAGCGAAATAAGCTAATCGGATTTTACAATATCTATCAAAGCTATTGTGCTAGGCATCAATCAGTTCTCTCAGTAGTCTACTCTATATAGATGTAGATCTATAAACTTTCCAGTGGTAGTGTTTTTTGAATTGTTAATAAGTATTTGGAAATGGATAGCGACTGACTGCAACGCTTGTTTTTTTTTTTTTTTCATTTTTTCATTCTTATGTATTTTATGTTTTTATACACACATGATATATTGATACATATTTACTTTATATAGGTGTTAGTGATATAAAATTGACCAGATGAACTTAATTTTAATAAAGTCTAAAAAACTGCTCGCACATGTTTACGCCAATTTTACCGCTCGTTGTATATAATGGAAGGAAATACCGCATTCTCCCACTTCGAATCCGTTTATATAGGAATATTTAATAGAAATACAAATTTAATTTCAATTTAATTTAATAAAATATAATTTATTCCATTGCACATTTATGAACAATAGTTTATCTAAAAAAAAAATATAAAAATAATATATATATATATATATATATATATATATATATATATATATATATATATATATATATATACAGTAATTGAATGTAAAAAATAAATAATTTACAAATATATAAATTGTATGAAATTATGAATAAAACCTAATAAATTACAAAGATGCACTTTATACGAAACTTACAATAAAAATAATATATATATATATATATATATATATATATATATATATATATATATATATATATATATATATATATGTGTGTGTAATAATTAACTGTAGTATGTAACCAGGTATTCCTCTTTCTCTATATATTATTTTATTTTCTGTTCTATTTGCTGTTAAGTTTTCGCAGGGACAACCAGGTAACATAGTAATCTTTTTTTGATAGAAGAACTAAGCCAATACAGAAGTGTTCGTCTCCCTTTTTTACTACACGTGACATTCGTAGGTGCGATGGAGACTACATATATAGTATTTGTTTTTAAAAATTAAAATATCAATTAGTAATGTATATTAAAATCAGTCGATTTTGCATTTTGCATGAATTATTTTTATATATATTATATTGAACATCGTTTCTTAGACAATAATTTACCGAAATGCAGTATAGTACACACAATAAGTATTCAGACATAATACATTCACATGCACATAAACATATATATATGTATGAATGAGCAAAAAGTAAGTTGTATTATATTCCATTTCACAATTCTTATGTCTGCGAGTCGGTGTGGAATGATATTATATATATATATATATATATATATATATATATATATATATATATATATATATATATATATATTATGAATGTGCTAAGTTATATGGCAGTTCTACCTATAGCAGCTATAACAACATTTATGGCTGCATTTTACATACATTATTGAAAATGGTTCATTTTTCACTTAAATAAACAAAATTTTCCTTAAATACACACTGTCATACACACACACGACACACAGTACAATGTACAACACACAAATTTTTACTTATATATATAAATATTATTTTTTTCATAGGTGGTATATTTTATGGTATAATATATATATATATATATATATATATATATATATATATATATATATATATATATATATATATATATATATATATATATACACGAAATAGATTTTCCTGTTCATACGCATAATTTGAATGATACACAGATAAGCATTTTTATACTGTTATGATGATTAAAATCTTGGGTTTCCTTTTACTGATGATGCTTATTCAGCTGACATTATATTATGAACTTGTTCCAATTTGTATGCCAGTCTTTGTTTTTGCGAAAATTCATCCTCCTCCAGAGTCACTGTCAATTGTTCATTGTACTTAACAGCGTACGTGTAGAGCTCATGCAAAGCACAATTTGTATTAAATTCAGTTGTGTGAAGCTATAAAAATTAAAATAAAAGAAAGCGCAATATATAACTCATTCAACTGTTTTCCATGCAAAAAGTAAGAGTAAGTAAGAGACAGGATCTTAACGATCCAAAATCCGAAATATTAAATATCTATTCAGGAACTAGCATTAAATTTTAAATATCCAACTTTTATAGTATTGAGGCAAAGTAAATGAATTAAAGTATCGAATATTATCGATATTGAAATAGTCTCTAAGGACATACGATGCCGCCTGGGTCACGTTTTCAGATAAGAGTATTTTTTATTTGTAATTTAATCGCGTCCTCGGTTCTCTTACCCTAGATTCTTCAGCTAGCATTGCATTCATATCCTGATCAGAAATTGGAGACATATCCCGAATATCTCTGTAATATCGATCAACCCATTTACGATACTCCGGTATATCTTTAGCATATAACAGCTTTGAGCTTGGTGAATCTTTGCCTAATAATAAATTAAGATCATTAAAGTTACAGTTATCATATATATGATATAAATATTATCTCACCCAAACGATGATCAGATGTTGAGCAAGAATCCATAAATGTTTGAGCTACAACTGACAGACAGGAGTCTACAATATTCGATTTATGTATATCAAATACAAAATTTGGATTTTTTATTAAGTTCACCCAAAAACTGTAGAATATATAAAAGTTAAAAATATGCATATAAACAAATTAAATCTAACCAAAATACTAACCGCAAGGGCAAACTGTTGCTTTTCCATGTATGAACGACTTCAGGATCTGTAATTCCGTGCAATAGGGCCTGATCATCTAAGAAGTCAAACATATATTTAATTGCCAGCGGCAAAGCAGAGCCACGATGGGCTGTACTAAATATTGTCTCAAATAGATCATCGACGAACTTCTGCAAGGTGCCCTTCGTGGCCAACAATCGAGTTAAATATATTTCCGAGACCAACTTATTAACACGTTCGCCTTCCTTTTGTATATCACTATCATGATGTTTAACCAAATGCCAATACTTGATGCCATTATCATGCATATCATTGTTCATGGGGCTGCCGGCGCGGCTGAATGTCGGTGAGGAGGAGGTGTACTTTGATATATTCAGGGTTTCATATCTAAAAGGCCAAAAATAAATATAAATAAATAAATAAAATAAAACAAATAAGGAAAAAAAATCAATTCAATTTCAAACAACTCTAGCCCCATAAAACATATCCCTTTTACTTCAGTATTTTTTGCAAACAAAATTCTTCTATTTTAATTATAGTAATAATAAATAATTATATGTATATATTGTCATATTATTTGCCAACCTAATCGAAATTATATTTATATTATATATACTATGGTAATCAACCATAATTATATACATAATTGAATATACATAAATTGATTCATAATCTATTCAATTATTATATTGTATCCATAATTCTCTCATCCACACAAGAACATAGTTCTTAACATTAATACCTAAGTCTTACCTAAATCATTATCCATAATTTATAGTCGGTTTTATTAAACCGTTCATACTTACTTATGAGATTTTTCGTTTTTGTCCGATAGTATACTAAAATTATAGATGGAACTTTGTTTTGGTACTAAGCTCAAGCCTGCACCGTCTGGTACATTATAATGTTGCAATGTGTTGAGTTTTTTCCATTCACTTTCAGTTTTTGAAGTCGCGTCTTCGTCATATAGGATAACACGACCCGTTGCTCCAGTTCGCCATTCTAAAAGAGAACATATTAATATTATGAGGAAAACAAATTAGAAATTGTACGAAATTTGCAACATACCTAAATCTAAGTCGTCTTTACGTGGCCTTTGGCTAGATGGTATATTTCTATATATTGTCTCTAAGCATTTCTCTTTCACTTGACCGATTGTATCGCAGTCGAGAACCTTAACCGACACGTTCTCAGTGTGTGAGGGCAGCATATCTAAATTATTGCAAAATATTGGCTGCTGTATAATGCTCGCGTTGACAGTCATTGGCCGAAAGTCAATGGATTGACGTATAAGTTTCTCTTCACTCAAAGAATAACGAGCCTCGTGAGTACATGCATCGACTGGACCCTTGTCTACTTGACCTTTAACAGCACGAAATAACATATATAGTGGTTCCCCAGCACATTCCTTTAAGAATTTGTAGAGCAGAAATGTAAACCAAGCGCTTAGCATTTTTTCCGCCACACTTTCCGTACGTCTAAGCAATAGTTTTGGATGACTTTTGCCCTCAATGCATTTCTCAATAAGATCACTTAAAAGGGTCTTCAAAATATCGGTACAATATTCCAATTTCGACTGCAGTGTAACCATTATTAATGAGGCGACATTGACGCGTTCACGCATTGAGAAATATCGATTGGATTCTAAGGTTCGTATAAATAGTAATAAAAAAGTTTTGTTCATAATGAGTTGAGCGAATAGACGTAATCCTTTCTCTTTGCGCAACAATTGTGGTGTCTCCCACTGCAAGACGCTGTGATCTTCATGATTGGGAAATAAGATTTTCATAGCATATGAACGATAATCCAAAAATGGTATTCCACCTGATGTTAAATCACCAGTTAAGTCTGTCATTTCTGTTTGAAGCTCTGCAAATGCTTCTTTACACTCAGCTGCAACACGTAATTCCAGTATATCCATCTGCTCTTGCATATTGCGCAGAACACGATTCGATTCTGATGTTTTCTTTCGATATGCCACGAGCAGGGCAACAAATATCAATAGAAATATGACACAGCCGGCGATGACAACAAAGACAACATTATCACCCCAATCCATAATAATATTTGATGATTCATAGCTCAAGATGCCAATGCGATATTCCAAAGAGGAACCAATACGTACGACAACCTCTGGACCATTAGGATTGTTACTGGCAGCAGATGCTTCAGTCGGTGGCCTGCATGTCAACTGCTGTCGTGATAGTGATGTAATATTGCAATAACCATTCCCGATTTTCACCTCAACGTCCGTCTCTTTACATGCGCGATCTAGATTACGACCATTTATGGTTAGATATTCACTTTTAAAATACTTCACCCGCTCTTCAAATGGAAAATATTCCGGATTTGGATATAACTCGAAATGATTATTATGTTTTTTGGATAAATTCTGCACTTTGAGTACGTTGTCCATGAGAAAGCCGTATTCAAGCAACGTTGGATTTTCCGGGTCCAATATCTGGCTATCTGCCTCAATAACTGGCGAAGGGCATTTCATTTTCGTATCAGTGTGTACGCGGCATTGACTAGCATACATCTGACCATTATACAAAACATAAATGCTTGGCGCTTGTATGCTAGTAAATTGCGTGCCAATAACAACGATTCGTATACCACCTGCTGGTATACCTTTTGGTACTTTAATCTGTGCACTAGGTCCGGAACTAACGTGCTCAACCGTGGGATCGAGTACATATTTGAAATTGTAATCGTTGAACTCACGCGGTCCATTATCGAATGACATTTTGAGGCGACCCTCAATAATACCAGGTGATGGTGATGTCCGACATATCGCTTGCGATGAGTCTGTACTTATGATTTTACATGGTAAATGATCATTTATAAAGGCATGTATACGTGAGCCGGCATTTAGATGTTTGCCAATAATCCGTATCTGTGTACCACCGGATGTGGGTCCGAAACTTGGATAAAAATTCGATATTTTTGGATCAACAAATTCATAATCTTCTTTCGACTCGCCACGATAGTCACCGATTTGAACCACAATGCGTCCATTGCGATACATCTGCTCTCCGGGACTGTCCACAGTACAGACAATCTGTTTTGTATCAATGTAAAACTGTTGAAATGGCATACAATTAATGCCCGCAATCCGTACGCCCGAGTAGATATCGTTATAGTTCTTGCCAAGATTTATACCCTTAATCGTTATATTGGTGCCGCCCTCCCAGGGTCCAGTTTTTGGGTCAAAGGAATGTATCTCTGGATTTGGACAAATTTCGCTGCGATTCAGCCAATCCGTTTTGCCCTCATTATTCTTGTTGCACTGCTCAACCACTTCACACGTATTCGTCGACGAACACCAACCGCAATTATATTTCTCAGCCAACGCCAAGCATATGCCACAACTGTCAGCCATGTCACGACATCGATATATTACAACTGCAAATAAAAAGCAATCAATTATATATTGTTAGTCACAACATAAACATGTTTGCATACAATGCTGCCTATCAATTTAACAGATGCTCTGATTTATACATAAATCCTAGGAATCTACACAGTTAAATATAGGAAAAATCAAATTGATGATAATATACCGATATACCGATATATATGTATATATGCATATATGCACATATATATATAACATAACATTAACATGTATTAACATAATCCAAAACACAAACCAGAAGTGACATATGCATTAACACACTCCATCCACACACAACACAACCTATAAACAGCATCCACATCACACTTCACAACACAATTATTCTCAATGGGTTGAAACCGGACAGGAATGGCAAACCCAACTTAAGTAAATTTGTAAAAAGTTTGTATCGGATAAACCGTCGTCGAGGGACCGACATGGATATATCGAATAATCTAGTCGAGCTGATCAAGAACATATATTCTTTACCACGCCTCTTTCTGTCTGCTACATACATACAATTTCACAAAAACAAAAAATGATTTCCCATTTTCATAGGGTTCAGGGTACAACAATTGGTAAAGAATATTCTTTTGAAATAAAATCTTAAATATTAATTATTTTGGAAATTTTAAACTTACCATGTATATTATGAGGATTATCGAGAGGTTTTGATCCGCCCCAGATAACAGCAAAAGTTGCTGTCAAATTCGGTGAACGTGATGTGTACTGAAATTCCATGCTGTCGCAGTAGATTGTGTCGCCTAACAATTGGGCATTTAAACTGGTGACACGACCCTCTATATTAAATTGGCAGACGAAACGTGTTTGCACAATGAATTGGCCAATAATGTGAACTTTAACCTTAATCGATTTACTAGTACCAGCAGCAACAAGTACCTCACTCCCATCGCCTGTGGCATTGATGGTTGGACAAAAGCCAGGACCTGAACGATAACTCGGACCTATACGACTAACGCCTGTAACCAAGATATCATTGCGACAGTTCTCAGCCGTATCGTGCGTACAGCGATGAGCTTCCACACACCAATCGCAAGGGAATTCCGACGATACGCACCGTGTACAAGATGAATGTGTGCTGCAGTCAAAGAACGTAAAGTCTGTAGAGACTAGATCCGGTCCATTCCTTGTCCGTACAGATAACTTGGCTGTAAAATGATGTTTGCCCTGCTCAATTTGTGGCAACATATCCGTACGCGGTGTTGTACAATTAACGCCATTTCGTTTCTTTGTCGCATTCGTAAAGAGTGCTTTGTCTTCGGTGGTGAATGCGCATATTAAATTCTCTTTCAACTGTGGCAAATGATCGATGATCAACTCTAAGGTGCGCGCAGTTGTCCGTTGCAATTGATGTGGCACCACGCTGGTGATTGTCGTACATTTGCCCGTTTTATAGCTCACCCAATATAAAGGGTCATTGGCGTCATCCTGGCAATTAGAGCGTGGACTACACTTATTCTCCAATGAACACCACCCACAATATGGATCACGAGCGCCCAAACATTCACCACATGTCTTAAAATCGGCACAATCGTAGACTTTCACTTTCGACACCTTACGATCAGACATCGCATACAGATATAGGTTTTGATTATCAAACTGCATATCCTGTTTAATCGCTGAACCAACATCAACGGCCAGACTAGCATATTCATTAGCAATAGTCGACGATTCAACAACAACTTTCTTAATATATCCATCGGCGGTGCCAATAAATACAACTGTATAGCCGCTGGTGCTTGTGGCCGCCACAGAGGTTAGACGCGTAGTGAACATAGCGACCGGAACCGCTGTAATTGGCTGTTCTCCACCTAACGGAGAATTCACATCCAATCCACAAAAGTCTTCACCTATCGTTTGTAGTTTCTGCAATTAAAATTACGTGTCAATATTTTTATAATCATATAAATATATATTTATGATCGATGTATATTTAGCATCTTTATATATATATATATATATATATATATAAGCATATAATAAGCATATACATACCGTTAGAACGCAAGGCATGCTTGGAGAAATAAAATCAAGTCCACGCATACCATTTCCATTAAAACAGAATTTGATGTTTTGCATAAATTTTCGACGAATCGATTTCAATGAATATATACAAAGTGCTGAACTGTTGGTCGGTGTATTGCTTTCACCTTTTGAGAAAACGGCGAAGAGGACATCATCTTGAATGGAAATGCCTAGGCTTTGGGCTAAATCTAAGCTCGGTTTTCCCAAGAATCCGGCCTGAACCAGATTAAATTTAATACCGCCTTGAGCCTCGCTTATGCATTCAACCGGAATCTCAGTATATGAATAGTAATTAGAGTCCTCTTGACATATTCGCACCAATTTTGTAATATACTCCTTTGGCGATGAATGATGGCTATGCTTCAGTTGAGTGGTAAGGAAATATGAAAAACGTTCCGAACTAAAGCCGTACACATAGTTGACCAAATATGTTTCTCGGGCGTACGAATTGATAAAAGTGCGCGTACCGGTTGTTACCGCCGATGAGGCAATTTGAAACATTTTTGATTTTTCCAATGAGCGTGATGCTACGGCTGGAATCTCACTGCGATACGGCGAGTTATTTGTATAGGTAACACCAACGTACATTACATTTGTCACCGGATGCTGCGGCGGCCCTGGTGCAATAAATGCTACAGTCGATGAGTTGGCATCATTGGAGACAACAGCATCGGGCACCTCATGCTCAACGATGCTAACATTTTGTAAATTACGCACTGTACACGTGCCCTGAAACAGAGATCCACAGGCAATCAAACGAGATGTGGCTCGATCTATGAGTAAGACCTTATTATAATTATCGGTTGGCTTTCGTATCGCATTTAACGGACAATCAAGTATTGTACATTCAACTGAGTCATTTTGTGGACCCGTCTTCACTGTTTCGTGCAGGTCCAAATCTGGTGACAGCTGATACAAACGATTCACGCCACCAACAAAAACACGCCCCGTTATTGAATCCACTAACAAATGATTGAGGATCGTATCAAATTTGGCCACATTTGTGATTACATTGCTATTGCTGCTGCTGCTGCTGCTGCTACCGCTGCTGCTGTTCAAAGATCCCAAATTCAATTCAGTTTCAGTTAGATTAATCTTAAGGGCGGACACGCTTCGTTTGGTCCTATATTTTCTTTGAGCCCATGATACCAATCCATTGCCAAAGGACGATGATGCTGAAGATGATGACGGTGACGTCGATGAAATTCCAAAAATTGTTATTATTAGAAAACAACAAATTAGAATATTCATTTCCACAAATCACAAGCTAATCGCCTCAATGGCGATTAAATATATTGGAGTATTAACAGGAGTACTAATCCTCTTCAAAAATCGTCTTATCTTTTGTTTTGGGCTCTGATGCTTCTTATTAAATTATTATTCTTATTATATCTCTGTTGTATCCATATCCATTTGGCATACAGATTCAGTTCATCTATAACTTTTTTTCTTTATGTTTTATCCCATTTCCAGTCGCCGGCGATGAGCTGCTACATTATTACTCTTTATCAGCAACTAAATAAGAAACATTTATCAAATTTATAGTATTAGGGACATTTATAATATACGAATACGAAATTATTTTTTAGATGTTTCTTTGAAATTTTAAGTATATGTAAATACAATTTAATATATATATATATATATATTTATGAATATTCTAAGCTTACATACATTAAAGATAATTAGATAATTAAATAATAGCATAATAATTTGTTTATAAAAATGATTATTATTAAATTATTTATTTAATTTAATATTTTTACTTGACTTTATTGTGTGTACCGTATGCCATAAAGTACCAAGTACTGTAAAAGTGGCGATTAGTCTATAGAGCCACCGCCCACCGCTTTTATATATACATATGTACATATATACATCAGGTGTAAAATACTCCGCATTGAACGTATATAATGAGTCTAACGATTATTAAAATAGTTGAAAAGTAATTTAATTTATTTAAAATTTAAATATTTCTGAAGCTAAGCTATATAAAATATATATATATATATATATATATATATATATATATATGTTTATATATATATATATGTATGTATACTTATTTATATGTATATTTTTTTGTGTCTGTGTGTTTGTTTGTACGTATGTGTTCATACATGCGCACTTAGCATCTGCAGTTAATTGTTTCTTTTTTTTTTTATATATTTGCTAATAATAAAATATCGACTTACACTTGTAATTCTGTTTTAGGTTCATATTGAAATGGATATATTCAAAACTCAGGCAAAGCACGAATAAATCTGTAATCCTAGAAATTCCTCTTTGACAATTAACAGTTCAGTTTTCACTCTTCTTTTTCCATATATGTCCATATACTACATATGACAAATTTAGCGATTTTGATAAATAAAAAGAATAAGTTTCCTAATTAAGAGTAACAATCAATAATTCATTTTTTTTTCTTGTGCAAAATGAATGTACGCTTTTTGTGACACCCTTACGACACTTACACACACGCACATATTAAACAAACACACACCGACATCGCACAATGCAACCATTCTATTTTCAAGATGTCGATTACATTAAATGATCGATACATGGTCAATTACCGATATGCAAAAATATACAACCCAAACAATTTCAAGATGTCGTTTAAGTGTTCAATACCATTCATCAGTGTTGCATAGTAGTAAAAAATCTAAATTCAACCCAATGCAACGCCCCAATACATCGATATTTTGAAAAAAGCAGCAATGCGTAGATTTTCTCATCTCTATAGTGTGACCACTACACAGTTCCCTTTTCTTTTCAACGTGCCGCGTGTAAAGTTTTCAACAATAGAATTTTTTTAAAATGTCAGAAGAAGTAGATGGAAATAAATCGGGAGCATCCCTTACGTACCCTTTGCAATGTTCGGCACTACGTAAAAATGGATTTGTGATGCTTAAGGGACGCCCTTGCAAGATAGTGGATATGTCTACCTCCAAGACAGGCAAGCATGGCCACGCCAAAGTCCATCTTGTTGGTATCGATATATTTACACAGAAAAAGTACGAGGATATTTGTCCCTCCACCCACAATATGGATGTGCCGAATGTAAAACGCGAAGACTACCATCTCAATTACATTAGCGATGATGGCTACCTAACTCTAATGAACGAACAAGGCACATTGCGTGAAGATCTGAAAGTTCCCGATGGTCCATTAGGTGTTTCTTTGCGCAACGATCACGACAACGGCAAAGATCTTATATGCACTGTGCTAAATGCCTGCACAGAAGAATGCGTTATCGCCATCAAAATTAATACTGCTTTGGATAAATAAAAACGTCTGGAAAAGGTCATCCATCGATCTGATACTGGAAAAGTGTAATGATATAATGAAGAAATATCAATTAAATGATTCCAAAATCCAAGCTATTCGTTTTTATATATATACATAAGTGTGTATTCATGTAGAATTATTTCGATTTGATGACATTCAAGAGTCGACTGACTAAGCCAGTATGTTACTTTTATTTTTAGTAAGGTATATTTTGCTGAATACCTTTGTTATACTTTGTACAAATATGCCGAAAGATTTTGCAAGCACGTGGACCACTAATAATTTTATTGGAGATATGCAGTTGAAGATAGGAACCATTGAGGTTAGAGCGAGATGACACTATTTGTCATAATGAGGATCAATATAAGAATATTTCAGTGTTAGTCACCTGCATACGCAAACACATAGAGATGCACGCATACGTGTGTGTTTATGCATCTTATGTGCAAATTTGTATGTATGTACATATACACGAAAACGTACATAGAGTTTAAACTGATGTTGATTAATATTACCATTATTAGATTCTTTTTGTTTTCTTCTAAATTGTTGGAGCACTCGGAAGTTTAATCAAAATATATTTTGCTAACAATTTACAAAAAGAAAAAATTCCGTCCTATCATCTTACAAATACTGACTAAAAAATTAATAAAACGATGCAGCATATATGGATATACATATACATATGTGCATAAATTGTAATATCGTCACCAATCCAATTTTGATCAGCACGTACATATGTATATAATTTAATTTACAAGAATTTCGATCTGAATCGATATTCACATTCAGCTTTTAAATGCTTTAGGTTTCTTAAGAGAAATCAAGTCTATATATGTATATGTAAATATATATCATATATATAACACACACACCTTTAAAAAAACATCGAAAAAAAAAATTGGTTACATTATTTGAGCAACACCCCTATTGTGGGAATTATTTGATGCCGACAGCAGGCTGCATCGATATATTGGCTTAGCACCACTGTATATATCGAAACACCAAAATGCAACCATGAATTATATATTCACTTTGCAACTACAAGGTAGTACTTCTATATACGTCCGTCAGTTGGTCGAAAAATGTTCGCGTTACGTGTAGCCGCTAAAGCTGATAAGAATTTGCTGCCAATATTGGGGCAATTGTGTAAGTATACATTTAATTCCTAAAAATAATGTTGAGTAAAACAGGGAGAACGTTATTTCAATTTATGTACATTTTTAAAAACTGTTTTTAGTCAGGCAGTAAATTACTTGAAGAAAAGCTAACATAACCTTATTGTTGCGATAGAAGAAACTGATTGCATAATAATTAAAATACATATTTTTATAAGAGTATGTTTATATAATGTGAATATTAAATTAAAAAATAAGTGTCGAAACTCTTTCATGAGCTATTTTCCTAATTTGATTGTTTTTATGTATATATGTATGTATATATATGTAAGAAAATCATACATGTGTTAAAATTTATGGTTTTAATATTCAAAAATATTAGTTGAAAACAAAATCAAACATGAGTAGTCCTGTCTATATAGCAGCCATATTTTATTTCTGAATTTGGAAAATCGTTTTTAATTGGAACTAAAATGTAATCATTCTGACGTAATCCATTTCTTTCGTATACAGGAAAAATGTGTATATTAAGCTTTAACTAGTTTTAGTTCTTGTTTTTGTTAACGAAAGTAAAGGGCACAAAAAAAAAATTAATTTGATAGTTAATTAGTTTCACGAAAAATGTCAACTATAATTAATATACATACATATAACTAATTTTCCAGCTCGCGGTCATGCTGCCAAGGCTGCTACTAAGGCGGCCGCTGGAGGCAATGGAAAAATTGTGGCCGTTATTGGTGCCGTCGTCGATGTGCAATTTGACGACAATTTACCACCAATTCTGAACGCTTTGGAAGTTGATAACCGTTCGCCTCGTTTGGTACTGGAAGTTGCCCAGCATTTGGGCGAGAATACTGTGCGCACTATCGCTATGGATGGTACTGAAGGTTTGATCCGTGGACAGAAGGTGCTCGATACCGGATATCCAATTCGTATTCCAGTAGGAGCGGAAACCCTGGGACGCATAATTAACGTCATTGGTGAGCTACCAATCATTTAAAAAAAATAAATAAAAAATGAGTAAAGAAATTTCTGTATTAAATAGGCGAACCCATTGATGAGCGTGGTCCAATCCCAACTGATAAGACCGCTGCTATTCACGCCGAAGCTCCTGAATTTGTGGAGATGTCGGTCGAGCAGGAGATTCTAGTAACTGGAATTAAAGTTGTTGACCTCTTAGCTCCCTATGCTAAGGGTGGAAAAATTGGTCTATTCGGTGGCGCTGGAGTCGGAAAAACTGTACTCATCATGGAGTTAATCAACAACGTGGCCAAGGCTCATGGTGGCTACTCTGTGTTTGCTGGTGTTGGCGAGCGCACACGTGAGGGCAACGATCTTTACAATGAGATGATTGAATCTGGCGTTATTTCGCTCAAGGATAAGTCATCGAAAGTGGCTCTAGTCTACGGCCAAATGAATGAGCCTCCCGGCGCTCGCGCCCGTGTTGCCTTGACTGGTCTAACTGTTGCCGAGTATTTCCGTGATCAGGAGGGACAGGATGTGTTGCTCTTTATTGACAACATTTTCCGTTTCACTCAGGCCGGTTCCGAGGTGTCCGCTCTGTTGGGCCGTATCCCCTCGGCTGTCGGTTATCAGCCCACTTTGGCCACTGACATGGGTTCTATGCAGGAGCGTATTACCACAACCAAGAAGGGTTCTATCACTTCGGTGCAAGCCATTTATGTGCCAGCTGATGATTTAACTGATCCAGCTCCAGCCACAACTTTCGCTCATTTGGACGCCACGACCGTGTTATCGCGTGCCATTGCTGAACTGGGAATTTATCCAGCTGTCGATCCATTGGATTCCACTTCACGTATCATGGATCCAAACATCATTGGCCAAGAGCACTACAATGTTGCCCGTGGCGTTCAGAAAATCTTGCAAGATTACAAATCTCTACAAGATATTATTGCCATTTTGGGCATGGATGAGTTGTCTGAGGAGGACAAATTGACTGTTGCGCGCGCACGCAAGATTCAGCGTTTCTTGTCACAGCCATTCCAAGTCGCTGAGGTCTTTACAGGACATGCCGGCAAACTAGTCCCATTGGAGCAAACCATTAAAGGCTTCTCTCAAATTTTGGCGGGCGAGTATGATCATTTGCCAGAGGTTGCGTTTTACATGGTTGGTCCTATTGAGGAAGTTGTCGAGAAGGCCGATCGTCTCGCCAAAGAGGCCGCCTAAACGCTATAAACACTAATATTTAACGGTTCTTGCTAATGAATAATATTCAAGCGTATTAAACATGAAAGATGTCAGACAGTTTAAACCAATAAAACGCAACTTAACAACACGAGATTTCGCTATATTTTATTAACATATGACACGGGTTTGCTATGAGGTACCAAAGCTTGGAATTCATTATACGAATGTCTAGCTATACCAAATACGTATTCTATTTATCGATTTTTAATTGATAATAATAAATGAAAAAACTGCGTATGGTATATACATTTTAATTTCGGACCACTAACTTTTATGTATTCGTACGGACAGACCGACGGCCATAGCTATATTTTCCATTTTCTATGGGTGCAGGGTTTACAAAGCTGGTATTGGAATAACATTCAAAAGTGTTGGCAGATTTACCGAAGTTGAAAACTTATGTCTAGGATCCATCGCATACAAATATTTTATAAGCCCTTAATTTTTAACTACGTATATGTATAGTATATGGTTGGCGATTATCTCGGTTAAGACTCTTTCCACCTTTCGTTCCGGCTCTTTTTATACCCTGAACCCATTGAAAATGGGAAATCAGGGTATAATGTTTTTGGGAAAATGTATGTAACAGGCAGAAGGAACCGTCGCAGACCCCATAAAGTATATATATTTTTGATCAGGTCAACGCTGATTCGAACTAGCCCTGTCCATTTGTCCGTCCATCCGTCTGTATGAACGCGCTGATCTCGTAAACCACAAAAGCTAGAGATCTGAAATTTCACATGTATACTCGTGAATACCATACGCAATACGAGTTTGTTTTTTTTTTTTTTTTTTTTTTTTTCGATAACTCATTCCGTTTCCGAATTATCAATCAATTTCGATAAATTGACTGTCAATTAAGTGACCCATTAAAGCTAGAGACTTCAAATTTACTGTGCAGATAGGTGTAGTGAATGCGGGCATTTTGTAGTTTTTGGATTTTGGATGCCACGCCCCCTTCTCCCACAATTTGCACAAACCTGTATTTCAAATACTAGAGACTTGTGCATTGGCAAATACATACATGAGAATACCATAATCACACTGTGAAAATTTGATTAAGAAAGTCAATCTAGAAAAAAAGTTATTAAGCATTTAGTTTCCCATGTCTTAGGCCTATTGCAGCCCGAGCGCAGTCGCTGCTCAGTTAGCAGAGCGCGTGCTCATATTACGTTCGTGTGCGTGCGTATGTGTGTGTATGTGTTGCTTGCAATATATATGTAAATTAATCATAGCATGCTTCCAATATCGGCTATTCGAAGGGTTCAGGGTATCTCTTAGTCGAGCAGTCTCGACTAGAGCTTCCTTACTTGTTAAATAAGAGTCCACTGAACGCATACTGGACTTACAAATGGTGCTTGCAGACGCAACGTTGTCATCAGCTAACTCATCTGCAGTTGCTTTACTGGACCCAGGTGTATGGGCTGCCAAGCCTATGTGGAATCTGCTTAGACGTCACGTAAAGTAGATGTGTTGTTCTTAAAGTATTTCCATACATTATTGATTAGGTTGACTTCTGAGTTGTAGAGCTCCTTGCACCGACGGGGATATCCAGCGCTTATCTTATATTAACGACAAAAATTGGAGTGAATTAGAGTTGAATTAGCCTTCTGGTGTTGACCATTTGTATGTTCGCTGACACAACTGCTGTCAAGCGAGGGTGTTATAAGGATCTCGCTTCATTGACGGTATGACGAACAGAAAGATGGCCAAAAAGCAAAATGGAAGGCAGTCTCATAGGTCTGTTCTTTGCCATTCTTATAGGGCTACTACCCATACTGGCTACTAACGTGTTCTTGACTAGAGTATAAGTATCCCTACTTCTACTTCTATTGCTTTGAAGAAGTATACAAAGATATTTTAAATATTATTTCATAATTTTTATTAGGTATGTATTTGTAATTAATAAAATCATAAATGTATAATAATTCATATTGATTTTTAGAGTTATTACCGATATTTCATTTAAATATGTATTTTATATAGTATTTTAAGGACATCAACTATAGCATTTGTTTTCTTGTGTGATTCAATTATGCAATTGTTTGAGATTGCTTTATGATGCCTTTTGTTCTTCTTCAGTGTATTTTTGAGTTTTTTATTTAACAATTTGATAGATTTCTATGTATGCTCTCTTGCTTTAAACAATATTTCGATTTTTGCATCAATTCAATTTTTTCTTTTTGCTTTAGTTTTTTATTGTTAATATATGATCGTATTATAATTTGTTGTTTATTTTTGTTGGTTTTAGATAATTTAAGAAAAGGTTTAGATACTAGAAAATTATCAATAATAAATGTTTTTCCGTTGCTTGGATTAATTGAACATGCATACACGACATTTAACAGCATTATTATTATTTATGTGGTTTGCTTTCAAAACGATCTTTCCGTTTATAGTTGCAACTTGTGTGCATGGACGTGCGAATCCAGAATCGAATCTAAATACCCGCTATGAAATGATCCACTACGTCAATGTGTGCGAGCGAAAACAATCAAATTATAGGAAATAAATTATAAGCGTGTATGTTTGTGTCGTTTTCATTGCATTTAAGAAGTTATCCATTAATGTGAAATGAATTACATTTTATCAAACTGACTGTATATAAGGTGCATAGGCACAACAGATTATTACAGACATTCATTCATATACATATATAATAAATACTTTATACCATTAATGTACCTTTAACGAGCACCCTTTACATATATGTAGATGATATTATCTTCAAGATAGATATCCATATATTCCCATCCATTCACATATATTGCTGCCAGATCGGATGACTTTGTTGTAGGCTTATATGTTTATCAAAACATTGGAACAAAAGTAAAACTTTTCTAGAATGAATTGCCTTTGGCAATATATCGGAATATTTTATTATATAACGGACAAATACAAGGTTTGTTTTTGTATGTATATATATTTAAGCATATATCCAATATACGGTCCTCCGTAAATACGCTATAATACTTGTGCACAATATTTATTGAATTTATTGGATATAAATTAAAATTAATATAATAAACTAAGATTTAAACAAAATCCTCTTCTTCATTTTCCTTTCTTTCATTTTTTAATAGTTAATAATTTAATTTATGGGATTATAAATAATTTTATAAAAGCAAAATCGAGTCTAATATTACAACTATAAATGGGATGCGCCTCCAAGATGCACTGGCGGTACCAAGAACTTAATTTCTTCTGTCGAGTCTCAAGCTTTTTGACTAAATCGATAATTCATCATCTTCCTTTATATATATATATATATATATATATATATATATATATATATATATATCTATATATATATATATATATATATACATATATATGTATGTATAGCTTTATTAAGCTCTTTCTTAAAATGAAAAGAAAATCAATTGAAGTCTTAAAATATTTTTATGAATCATATTTTAGTAAGATTTTAAATAATATTTTTTAAAAACTATTTGAAAAATTTGAGAAAGTATTGGAACTGGCATATGTTATATGTACAACGTTTTTGTCTTCTTTTATTGAAATAGGATTTTTGGATTTAGTGAATAAAATACAATCTTCTTTAGCTATAGAATATTATTTATTCAATCAGAAAATCGATATATGTATATAGATATATATTATTTAAGAATTTATACATATAATTGTTTTATTTTAATATTTTATATATCTATTTTATTCGAAAACGTATTATTTTTAAGCTTTTTAGAAAACTTTAATAAATATTTGAATTTGGATTCTTGTGAAGTCTATACATAATAGGCAGATGATGGCTAAATAAATTTAAGCTCAAGTCCCAAGGTTTTTCAAAATCATAGCACAGATCAAGATAATGAAACAAGTTACAGTGCTCTAGTCGACACTGCTCGACAAGGAGGTACCCTGAACTCTGCGATGCAATGCTAATTTAACACATTTATGGCAAGCAACACATACACACACCTACGCACGTTACCGCACACGATCTGCTAACTTTTTTATAGATGGACTTTCTTAATCAAACTTTCAGAGCGTATTTATATCATTATATAAAATAGACTTCAAACTAAAATAATATCAGATTTGGACACTCGAACTTTAAAGATAAAGATCAACGAAACAATTTAATAACTGAAGTTATATTTTCGTCTTCGATGGATAGCATTAAAACAGGCATAGTTATCGAATTTAATTAAGATAGAAAGTTAAGATCGAACTATGAGGAACCAACCTGCTAGGGTTTGGGTAAAAAAAGAAGAAAGACCATAACTCATATCAAATGTGTAATAGTCTGATTAAGCTTTCTGCTAGCCGAGCTACCAATTCCGACCAGAATTTCAGTTGTAGCTCGTTCTCCAACTAGCGGGTTTTTTGTGTTTTTGTTATGAATTAATTTGTAAATGCTTAGTATTTTATTACATATATTACTAATGCCTTGTAATATCGTGTGAAAGTATTACGCTTCTCATAATTTGTATTTTATAATATAATAATAATGCTCGTTTATGGAGTTTTTCTTTTCTAGTTTCGATTTTACCACACTTACACAATCATCCACATATATATATATGCCGCTCTTTAATATTAAAAATTAGATTATTTTTAAAGGTGTTGTGTTGTTTTTTTTATGTAATTTTCATTTTTATATGTTGGATAAGATGTATAATACATACATATATACCATGATGTGGAGACGGATGATGATGTGTGTGTCTGTGCTTTATAGAATCTATAGAGATCTTGTTAAATAAACAGTTTGTCTCTTTTCATAAATACAATATATATATAACAAAGAGTTTATTTTTATATTATAATTTATATATATATATATATATATATATATATATATATATATATATATATATATGAATATGGATTTTTTTTTATGAATATGGATTATTATCCGAAAGTCAAAAAATGTCTAATTTATCTGAAAGTTTGCTTCTTGATTTTTGATTATATATATATATATATATATATATATATATATATATATATATATATATATATATATATATATATATGTATGTATATAACATAGGCGACATATATATATACGTCGCCCTTTTTTCTTCCTTCCCTCTTCTTCTTGATATTTGGGCACAATTTGTAATTCGTTTTGTTTAACTCTGTTTCATTTATTTATTATTGAATTTTTTCGAATTTATTTTTACTAGTGAAATATTTTTGGAAATATTAATAATAACATTTTTGTTTTTACTGAACGCTCGTAGATATTTAGATATTTAGATTTACACATACGTAGAATATATATTTGAAAGTAGACATTACTTAAATTTTTTTTAAATTTTCTCATCAAATTGAAATTGGAGCATACAAAAATAATATAAAAAACAAGTTGAACTCTTCGATAATCTCTTCGTAATTTTTGGTTCAGATCATTTAGCTGTATATAGGTAAGTTCGATACACACACACTATATATATATATATATATATATATATATATATATATATATATATATATATGTAAGTATAATTGATGAACCCACTTTCTCATTGAAATCTTTGCGATCGCTCAATATCCCTACTATCTACTTTTGGGGTATAAAATCGAAAGTCGTTGCCCCGCTAATCTTGCCAGATGCGCTTCGATGAAAGTGAACGTTCTGCCACTTGTTGTCGCGTCGGTGCCAAACGCGAGTCTCCTCTGACTGATGTGTGTGTGCATGTCCTTGTCTGAAAAGATAATGATCCATACAAATTTAAAATTAAAAAATTAAATTAAATGGCGCTGCAGTCGAAGACACGACTAGTAGATTTCCTGAACTCTATAAACTTCGAACTCCAGCAACATAGCGAACATACTATACACTATACATAAGTATCAGTTCAATGTAAGTTGGTCAGTACCCGAAAAAAAGTAAGAACGGCCGATAACAGGATGAGCAACAGCATCATTGCGGCAATAAAGAAACTTGGAGTCATGTTAAACATGAGTCACATTCAGTAAGAAGTTGGTTCTCCTAGTGCATTCGGTCAAATCATGCTGAGCTAAACCAACAACGATTTACCATTAATAATTTTGAACCGGTATTAAAAATAAAAGAAAAACTCAAAATTATATAAAATAACCATCAAAATTGGAGGTTCTAGATCAAAGATGAGATATTATTTAATAATTGAATTTCGATTTTCGTTTTAATCGATAGCCTGCATACTCCTAAACAAAGCGACTTGGCAATATCTACTGAACGACTACTACAGCTGGTGTACCCCAAGGAAAACTGCATAAAACCCAGCTAGCTGGGATATGATATATGATGCGGGATACGCCGTCGAACTATAATGTCCCTAGATATCGAAGAAACTTTAAGTACAAAACGAATGAGAGCTTCCAAAACCATATAGTGTCAGCTGGAGTCTACCAAGGATCAGTGCTGGGACATCTCCTATGGAATTCTACACACGATACCGCCTGAAATTACCACTAATGATGTACGACAGAAGTTTAAAAAGCACGGGATATGTGCAGCTCGATTACCAATTACATTCGGGAATGGTTCACAGCGGGAGGACTCAACCTAGTGTAGCACAAAACAGATGTCGTCCTAGTCAGCAGTCCGAAGAAAGTGGAAACGGTCCATATTAAGAGTGGCGTTCATTCACACATACGTACAGACGGACAGGGCTAAATCGGCTCAGTTCGTCAACCTGATCAAGAATATATATTCTATGGGTTGCGACAAGATCCCTTCTGCCTGGTACGTACATTTTAATAAAACCATTATATCCCGATTAAGTAAGTTTGGAGAGTATTTAGAAGTTGTACTTACTTATCTATATACTGTGTAAGTCTTACATAGGCGATACAAGCGGCTTCCTCGCCCAATAGATGTACGTGCGGATTTAATATGGTTGTATTAATGGCTTTGCAATTTTTACCAAGCACTAGGGGAAATTCAACAATATTATGGGCATTATGATATGATGGGATATAGCATAAAATATTTTTATTTGTCTTTTATATTACCATTCTCAAAATAGAATTTATGAAAATCGATCCCTTCAACCAAATTTCCCAATGCCTCTGGCTCGAAAGCAGTTAAATGCGGATCACATATCTTACTGCAAAGTGATTTGACAAAATATATAATATATATAATATATATAGTATAAAGCTTAACACTTACGTATATCCATCGAAGTCCCCGCTGTTGATCGCTTCAATCAATTGTTCTGTGATCTTAATTATTTCCTGGCGTCTGGCTGCTTTGTTTCCAAGAGGAATGGCGTTGAATTGGATATTTAATGGAATAGAGCAATAAGACAATGCTTTTTGTATAGGTCGATGGACAATTAACAATTGTTTACTTGCTATGTATTTTCTTGCATAGAGCAATTACAACCACAGATGAATTTCGATTACGTATGACGAAGGATGATAATTACAGTTCTTAAACGTTTCAAACCAACGAACTAACTGACCAACCAGCTAAGTAACGCAGCTATCATAACAAAAACATATATACTTAACTCTTGCTCAAAAATCATAATATTTAGACATAAAACTACGTTTTGCGAGTTTCATAAAAGATTTAAGTAGATTTGCCATATAGAAGTCGCGTCCTACAGAAATACATATTTATGAATCTGATTCATTCTGTTTGGAGAGGTCTCTATAAAGCTCGACGAAATTTTGAAAAGTATGTAGTAGAAGGATACGTGGCAGACCCCATAAAGTATGCATATCATATACATGCATATCATCAATTGAGCTGAGTCGATTTAGCCCAGTCTCTATGTTTGAACGCGTCGGTCTCCGAACCTCTTAGAGCTAGAAACTTGAAATTTTAGGTTCCTGTATAGTAAATCGAGTATAGTAGTTCGAGTGTGTTTTAACATTTCGATAGCTTTTTGATTTAATTAATCAATTAAAACGAAAATCGAATTTCAGTTATAAATTTTATATAATAAAACTTTGGTTTTTGTAAAATTTTGGATGTCATGCGGAGTCGCTGAGTAAACTGCTCAGTTAGCACGTGCTCATGTGTGCGTGCGTATGTGTGTGTGTATTTTGTTTGCAACATATCCGCTCTACGGAGGCTTCAGGTTACCTCCTAGTCGAGTAGTTCGACTGAAGCCCTTTTACTTGTTCTGCATCAGGTAATGCCTTACCGCAGCCCGTAGTATTTTTTTTATACCCTGAACCCATTGAAAATGGGAAATCAGGGTATAATGTTTTTGTGAAAATGTATGTTACAGGCAGAAGGAGACGTCGCAGACCCCATTTAGTTCGACTAGCTGAGTTGATATAGCCCTGTCCATCCGTCCGTCTGTATGAACGCAAGCATATCGCAAACCACAAAACCTAGAGATCTGAAATTTCACATGTATACTCGTGAATACCATGCGCAGTACAAGTTTCTTTTTTTTTTCGATAAGTCATCCCGTTTTCGAATTATCGATAAATTTGCTTTCAATTATGTGACCCGTTAGCGCGTTTATACAGACGGACGGACTATATCAACTCAGCTCGTCGAACTAAATGGGGTCTGCGACGTCTCCTTCTGCCTGTAACATACATTTTCACAAAAACATTATACCCTGATTTCCCATTTTCAGGGTATAAAAATGAAAATAAAAACATATATATATATATATATATATATATATATATATATATATATATATATAAATAAATTTATTTATTTTCTATGAGTTTAAAAAACATAAAAAGGAACTTGAATGTGCTAAACATGCAGGCGATTGATAGATAAAGAGAAATATATAATGCATATATATATTCTTGAAGCAAACAATTTGAAATGATGTGTATTTATGACATTTGACATTCAAGCAAATGCAAATGCAAATGCAAATGTATATGTTATGTGAGTGACTGATAAAATGAATGTTCTATTATCAAAGCCTACATACCTGAAGAGCATTGCGAGGAGTTTCCTGACATTTGCTGGCAAGTTTTTGCAGGACACACAATCCTTATTTCTAAAACGCACACATTTTAACAAATTTTTAAAAAGAATATATATACATATATCTATATATATATATTGGCGAGTATATAAAATTAATTTATTAATTAATTAAAAATAATAATAAACGAGAAAATATAATATTATGACAAAAGTTTGCGAATTGATATTCGTAGTGTTTTTTCATAGCTGTAGATTGTTTAGAACGTCTTATTTCTGTATCATCTTCTCGTTGCACCCAATTGTGTCTATACTGAAAGCTGCTCCGGCCACTGTGACACAATGAGTGTGGTAAATCGGGGAAAACTATATGTCGAAGAACCCTGGCAATTTGGGAGAAACTGTATAACCTAAAGCTTTAGAGGTAGAAACTAAAAATGTCATGAATGGGTTACTGTTGACCTCCTCTACTGATTGATAATGGTGCGCGTCAAGTCGAAAAGATCTATTTCTTGAAATGTTTTGCTGCTGACTTGACCATGAATGAGCATTCTGCAGTCAGTATCGGCCGTCCGCACTGCGCTTAGTTATATGCAACTTAAGTTTTTTTAGCTTTCTTAAACACCTTAAACTTTATTTTATTTTTTGTTAATTTGTATGTAATGTAATGTATTGTTTACACATTTTTGAATAAAAGTGAAATGAGTATATTAGTTTTGTGCAATGTCGCACCGTCCCTCCGTCTGACTGTATGTACTTATACCCTGAATCCATTGAAAATGGGAAATCAGGGTATAATGTTTTTGTGAAACTGTATGTAACAGGCAGAAGGAGACATCGCAGACCTCATAAAGTATATATATTCTTGATCAGCTCGACGAGCTGAGTCGATTAAGCCCTGTCCGTCTGTCCGTCCGTCCGTCCGCCCGTCCGTCTGTATGAACGCGCTGATCTCGTAAACAACAGATGCTAGAGATATGAAATATGACATATATACTCGTGAATACCATACGCTATACGAGTTTGTTTTATTTTTTCGATAACTCATCCCGTTCCCGAATTATCGATAAATTTCGATAAATTGACTGTCAATTAAGTGACCCATTAAAGCTAGAGACTTCAAATTTACTGTGCATATAGGTGTAGTGAATGCGGACATTTTGCAGTTTTTGGATTTTGAATGCCACGCCCCCTTCGCCCACAATTTGCAAAACCCGTATTTCAAATACTAGAGACTTGTGCTTCTATCTTCTTCTACAGTTTTATAGCTAGAATGCCCAAATTTATCAAGTGCGTTACTGTCACGATCCTATCAAGATCGATTGAAACATATATTATATATATAGCTGACCCGACTAACATCGTATTGAAATCTAAATTATTATATTATACGCTGAACCCATTAAAAATGGGGAACAGGGTAAGGGCTTTGTTAAAATGTATGTAACGGGCAGAGGAAGGCGTAGCAGACCCCACATATTCTTGATAAGGGGGACAAGCCAACAAGCCGACTGAATTTAGCTATGTCCCTCCGTCCGTATCTTTAAACTCGTCGATATTTGAACATATAAAAGCGAGAGACTTTAAATCGTTTTTGTAGTTTCCCATATATTACACATTCTAAATCTTGTATTTAGTTTTTTGGGACCTTTATACAATTTGAGTTTTGCTATATTCCCTGCCTCCTTCGCCCTTCAAATTTGTCAAACACCTATTTTACCTAGACTGATACAAATATACACATATGAATGCCACAATCACAATTTGATAGAAAGGTCCATCTACAAAAAAAGTTACTAAACATTTAATTTCCTGTAACTGAGGCATGTTGCACCGGAAGCGCAGTCGCCTGCGTGTGTATGTGTCGTTTTCTATGTATATGTAAAATAAGCATAAGCATAAGAATATAAGCTCTTCGGATTAAGGGGATCTCTTAGTCGGGCATCCTTGTCTAGAGGTTTCTTCTTTATGTATATTTCATATGATGGATGCTGGCTACATATTGCACCAAATTATTTACTGATTTATTTATTGAGTTCAAATTCCAGAGAAATCGGAAAAGTAATTGTGTCATTCGAAATCTATTTATAGAATCACTCTAGAACAATAGCTACTTGAATGATAAGCTAGCTTTAGTTGTGTGTCCCGTATGATAGGGCATCCAGGAATCTGAAGTTCGTGTCCTGAGCTGGCGAAGACAAATTGATTTTTTTTTAAATGGAAGAGTTTGGGTGGAATTTATAGTTTTTCAAATGCATCTCATTTAAGAGAAACCGTTTCATATTCATTTATTAGAAACTTCCGAAAACCTTTTATAAAATTTCGTTTTTCGTTTTCTTAGCGAATCGAAACAGGATTTGAGAAAACGTTACTGTAGGCTGTCATGTAAGTATTGAGTATGCTATGCGACCTACTGCAAATGATCTTTTTTTTTTTAGACACAAGCGAAGAGTAAACGAGCGCATTACTACTAGGATACTTAGTTCTCATATGTAAGGAGTAGAGCTGATCAAGTGATCTCAGATACATACGTAAAGCCAAATTTTAAGCACAACAGACACATTTAGCTAGCCTCTGGATAGACTAAAGTACGATCCCAGAGAGAGCGAACAAGCAAGGATATGTTGTTTGATATAACGAAAATACATACGTATGAAATTTAGTAGTTCCCCTTTTTATTTGATAAACAGCAAAAATGTAACATGCGATCTGCAATAGATCAGAAAAGATAATATATAACATGTGTATGTGTATATATGTACATATAAGCATCAAGTATACGTCACGTAAGTATCTGTACACTTTGTAGCTTTATAAATGGCCTAGCTTTAATGGAGTTACGTACTCACCTCTAAGGCGTATCTTTGACTGTCTTTGATTACTTATACAATTTGCATTAGTAATATTATTGGCATTCGTATTGTCATTAACATTGGCATCTACTCTGGTGTAGCCAATGCCGAATGGAAATTGTAACGAGGAAGAATTACAATTTGACTCTCGGTGCTTCAGCTTTGCTTGATTCTGTGTCTGGTGGCCTAGTGCTTTAGATAATATTTGAGTAAAGTCAGCTAGATATATATATATATATATATATATATATATCAGATCTATCACTTATAGGGTATTATGAATTGCCTAATTAGTACAAAATAAAAGCTTTTCAGCATGCAACGATCTATCATATTATTCTCATTCAAGATACAAAGCTTTTATAAATTATTTAGTTAATTTATGTATAATTTATATATATATATATATATATGTTTGAAATTTTTATGTTACATTTTATTTCATTTTCAAGCTTTTTAAATATGTATATATTGTATATATTTATCTCATTTATGTAAAACATTTCACAAATCTCGTTGATTTAATTTAGTGTGTGTTTTTTCATGAATTTAGCATATTTTAGTTATCTGTTAATAGTTTGTATCTTACATTATTCACAAAGTGAATGTTTTTGTGTGGTGGTGGTGTTGTCTGTCCTTTTGTCCGTATGAACTCAAGCCATTTCATCGCTATTGAAGCTAGACTTGGGAAAATATACTTGTTTGTACAAGATTTGTGTAATACCCACTAGGGGCTAGGTAAATCGGAAACACATTTTCCAATATCCTAAAAATACTAATTCTGAAAATGCTAGAGAGTTGGGAATGAATGTATTGGCGTCGACAACCCAAGATCAAATGGCAAAGTGGGTAAACATACATACATATATATATATATATATATATATATATATATATATATATATATATATATATATATATATATATATATATATATATATATATATATATATATATATTTGTATATATATATATATATATATATATATATATATATATATATATATATATATATATATATATATATATATATATATTATGTATATTATTTTGTTTTCTATTATTATTACATTATTATTATTTTTTTAAATTTCACTTCATTTTTACTAACTTTTTAAATAAATTTGTTATATATCTGGGAAAACCTTTGAAATCTTCAAAAACGTTCTTCGAAATCTAAGAGGGAACCTGTTCAATTCTAATTCTCAATTCTTTAAGCTTTGCCGCTCTCAAATTCAATCCAACGTTAGTAGCTCCAGCACTGAAATATAAAATTAAATCAATGAAGAACAACACCTTGACAGACGAGTTTACATTATCCTCAGCTATTATTTAACTTACATACTATATAGTTCAGAATCAGTTCTTCATAATTGCCCGTACTTTATACAAATGTCTGATAATCGTTTGGTAATGTAAAATGTTTGTGTATTTTATTTATGATAAGAGTTAGATTTAAAATTAAAATTAAAAAGAAAAAGTACAAAATAAAAAGAAAATAATAATAATATGAAAATAAAAATGTTACCTTCTGGGTCTTTGGATATGACTGTGGTACTGCGATCAACGATCCCTTTTTTATCTTCTAAAAAAAAAACGAAACGAAACATATTTCATAAATGGCAATTGCGACTGTGTTCTTTTCCAATACTTTTTAATTTTTAACTCCAGCTTAGTGACCATATTAGAGACAATTTTTCTTGCCATTTTTAATTGGACTTTGAAATAAAACACCTTTTTACTTTACAACACAAGACTTAGCATAAATTTAATAAGATATGATAATTGGGGTCAACTAATCTCAGGAAGAAATGTTGCAGTCGGGGCAACCGACTACTCAATACTAGTTATAGCAAATATTATTATTTATTTATTATTATTTGTCTGCAGAGCGTAGGGTACAGAGGAAAATATAGTTCGCATGCACTGATGTACCTACATACCCACATTTGTCTTGTCCATCTTCTCCTCCAACTCCTTTCAACTTCCACTTTTATTACTTACTCAGTGTGTCTACTCCTCCTATCCATTGCCCAACTCCTCTCTCCCGTTTTAACTACTGCTCTTATTATTCCATCCTATTCATCATATCATTCTGCTTCGGCTTATTCCCAGCAGAAAATCACTAAATTTACTTTGTGTTCATTAAACATACTAATAGCCTGCATACTACATTCCGTTGATCAGACAAAGACTTAAGCAGATAATCATGAAAGCAGATGGACAGCTCGATCTTTATATAGATATACATTTAAATGTGAGGTCAGTTGAGAGGTATTGCTATAATAGGAGAGGTTTACGGCTATAGGAAACAGATATATATCCTCTAAAGATATGTTTCTAGTTATTAAATATTTTGTTTTTTTTTTTCATAATGTGCAAAGTATAAAATATATATTTCTGTTGAAAGGCAATACATAGGCATTCCAATAACATAAAAAGAGAAAAAATACTTAGACATAGACAAATCAAGAAGAGGTATATTACAACAGCTATAATACGATATTCAAGGAAAATGTGCGTGCGAATTAAATAAAAGAAAAAAGAGGAAAATTAATAGTTATATACTTCCAATAACCATATCACTAATTCGTATGGCCTAGACACACCTTAATATACACATTGAAACGTCACTTCAGTCAAATAACCATTGAAATTCAAATTTCCAGAATTGTACAATTCCAAATCGAAAATTAATTGATATATAAATATTTACCTTTGACATCATCATCCTCCAAAGTTGTGCTTGATGAATCAGTTGATTCCTTCACTTGAGAGCCGTCCCCCTTTTTAGTGATCATGCTTCTGCCTACATAAATGAATGACATTAAATTAACTTAACTTACATATATACATACACATATAAACATATTAAGTATATATCTACAAGGAACTCTACATTATTGTACAGCTTCTTCATATTCATATACCCTTCTTTAAAATAGGACATATCTAAGACGCTCAGGCATTACCATATTTATACTCATTCACAACGTGAAATGAGTATATAGGTTTTGTGCAATGTCCGTCCGTCTGTCCGTATGAACGCAAACCACGCAAACGCACTAGGGGCGTGGCAAAAGGAAAAATAAATTTTCCTGTATGTCAGAAATACTTTTTGTAGCAGTCCTAGAGAGTTGAGATTTGGAATGTATTCTCGCGTTGACATCCCAAGTTGAATGAGCTATGGCGGATATATCAAATCGGGTGAAACTGTATCTTCTACAGTTTTAGAGCTAGAACCAATTTTGGGACGTGAGTAACTGTTATGATCCTATAAAGATCGACCACGCCCACTGGGGGCGCGGCAAACCTCACGAGTTTATAGCTCCTACAGTTTTAGTGCCTTTTGGGGCGTGTCCTATTCAAAAATGTCGTGTCAAAAATGCCACTGAACCTTATAGTAACTAAGTGACTTAATGAGCATATGAATTCTATTCACGCTCTATTCTATTTTATTTGTTATTTCTTAGAACATAAGAAAGCATATGTCATTTTCAGCATATTAATTATATTTTCCACTGAATCGTAAGAATTGGTGTATAGCAAAAATTAAAGTTGTATTAAGTACACATGACACTAAGTACAAAATTTGGGGATAATTAGGGGTGTGGCAAATTGGTAAATTTGGGAGCTTGCGGTGTGAATGAGTATTTCGCAGTCGGTTGCGCCTTACTTACTACGTATGTACGTTAGGTATACAGATATATTGTATATGGATCATGCATATGGATTATACATTTATACATTATACTTACTAGAAAAGTTTCTAGTTGCAAGCATTGTTGTGAGTATAGCACCCTTTAGCTTGCGTCGAGCATTGAATTTTTTGAGGCAATCGACAGTTTCCTGACGATGCACCACAGAAGCGACACGCTCCCTTTGCTATAACAGATAAAGGTGGGAAATTGAGATTTAAACAAATACAAAACTTTTGCAATAATAATACGTACACAAATCCATGGGTGTTTTAGTGCTTCAGCTGCTGTTATTCGCTTATTTGGATTTACAGTCAGCATTTGGTTAATCAAATTCTTTGCCTCGGGCGTCACAGTGTCCCATTCTGGTGATGGGTACTGCAAAATCATATAAATGATTACAATTTTAATGTTTACATATGTAAATACCAATTCAATCTCAAATTCGAATTTTAGACACCTAAGGCTGTTGTGTTTGTCGAAATCGCCTAACTAGAAGATATGAGCTTGATAGGAAAAAACAAAATCTTTAATGAAACAAGAGTGCTCTAGTCGAGACTGCTCCACTTGGAGAGCTAATGCACCCTACGAAGAGCTGAAATTCCAAACGTTCTATGCTTATTTTACAAATTTATTACAAGTACACATGTACTCACACGCCACACGAATACATATATACACGGGCAACCGATTGTGATGTGAAAGGTGTATGTTTCAGGTGCCACTAAGCCACCAAGTTGTAGTCTATGCGCCCGGAAAGGCGAAAAGCAGACTGACCACGCAGCAGGTAGATCATCGACGTAGCCTCATCACTTCTACGCGTGGACAACGTAATGGGGCAGTCAGTGAACAAATGCCAGTGATCGCACTTTACTGGAGATCTTCGCGACCCTGGATGTGTGTCTACTCAACTCTGGACACGAGTTCACCTTCAATCGAGCAGCGACCACAATTGACCTAACTTTTGTCACCTCATCTCTTTTTCGAGACAAAGTGGAGCCTTTGCGACAGCTATGTGCTGCCCAGCAATCACTCTGCGCTTCTGTTCGATGAGCCATCGGGCAGTGCTCCAGTAGTTACCTTCGACCCGATAGCCTTCTCGGAGGCCATCCAAAGAAGTCAAGAACAGAGGTTTAAAAACTCGATAAATATTCTGTTTTTTGTTATCGATTAAAAATGCAAATCGACACTCATTCGAGTTTTATCAAAACTTTTCTAATTTCAGTTTGGGATTCGTGTCCCAAAGACAAACAACAGCTATAGATCGCTATATATGATATAGCTATGTAAATATGAATAGAACATGAATTCTTACATCGTAGGCGCCTGCCTTTATTTGCGAATATAATCGATGCTGATCCTCGTCCCAGAACGGGGGATAGCCGACCAATAATATATAAAGTATAACGCCTATGAAAAGGAAGATAGAAACAATTGTTGAATAATCTAGTTTGAAAGTAAGCCAATTTTATGAAAGTGAAGGATGCTTACCACATGCCCATATATCTACCGATTTGCCATATGGCTCTTTCTTCAGTACCTCTGGGGACAGATACCCTGGAGTGCCCGCAAATCCAAACCAGGCTTGATGGTCACCTTGCACTTCAATGGCTAGACCAAAGTCCGCGAGTTTCACAGCTGCACCCTTTGCCTTACTTGCTAATAGTAAATTCTCTGGCTTGAGATCTCGATGGACAACACCGTTCTGATGGCAGTGATTGACCGATTCCAATATTTGCTGTATACAATGTGATGCATCAGCCTCAGAATAAAATTCACGTGCCACAATATCTTCGAATAGTTCACCGCCAGTAACACTGTAAATATATATGTATTTAGTATAATCAAATTTTCAGTTTTCTTCTTTTATCTTTCAATGAAGTCCTCCTTCTTGCTATTCTGAAATGTAATATTACTGCATATTACTGCTAGCTTCGATACGCTACATGTGTGATGATCGAATATATATACATATGTATATTTATCGGCTGCGCCAAAGACGACCACTTGCCGTATCTCGAGTCAATGCATTCCTATCTCAGAAATTTTATTATTGAATCTCAGTTCTTCTTCTTCCTTTGCACTCTTCTACATATTCTTCATTCACTCTTTTCGTTTATTGTATTCTATTCTCTAATCTACTGTGCGGATCTGTGTTCTTTCTTTTAAATATCACTACTTCCGTTCCTTCTCCTCTGTTTTTATCTATTCTGGTCTCTTTTCTTTACATTTCTCTTCTCGATAATAAACTAATAGGTTTTATTTCTCGCCTCACGAAACAAAACGTGCTTTTCTCTCTTCTTCTGATTTTGTTGCTTCTATTCTTCAAATATCTATATATATATATATATATATATATATATATATATATATATATATATATATATATATATATATATATGTGTGTGTGTGTGTGTGTGTGTGTGTGTGTGTGTGTGTGTGTACTTACAGATCAAAAACAAGGTAATGGTAATTTTCCTCCTGAATGCTGTCATGCAATCGAACTGCAAGTTGAAAACCCAATATTGTATTATTACATATTACATATACATATACATATACATATACATATACATATACATTATTACATAATATATTATTTTTATTAACTACATTAAATACTATAGTTTACTTAGACAGAAGACCAGTGTATATTTAATGAATATTTTCTATTTCAAAAACTTATTCTTTTTAAAATAAGACCAAATTAGATTCAACATATATAATATTTGCAAGTAAAGTTTTTAAAAAAGCGAAACTAATCAATTTTCAGATCTATAGATTTTGCGGTTTGTGAAATCAGAGCGTTTATCCATATGAACGTCCATACGGATGGACGGACAGACGAACGTGGCTATATCACCTCAGATCGTCGAGCTGATCAAGAACATACATATAGACTTTATGGCGTCTGCCACGCCTCCTTCAAGTTATTACATACATTTTCACAAATATACCCTGATTTCATATTTTCAGGGCATGAAAAGAATCATTCCCATAAGTACCATACAAATAAATTATGCGATCAAGTGTATGTACATATGTATGTACATATGTATATATAGTACAGACTGTTGAAATATTTTTTAAGTACAACAATTGGGAATTACAATGCATAGACCAAGCGTTTATAATATTTATGTATATACCACTGTTATACACAAAAATCAAGTTTATATATATTTCACGGCTAAATATATAAATATATACATATGTATATTGAGATAAATAAATCATACCAATATTAGGATGGTGTAACTTTCGGCAAATCCTAGCTTCACGTTCCAGCTTTTGAAAATCTATTAAGAACAAAAAAAATTGCAATTTACATATGTGAAGCTTTTGCTCTTTACTTATTGAATATTCACCTCTTGCTGTTAGCTTCTTGGTATTTATGATCTTGGCCGCAAATTCAAATCCTGTAGATTTTTGGACACATCTTTTTACTATCGAAAAAGCACCCCTGCAGCAGAATTAAATTTTGGTTACGAACTTTCAGAAAATTGCTTGAGTTTACTTACTTTCCGAGCTCCTCCTTGATGTCATAATTGTCCGAAAAACGCGTACAGGCTGCTGGAGCAGCCATCGCGATGGCACACTTGAGAAAATCTATTGTGTGTGTGTGTGTATGTGAATCAAAGAGTCTGTATGGACTTTTTTGATAAATGGATATTTTCTTTCTCCAGAAGTTTGCCGGCGGGAATTTCACAGTAGGACTTTACCGTTCGTTGAATTTTACAATATATAACTTTCTGTAAGATGGCTCTTCACTTAGTAGTTATATTCCGGTTTGATTTAATTCTTCTAAAAGCATGTAAGAAGCATTTATACATTCTATTTTACTTTCATTTTGATCTCTATTGAATGCGAAAGCTTAGATGAACACAAAAAATCGGTTAATACACGATCATACTGAATGATTAAGTTTTTAAAGCACTAAATACTAAATACCAAATAATTGATCTCAGCATTTAGACACACAAGTATTCACTTTACTCTTAACAATACTTTCATGAGATTTATAACTTTTCTTGAGAAATATCTCTTTACATTTAATCATGAATCAATATAATCGAATATAATTAATATATTTTACACCAAGCAGCCCGTTTATAATATGCGATCGTTTTTTTTCATAATTTTTGAGAAAAAAAGACAAATTTGGGTACGGTCACACTACGCTAGATGCATTTAATTTGTGGGGCAATTTCCAATGTTTGCCTTAGAACGAATTCAGTGTAAAAAAAATGAAATAGAAGAATTAATTATAAAATGCCTCACCTAATGATTAAATACTGAATAATTTTCAACAGTTGATTAAAATATTTACACAGTTTTTATGGTACATAATGATTTACCAATATTGGTATATACATATGTATGTACATTTGTACATATGATTGCCAAAAGTGGTCATTGTCGGTATGGCAACTGGAAAAAAATGGTGAACCCACTGCGTGTAGCCTTGGCTATGGACGTGCATAGAGACATGTATATATGTATCTACATACATATGTACATATATGTGCATATATATATATATATATATATATATATATATATATATATATATTTATATATATATACATATATATATAGTTATATTTTCATTAGTATACTTTTGAAAAATCGCTGGTATTCGCATTCACGGGTTAATTTCATTTTTAGTTACAACAGCTATATATGTACATACATTCATATTTGTATATGCGTAAGTTGAGGAGTTTTCCAATGAATTCCAGCAGAGTGTTTGACTGGAAGGGCGCACGACCCAATCCAAATCAACGAATGTTACCTAGTACATAACTGTATATTAGCACGTAGAGTATTGGTGCAGACATACAAAAGTATGTACATATCAATAAATACATACATACGCATGTATGTATGTATATGTAATTGTTTTGTCCAAATATTACTAATCGAAGTAAACTTGTTGAATATACATATGTAAGTATGTATGTAAATTGTATATGTATATGTACATATATAAATATATATGTACATACATTAATATGTACATATGGATGTATGTATACCCATGCTAATTTACGTATATTTGTATGTACATACATATGTACATATGTACATATGTCTGCAAGCATGCTCGCCTAACTGTTATATTTTTATCTAATAACACATGAATACAATATACAATATATACAATGTACAATATACACACTATGTATGTATGTATACATGTAATAGTATGTGCAAATCAAAATGTATTTTTATGAACGTTTTCATATGTATGTACATACATACATATGTATGTGTATAAACGTATGTACTTATCCATGCACTTGTGAATGTGTGTGCATGTAAGTATAAATAAATAAATGTTATATATATATATATACATACATATATATATATATATATATATATATATATATATATATATATATATATATATATATATATATATATATATATATATATATGTAATTACATACATACATATTTGAACATGTTGCTTTTGTTTCCATATTCCATTAGAGCTGCGCATGCATCTTCCACCGTTTTTCCAATTACTAGTAATTCAGGGAGGGTATCAGAATACATACATACACACTTATGTACATAAAATATACATATTTACTTTTTAACTTGTAATTGTTGGAATAGCACTTTTTATGTATGTACATACATACATACATACATATGCATTGAAACAGTATATTTATGTACATAAATAGTTATTTATGTATGTATTGATGTACATACATATGTATATGTAAATAGGCATGCACCTAGTAAATTCGTTTATCTAGTCATGTGTCTGCATGTGTATGTATGTATGTCACATCTCTTATATGTACATTTGGAAACATATTTATTAGCAGATGTTCACATACATACAAATACATACAAATGTATGCATAAATATGGACATACATATGTATTATTTCACTATTCGTAATTTGTTTACTGACGACGGATACACACTGAAATGTCCTTTAAAATTGGGTGAGGCGAAAAACCCGACATACATACATATGTATGTATGTACATACACATACAAAAATATAAAATCTACTATGGTAATAATATTTTTGTCACATCACTCACTGATGATATGTACATACATACATATGTATGCAAGTTATATATCCATCAATATATCCGTTTATGTCTAAATAAGTCCTATGGAAATAACGGTTTATAAGGCTTATAATTATTCTTTAAGGTTATCCCCACACAATTAATATGCGATTGAAATAATTTCTTTAGTTAATGATTAAAGAAATCATTTGGTTCTTATGCATGTACATATGTATATTAAATCGTAATATATATATATATATATATATATATATATATATATATACATATATATTTATATATTACTTATGCATACATAAATACATAGATGTTCCAATAATTTGCATGTATGTATAGGTACGCATATAGAGGGTACGTACATATACATATGTATATTTAAATGTGGAACACTAAAATTAATATGAACTTATAATACACACTCACGCACAGTATACATACATACAATGTATATTATTTGATTCCACTAGAGAATTTATGTACATATAGCTTTGTACATGTTCGACGCGACTAAGCGACACGCGACTCTGTAAGTATGTATATATAAATATATATATATATATATATATATATATATATACATATATATTATATATATATATATTATATATGTATATATATATATATATATATATATATATATATATATATATATATATATTTTTATATATTATATATATTACGTATTGTTGTATTTAACGTCCGTTGGATAGCAAAGCGAATTCAATACTGATGGCCTTTGTTAGCAAGCATCAACATCAGGAGTTGCTGCTATAAAGGAATGCATATTTATATTTGCTTCACATTTCTGTATCCCAGGTCGCCCCTTATTCTCGGTATATTGTTCTTCTTCTTGAATTTTCTCTCTCTGATACGGTCTATTTAAATTTTACCGATAAAGCTTAGAGAGAAAGTCTCCACAACATTTACACGCATGACCGGCAAATGAGCTTTTTCTTCCTTTAAATTGAAGCTTTTTGGCAACATGTATACCTGTATGTACGTCCACGTACATACATATGTGTGATGTGTATTTCGAAAAAGCTAGTTCTTGCCTAAAGGAAGAAAAAGCTCATTTGCCGGTCATGCGTGTAAATGTTGTGGAGACTTTCTCTCTAAGCTTTATCGCTAAAATTCAAACCGCCCGAAAAAGAGGAAAAATACAAAAAGATGAAGAACGATATAATGTATATGCATATATATATATGCTTGATTATCGATGGCAGTTAATTTATCAAATCCACTCTTTATTATTTAATATATTTTGATGTATATATTAAATATATTTATGTATATTTATATATGCAATCGTAACATGTTATTTTTTCTATGCCTTATCAGTCAAAATCAAAAGCAAAACTCGAAATTTGTATTCTACTACAATAGGAAATGGCCATAGCTCAGTAGGTCATTTATTTTACTTAAGAATTCGCTATTTACCACTCAAGTAATGCAGCAGGTCTGTTGGGAGAAGAGGCGCTCGGGGTTCTATGCTCTGACCGCCGTCAAAAGTTTATTTATGCAAGTTGTTTATTTAACAAAAATTTAATTTAAAGTTGTATAATTCTATACGAACTGTATACCTCTTACAAAAGTTTCCTTACTTGTTATTTTTCATGTTGCTAATTTGGTCAACATTACATGCATTTATTAAACTAATATATTTAAGAAATTTTTGTTTCTGGCTCTCTGTTTTCAGATGATTTTTTTTATTTTCGTCACTTTTTATCCCATTGAAAATGGGAAATCAGGGTATGATAGAATTGTAAAAATGTATGTAATATAATGGCAGACCACATCAAGTATATATATTCTTGATCAGCTCGATGAGTTGAGCCCATGTAGCCATGTCCCTCTGTCTGTCCTCAAAAGCTAGAGATCTGAAATTTTACATGTGTAACGGAGTTTATAACAAGTTTCGACAAGTCATTCCGTTTCTTCATATACAATCTATACGTATACGTATTTGGTAAAGATTTTGCTATTTTTATACTCATTCACAACGTGAAATGAGTCTATAGCGTTTGTGCAATGTCCGTCCGTCTGTCCGTATGAACGCAAACCATTTCTATGCTATTGAAGCTAGAGACTTGAAATTTGAAATATATACTCGTGTATACTCTCGTCATATAAAGTGTCATGATTTTCCCGATACGCCCACTAGGGGCGTCAAAAATGCTCTGTCATTTTCGCATTTTTTGAGTGTAAGCGCCCGGTTACGTTGCCTAGACCCCATGGTCTGGCCAAAAATTATATGTCTACGCCCACTGGGGGCGTGGCAAACAGAATAAAGCCATTATTTTTTTGAGCTATAAACACACAATTTATTAACTTTTTGGGCTTTTACCACCTTAATTAAATTGTTAATTAAGTTCTGAAAACTCAGCTTCTTTTCTGAAATCCGAAAATCTAGACTTCTCATTCATATAAATTTGTTATCTTCCTTTATCTTTGTTTTTCTTTAGAATTTTTCCAACATAAATAATTTTCTTGGATTATAGTATATTGTTTTTGTGCAATGTCAGTTTTGTAGTTCATTCGTCTGTCGCTATTGAAATTAGATGCTTGGAATATATGTACATACACTCATGTTAGTAAGCACTTACTATAAATTGTTAAGGTTTTCTCGATACGATGTGCCGAATCGAAAAAAAGAAAGTGCTATTGGATTGAAATAAGGAATATATGATCATGTAGATAACCCACCATAAAAATATATTTAATATATATTTACGCCTGGAAAAACTGTATCTCCCATAAATTTCCAGCTAGACCTCCAACTAAAGACTAAGTAACTATTATTGCCTCTTGAGATTGACTGAAAATTCTATATTTAAGCCGGAATAAGTTAATATTCTAGGGTTATAGGTTTACTTCTGTACTTATTTTGGGATACATTCAACTATTTTTTTTTTGGTTTGAACGAATGATACAGCATTCTTACAGGTATATATTACTTTTATATATATTATATATATTACTTTTTTTTTTATATATATTACTTTTATATATTATGGAATGACGCTATCGATTAGTATAAATAGATTATTTATGGGTTTGATATTAGGTTTAAGTTGAAACTAAATTGAATACATTTACTTATGTATGTCATAACATACTAATATTTCGGAGTGTTACTAAATATCTTTTTAGAGCTCTGAGGTCATCCGTTTCGTTAATGCTTGAACTCGCCGAGCATTGCAGCTTTTGCACAGCACATGATCATCTAAGGGGTAGCAACCGCGGCCATCTGCTTCTGACGACAATAAGAGGGCGCAGTCCTGAAGAATAAATATTTGTAATACCATTTAAAAATTTGATAAAATTATACATAATTATTGTTAATTTTGAGTTATTGTAAATAATGTGCACATCCACAATTTATTCCCTAGATCTAGATCTCTCTATTTCTATATCTGTTTATATCTATATCTATATCTTGTTCTTCATATTCTCCATTCCGTCCCCTTAGCATGAGAAAATCCCTCACAAGATTGAATCTTCATTTCGCTGAATAGATTTCTCTGCCTTTATTCTTAATAACAAGATTAATAAAAAGCAAACATATGCCCAACTCGGAGCAAAATCATTCGGTATTACAAAGAATGCAACGCTTGTAGCTTAGCGAAATCTCGCTCTTCGTGAAATCCAGTTTCACATAATTGAGAATATATTATTAAGCGATATGAACGTTTTTGCTCAAAACAAACTACTCGAGATTTACAGCTTAACTTTCATAATTATATTGTTAAAACCCTTCAAGGCCATTTAAAGTAAAACTTTCTCCATCAGTAAAAACAACCGTACGCCAATCATTAGTTGAAGGGTCATATATATATATATATATATATATATATATATATATATATATATATATATATATATATATATATATATATATATATATATATATATTGGGCCAAAGTAAGCACGGAACTGCCGAGTAAATTTGAATTCTCTAGCTCTTACAGTATACAAACCACGGAGTCAATTCATAGATATTGATCGATAATAAGAAAACAGAATTAGTTATCGAATTTTTAAAACAAACTCCTACTTCATATAGCAGCTGTCAAGCTTTTGTGGGTTACGAGCGCGCTTATACAGTCGGACGAATATAGCTATATCGACTCAGCTCGTCGAATTGATTAGGAAAATAAATATGTACTTTATTGGGTATGACACGCTTCCTTCTGCCCTTATACACTGATTTTTAATTTACAATGGGTTTAGCTTTTAAGTCTGCAGTGTATATACGAATAAACCATTACATTCTATCTACATTCTAACTATATGTATCTGAAATGCTCACCTCGCATTTATAGCATTCGAGATGAAAGCTTCGATCGAGGGCAACAACACGTACGGTTTCTTCCTGTCCAGGTTCCGGCATAATAGGCTCCTGACAAACACAGCAACGAGGTGCAAATTTCCTGAAATTGTTATTGAGTTTAATTTAAACGTTTAAAATGATATATATTTATAATTAATTACACACTTATGAAAATCTGTAATGCAATAATTTTGATTCGTCGCATCTACTGTGAACGGAATAGCTGCAAATAAAAAACCAAGTTAAGAATATACACTAAATGCAATTTATATAAAGAAATTTATTAATATTTGTTTACGAAGGGAAAGAAGATTTAGGTTTTTATACCCCGAACCAATTAAAAATGGGATATCAGGCTATAATGTCTTTGTTAAAATGAATGTGGCAGAGGAAGGGACTATATATATTATATTCTTTATCAGGGCGCCGAGTCGATTTAGCCATGTTCGCCTGTCCGTATGTGTGAACGCGTCGATCAAATTTGTTTTAAACGTCGTTTTAAAGTTATCGATTAAAAACGAAAATCGAAAATAAATTAAATCTCCTACGTCTATTTATGCTCATTTTATCTGTCATATTTCAATTAATGACACGACGTGAACGGGTAGTGATAATTAGATAGTTATCAAATTTTTCTTACCATCCAAACTATTTCCGCAGACAACACAAGTAAAACATTGCGGATGATAGGGCTTGCCCGTAGCTCTTAAGATTCTCTCTAAAATTGGCTTCAAGCAAACTGAACACTTCTCAAGTGTTTGCAAATAGTCGTATTCGCAGAATGGTTGTCCTTCTAGTGCATAAAATGGCTTGCCTTGTAGATTCAAATGACATTCGGTACACGTGAAACATGAAATGTGATAAATTTGATCCATGGCAGTACATCCACTACTTTCGCCCAGAACACGTTCATTGCACTTGAAACAACGACCTATATGTGTAATACATTCAGAGTTATATATATATGTATTACCTAATATATATGAAACATATACCGACCGTAGCTCTCCACTGTATTCGACGAATCAATCGACGATAAATGATATTGACTCATGTGCTCATCATTTTCATTATTTTTCGAAAATCTTACATTTGGAGACGGGTAATCCTCTACCTTAGCTGCGCCATTGCAATATATGGGTGTATTTGTTCCACTTCCACATTGTTCTACTCCCATTTTGTGCCACTTACTAGTAGGCACATTGCGTTGATTTACATATGTAGAGTAAGTAGTACAATTAGCAGTATGTGCCGACATATCGCTGGGTGGGCGTGGATTTATGGGTTCATATATCGAGTCATATGTTGAAGAACCCTGTCAAAGCATAAGAAAATTATTTTTCATTGTATTGATAATGATTTTAAGGAGTGTTTTCAAATTAAGAGTATAGAAAGATTGCATTTGTCTATTCATTGCAGAAGTGAACAAAGTATTTCCCGTAATGTGGTATTCGAGCTACTCTTCAAATAAATGTGTGGACCCCTAACTCTTAAAGATTTTCGGATAGATCCTAGATAACAAAATTATTGGTCTCAGTTTGAAAAGTATTTTTATATCCTTAGCCTATTGAAAATAGAAAATTATACCGCATATATTTAGCGATAAGCACGACAAGCTTAGTTGGTATAGGCATGTGCATCATACGCAGTAAGATTTTGTTTTTTTTTAATTGGATCCGTCCTTATTATCGATTTTTGTATACCGTTTAAGAGACTTCTAATTCACTGTGTAGTAAATACAAAGATTTTCAAATTTTCGGATTTTGGATACTTCGCACCTTTCGTCACAAATTTGAAAAAATAATATTTCAAATACTAGAGGCAAATACACATAGCAATTACATTATCATGCTGTAAATATTCGATTAATAAAGTCTACCTACAAAAAAGTAAGAAAGCTCTAGTCGAGACCGCTCGACTAGGAGATACCCCGAACCCCTCGAATAGCCGATATTGCAAGCTAGCTTGTTGATTATTTTACATATATATACATACATATACATATATACATATACACACCCAAACACACTTGTGTAATAACTGTGATTATGGCATTCATATGTGTGTATTTGCCAAAGCACAAGTCTCTAGTATTTGAAATACGTTTATTGCACATTTGGGAAAAAGTGGGCATGGCATTCAAAATCCAAAAGCTACAAAATATTTGTGTTTACTACATCTATCTGCACAGTAAATTTGAAGTATATAGCTTTAACGGTGCACATAAATCGAAAAAAAAAAAAAACAAATTCGTACTGCGTATGGTATTTACGAGTATACAAATCAAATTCCAGATCTCTAGCTTTTGTGGTTAACGAGATCGCTGCGTTCAAACAGACGAAAGGACAGCCATTCGGATAGGGCTCAGCTCGTCGAGCTGATCAAGAATATATTTATATACTTTATGGGGTCTGCCACGTCCGCTTCTGCCTGTGACATACATTTTCACAAAAGCATTATATCCTGATTTCTCATTTTTAATGGGTTCAGGGTTTAAAATAGTTTTATTTGCTCATAATGTTCGCATATTGCAGCCCAAGCGCAATCGCTTCGTAAGGTCCATTGGTAGTAGAACCCGTGATTTGAATCGGTTCTTCGCAGGGTTTAGGATATCTCTAAGCCGATCGCTCATGAGTTGAGCACTCCTAATTTAAGTGAAATAAATGGTTAACGATTAACGATAATATATGTCTGTTATTATTGGCTTAAAATGATAGAAGAATTTATATAACTGTAAAAGTCATATATGAATGGATGAATGATTGTTATTTGATTATGAAATTGCAAGCCCCGTTATTCCCACCTGCGATAATACACCATAGCCGAAGTAATCGCCACATGCCTTATTTTTGTAGCTCTGAAATTAATATTATATTATTATTATTTTTTTAATATTACGTTATGAGAATATTTACATTCTGCGTAGCATTTTGATTGACATGATTTGGTCGAGATATTGATGTTGGCATCGGTTTACTTATATTTTTCCCATGTAAGTTGGCCTCTTTTCCAAAGACATCGCTAGCTCTTCGCAGTTCACTATAAGAGGAACTAACTGGACTTGGAGGCGGTAGTAAATCTTCATCAAGCTCTTTATCTAAAAATGGGTTTGTCCAAATGGGAAGCATTTGAACCGGTGAAACAACATCAGCAATAATTGGATCTGTAAAGGGTAATCGTATTTATTTACATACATATATATTTTTCAACCCGGAATCCATAGAAGACAGGAATTGAGGGTATAATGATTCGGTGAAAATATATCTAACAGGCAAAAGGAGACGCAGCAATATACACAAAAAATATTTATTATTGAACAGTGCGATTCTTTTATATATGTGTACGTCTACAAAAGCTAGAGATCTGGAATATACATTTTTAAATTAATTTAAATGTGCCCTCCTGTATAGCATACGTTTAACAATTTTTGCTCTATTTATCGATAACAATCGATTTTGAAAATGTGCATTGTACAAATTATTAGCTAGAGATAAATGAATGTTCATACAGCAATACAGATTTCAAAATTTTCAGAATGCGGGTTACCCTCTTCGCAGAAAATTGTACTTTTTCATAATATTTTTGTAGATGAACTTCTTAATCAATTAAATTAATTTCATTCATATGTGCGTATTTTCCAAGTATTTTAAATATTTTTTTTTTTTTTTTTACTAATATTGTAATTTTGTAAGTATTCATTACACAGATTTTGAAATCTCTTATAGTGCAAAAAAAAAAAACAAAACGAAGTCAATTTTGGTTTCGATTCTTATCGATAATAGGAAAACGGGCGAGTTATCGAATAATTAAAACAAATTCGTACTCTGCGTGGTATACATGAGTATATATTTCAAATTTAACATCTCAAGTTGTTCTGGTTTACGAGATCGCTGCGTTCGTTTACAGATGAACATGGTTATATCGAGCTGAGTCGACACATCATATATATACAGAATATGTGTACTTTATGGTGTCTCCCACGCTTCCTCCTGCCTGTTACACAAGACCATTATACCTGGATTTCCCATTTTCAATGGGTTCACGGTAGTTATACTAAACACTATAGTCAAATCCGATTTGTCATGTCACTAGTGATCAATCTACTAATCAGAGACTACTGTCTTACAAGAAAAATGTTATCTCTTAGATCTAAAACTGTAAAATTTGATTATTTCAATTTTATTTGACCATGGCCTTATACCAGATGAGGATATATATATTCAAAACTTAAACTCTTTAGCGCTAATACATAGAAATTGGCACATCTCATTTCGCTTTCGTGAATTAGTAAAGAAACAGAGGAGGCTCGACTACTCTTCTTATTTATATATTACTCGATTAATCAAAATATCTCTAACACTGCTTCAAATATCCCTTACTAGCAAATGCCGTATATACGTTGATCGCACTGGGATTTCAGATGCCAGATTATAAAACTTACCATTTTGTGTATATGACTGTTGGACATTGGAAGAGGAAGAATCATTTGACTGCATGAACACAGATTTCGAAACGTTAGCTGGGCAGTCGGAAGAGGGTGGCAGATTACTATAAATGGACGCAATCTGCCTGGAAAAGTTATGGCCACTTAGTGACGTGGAAGATAGTTTCGGAATACCATCGATATGCTCCGCCATTTGTTGACTTTGCGAACCCAATAGTCCTTTTTTCTCCATTTGCTGTTTGTGATATGCCAAAGCTTCTAATTGCTGTTCCAATATAGCTGGGTTATCCAAAGTTGTTCGGCTGTTGCCACTTTTTTCACCATTTTTACCCGCATAGATGGGCTGCTTAAGTTGAAGGCTGGACCCGCTGAGCAATGGCTGCGAAAAAAGTGGCTCTCGGGTGTCCGTAACTAATTTGCTGAGAGGTACCTGAAAAATGTGTGATAAGTATATCATCTTGCCACTTAGAAGTTTGTAATTATATTTCACCTGAGGCGTATCAATTGTTTTTTTGAATGGCTTCGGTGGAATGGTTGGGGCTCCTCTCGATTTGCTGAGAACGACTGCATTTTGTGCTGCACCTGCTTTTTGCTGTAAGTTGTCAACTAAAGCTGCAACCTTTCCGGTTTTTGTATGTCCAGCATCGCAGCTTCTATTCAATATAGTTAATTGCTTTAGCTGCTCCTCTAGTGAATTCATTGTGCCGTTTCACACAATTCAATTTGATTTATAAATACACAACAAAGTTAGAGATGAGAGAGCATTAATAAGAATAATCGTTATACGAATTTCGAGACCTATCGTTGTGTCGTATCGATAACGTAATTTTATTTATTTTGCGTTATATCACTAACCATACAACCAGTGTTGCCAATTTGGATATTTTCCCGCCAGATCTGGTGTTTTGAAAACCCAGAATGCGGGATGATGCTATCTGAAGACTGCTGGGTATTCTGGTTATTTTTAATTGTTGAACAGAGGAAAAACGTAAAATTGGATTAATGTGCATAAGAAATCAAATATAATTCCAAAATAAAAATGGTTTTAATCCCACATAGACGGGACAACTCGAACATGCCTTTTAATCGGTAACAAATTTGACTATGACCTTCCACAGCAACTGAGTGTGCTCGTGCCGACTAGTTCGTTAGATTCCAGTGACGAAAGTGCGAAATGCCTTCATTGGAGCGAGCGCTCGGCCAGTTTATGGCCTGTTTATTTATGAAACGCATTTGTGCAACTGTTTATGCTTGTTCTCTGATCTCTTCTCTCTCATATATTTTTATTCTCAGCTCTCTACCCTGAAAAATATATATGTTTGTATACGTCTATAAGTAATCATAAGCAGCAGCGCACAAAAATTTAAATTTGTTATCTGATTTGAGTCTCGGTCCTATGCCATCTCTTGCGAGAGCAGAAGAAATGAGAGGCTTTGACTCGCTCATGGGGAAGGATATGAGAGAGCTGAGGCGCATAAAGAATGTCTTTTCGCGACGAGCGTACACACACACACACACACACACACACTTACAGTCCCTTTCTCACACGTATGAGTGACATGTATGCGAAACTTTACCTGCTTGCACATTGCACATTGTAAACTCCCAGCATTTGACTTTTTGGATAGCGCACATACATACATGTATGTACATATGTACACATATGTATGTACATATGGACATGTGGCTATCTAAATTGTAAATGGTGTGATTTATTTTAGGTTGGAATTGCAGAGGGATATAAAGATCGATTATATATATGTACTACTTATATGAATATTTAAGTAAACATAAATAAATAAAAGAAAAACCAAAAAAGTCATCACACATCTGGATTCGAACCAACACCTATTGTCAAAGGTAGTCACCTCTACCACTCCCACACATCATATTTGCACTGCTTTCCACTGCTTGTCCAAAAAATAATCTTAATCATTTTGAAGAAAACGAGGAACTAAATTAGCAGCTGATGATTCAAGGTGCATTAAATCTATTTTAAGATGTGGCCTGTAGACAGCCTGTAGCAAACGGCTTTTAATCAAAATACTAGTTCCACCGTGTGCCTCACCATTAGGATGATTTATTCCTTATAATATATAAGGAAGATAACTTTGTCATCCTCTGCTGCAGGGTAAGAATCACTGCTTCGCAACCGCGAAAGTAACCATTTTGTTGGCCGCTGTTGCTCAAGCCGCCAGTCGTCTTGTGTAGCACTTAGATCCACATCAAACCTGATTTTAAAACGCCTGCTTTTGTGTGACGTCCAAGTGAGGATGTGGCTGCAGCTGAGAAGAACATTTTTAGGTGGGTTATTGGTGGTGGATGCGGCTCTTAAATTCTTTATAGATTGGGCAGCTTCGGTAGACGGCTGTGTGGTAGCCCCACAATTGACAAGCACTTTTTTCTGCTGAGATAACTTTTGCTTTCTGTGGCAGTTTGCTGTACCATAAAGCATATACGCATCCTGAGCGCAGGGTACATTAAGACCTTGTATGACCGTATTCTCGGCAATTCGTATTGGACCGTTTCGCTTAAGCAGTTATTCGACGGGGATTCTGCGGTGCAGTAAAAAGATAAATTTCTCTGTTTCTACAGAGCGGTTGCGGTTTCCTATTCTTGTTAAGGGTTTTCAAGACTGTTTTTGCTTCAAATCTGGCATTACGTCAGTCTCTATCCCTTTCAGTACCACTGTCAGATCCTTGGAGCTTTTCAGTTCTATTTTAATTTCATGAAAAGGGATTATGTGAAAATCTTTCAAACCTATGAAGCTTTTCTCTCGTATGAATATTGGTGCACCTCCATTATATTAGATTAGATCATTGATGTTGTCTGGTACTACATATAAATTGTGTTGAATTTGCTGAATGAGACAACGCTCCTCTTGCTCTTTCCGTATGAACGCGCTGATCTCGTAAACCACAAAACCTAGAGATCTGAAATTTGACACGTATACTCGTGAATACCATACGTAATACGCGTTTGTTTTTTTTTTTTCGATACCTCATTCCGTTTCCGAATGATCAATAAATTTTGATAAATTGACTTTTAATTATGTGTACCATTAAAGCTAGAGACTTCAAATTTACTGTGCAGATAGGTGTAGTGAATGCGGGCATTTTGTAGTTTTTGGATTTTGGATGCCACGCCCCCTTCGCTCACTATTTGCAACCCGTATTTCAAATACTAGAGACTTGTGCTTTGGCAAATAGACACATATGAATGCCATAATCACAATGTTAAAATTTGATTAAGAAAATCCATCACAACGAAAGTTATTAAACATTTAATTTCCCATATCACAGGCATATTGCAGCTCGAGCGCAGTAGCTGCTCAGTTAGCAGAGCGCGTGCTCATATTACGCTCGTGTGCGTATGTGTGTGTATGTGTTGGATGTGTTATATGTAAAATAATCATAGAATGCCTCCAATATCGGATATTCGAAGGGTTCAGGGTATCTCCTAGTCGAGCGATTTCGACTAGAGCTTCCTTACTTGTTTTTTTGATTTTCTTCTTTTTTCGGTACAATCCATATCATATCAATCAATATAGGGCTACAATAAGAATATTGCTGGGTCATATAATACCTTGTTCTAGCATGTGTTCCATTTTGTATTCAACTGTATGGTTTTGAATAAATAGAAGAATTGGGGCTAATGTTGATAAGGTGCTTTGTTGATTGTTGAACATGTTTTCAAAGAATGAACAAAAATGCATTTTATTTAAAACAAGCTTGCTTTAATAACTTATTTTGTAAATTGTTATGGCTCCATTTGTTTGTTTACAATTTGTGAAAATTGCATCTAAGAAATAATATTGTTACGTTATGGTTAGCTCTTTATGCGGCCTTCGGCTTTTTGTTGGGTACAAAGGTCGACGACTTGATCTGGCACTTGTGCTGGCCATGCAAACCGTGCACTGGCAGGCAACGGCATTCGCTTATCACTTCCGTTTTGAAGAGTGTGTCCGCAATGGAAGATATAACCTGGCTAAGTAATTTCTTCTGATCGCCCGCCTTTAGCTTATCAAAGTTTTGGGTGTTGAATGCCCATCCGCCGTTGTTGAGCACAAAGTCGATGCCCATATCATTTTCAAATTGCAATTTCGCGCGTTTCTTATTATCCTTGCCATCCAGCGTAGCGACCAGACGCGAATTAAAACCTTTAGAATGAAAAGTACTTAATCTTCCCACTTTCTTTCGCTTTGTTAAACTTCAGTTAATACTTACCAACTAGCTTTTCAGCTGGCACACCTTCCAGAGCAAGTCCCTTGATTGGCGCAATTAAGTGAAGCAGAGCTCCATCGAATTTGGTCGTACTTCCAGTTATTTGAGCTCGTACGAATTTCCACTAAATGAAGATATATGAATATTAATGTATAAACAAATAAGAACGCGGCAGTCGAGCGCTAGTGACGTGAATAATCGCGCTGAGAGTGTGTGATCAAGTCCATATACAAACAAATTTCCCATAATATTGACATACTGCAGCCCAAGCGTAAGGTTGGCATTTATCGATGAGGAAACGGAATGAGTAATAAAAAAAAATCTTACTGCGGATAGACGGATAGGGCTATATCGACTCAGCTCATCGAGCTGATCAAGAATATAAATAGTTTATGGGGTCTGTCATAATAAATTTCCACTAAAACAGTATACCAGGATTTTCCAATTTTCAATGAGTTTGATCATGAGAAAATGATATGAGCTATTGCAAAAATAAATAAAGAGCAATTATAATATTATGTTACCCAATTGTTATATTCAAGTGAATTGCTGCGAACGCCAATTATGCTCTTGGCAGCACCAGCGCGGAATGGGTAGTCCAGGGCCAAGTGGAATGCTTTCTCATCTGACTGCGGTACAATAGTCTTGATGAAGCGCTCTATGATATTATAGATCTCCAATATACGCTTTTCGGTTATGATTTGCTCCACACAGTTTTCACAGAAGTTATTTGGTCCATTCAGCTGCACATTGGCCACGTTGCCTCTGTAGTTGATTTTGCCATTGTCGCTAGTCAGAAGTGCGGGATAGCGTTTCGTCTCGTCGAAAGCTATGACACCAACTTGCACATCGGTGAATCCACGAGTCTTAAGTGATTCACGTATATCGGTAATTGCCGGAGCTATCAAATTGGCCAACACACTTGGCGTCACATTGATGTCAACAACAAAAACGACGTCAGCTTTGTTTGATGGTATTTTGACTGTGAACTCTTCGCCCAGTTCACGTTGACCCGCGGCACCGGCACACTTCAAGCAGCGTGGTGGTAGCAATACCCATTTGTTTTGCAATTTCAAGGCGGAACCATACGCCAGGGCAAAGGTACAGGCCAGCGATTCTCTATCTTTTTCGGGCACACTTTCCACTGCGATATCGCAGGCGCTGCGATAGGGACGACTATCCAATGTCAAATAGTTGAGAGCCAATGGAGAATCGATGCTAAAGATGTCAGAACATATTTCGTTTCGTGTCTGGCTCTCCAACTGGCTCTTGTCGAATGAGACAGGACTGCATTTACCAACCGCATAGTCATTGCCCAGTGCAGCTGAGTCGCTGGCAAGGGTACCATCAATCTGCAGGAAATCATCGTATGGCTCGGCATTTCCGTTGCCCAGCAGACCGCGAGTTTTGCTTGTGTAGAACCCATTGACATTAATGTGGCATACCTTCAAGTCGGTCGTACATATTATGGTAACACCGTATTCCGAGTGTATGTGAACAGTGTAGAAACGGCGCCACGCATGAATGCCGGGCAAGTGTTGCGGATATTCAACAGCTTTTCCGTTTATTTTAAGTGCAACACTGTCGCTGACTTCCACGTAATTTCCATCGCGATCAATCAGAGTAATGGCTTTTAATTTGCCGTTATTAAGCTGGCCAATCACCGTGAAGTTCTTGTCCACACTGTCCTGAGCGAAGATATATTTGCAATTTCCGGGGTAGGCATAGCTCTGGCCATCAAAACTAAAGACATGCTGGCCATCCACAATGTGGCCATGCAGCTCAAAGTCATGGAAGAATAACCAGTGTGATAACAGGTCCTTCTTGAATAGACTCTCCCAGTCTTCGTTCAATAAAAAGTTGATAACGCTCGACCGGAATGATAGCACCAACGGCAACTTGGAGAAGCCATCTAATGATGAGGGCCACAGACTGAGGGATGAGTCACCGAAGAACGCAACACTTTCCACAGATTTGGTACCCTGAAGCGCAGCCAAAACGGAACGCACAGCCCTCAGTAACAATTTGGATATATCATTCAACCACTTGTCGTCGTCGATCGGCTGCTGTTTGATCTTCGCTTCCAGGAACTCATGCAATTTTTGCAATAGCTGAGAAATTTCCGGTGTTTGGGGCAGGATATTTAATTGGTCAAAGATATTGTTGAGTATTTCCAGCGTCCGTTCCACAAGTTTCAGTTGCTTAATTTTGTTGGCCAACTCGTTGCGGATTGTTTCGAATGTCGGCAACTTTGCAACATATTCCTTGACTTCCTCAAGCAGCTCCTCAACTGAATGCAAAACAACTTTGATCAGCTCTTGAACTGTTTCATGCACTGGCTTGAGCGTGTCACTAATTGCCTTGCCATAGTTCTTCAAGGCGGGTCCATACTTCTCTAGCCAAGCAACGAGCTCCTTGGCTATATTGGTATATGTGTTAACCAGCTCGATCCGCAGTTGTCCAGTCACCTTTGATAGTGATACAATTAATTGTTCCCAAATCTTGAGCAATGAATTCTCCCACAGGTCATTTAATTTATCTAGAACTTCCTTAAATGTTTTGGTCAGTTTCTCCCTGTTTTCCGATATTATCTTCGTCCACTCATCGATGGCCTTGTTTATCTTATCGAAGAGGGTTCGGCTAAAATGGATTTGAGAATAATATGAAATTTAGTAAGGCCTATAACCATTAGCGGGCTAAATATTCAGCCCATATTACATAACAATGACAATAGACTTACACAGCATCCAAGATTGGTTTCAATGATGAATCGCTTTCGAGCTCCTTGATTATGTTCTTTAGCTGACCTTCATAGTCGTTCCTCAGTTTTGTAAAATCTGGTGCACTATTAGTAGTTAGTTTTACATTTCTCTCAACGTCCTGACGGATCTTATCAAACTGTTTTTTCAAATTATCAGTTATTGCGTCTGTTTCTTTCTTGATTTCTGTTTCTACAGATTGCTATATAGGAGATAAATAAAACAGACATTGAAGTAAATATACTACGTGATATATATATATATATATATATATATATATATATATAGTTAGTTTTGCTTACCAGGAATGCTTTGACATCGTCATCATTCGTTTTATAGTTGGTCTGCAGGAAGTTGGGGGGATCCAGAGCAATGCGTCCATTCAAAATGGGTTTGCCAGCGCCAATGACATCGAATTTGAGTTCCTTGCCAAGTTTTACCTCAGCATTGGCATCAATTAAATCTTGTCTTTTCAATGTGACCTTGGCCCAGGTCGGTTGCAATTCACTAGAGAGCTCCATAGGTTTCTGACCGAAAATCTGGAATTTCGACTGGAGTTTAGCGGTACGCTTCTGCCAGTCGAAGTTACCGACTAGCCGAACAATTTGTTCATTCAATGCACTCAGCTGGAACTCTAACCGCTGTTTGTTGCCCAAAATCTGCACACCTGCATTAATATCACCTGTGCTGCTCTTCAGCTCGCTGCTGGCACTGAACTCTTTCGTGTCCAAATTGAGAGCGGAGTTGGTGTTCAACTCATACTGAAAGTGCAGTCCAGATGATTTGATTTCTTGCTTCGAACTCAAATTGAAACCATTTCCCGTCTGACTATTGCGAATGTTGTGCGATACAACTACTTTTTGCTCAGTTGAGCGGAAGACGTCAAACACAATTTCACCGTTTAATACGCGTTGATTGCGATCCGCATCGAGTAAACCGCTAACAATTAATGGCCGAATCGTGGGATGCTCCAATTTAAGTTGGCCCTTGCCAGTGATGGACACTTGCTCAACACCTGTCAAGTCTAGCACCGCCGAGACACGTGCAACATCATTCGGCCTATGTAGCTTGTCTATGTAGAATGCAGCCGACTGCTCATAGCGTCCAAAGAACTGATGGCGTTCGGGTATCTGCTGCTTGGTTTCAAAAACAATTTGTCGCTTGGGCAAGGTTAATTGAATTGTGGATGCTGTCGGAGCAGTAGCGGCTGTTAGCTGATATTTCAGATTGTTGCTAGAAATGATGTGAGCATCGAGATTATACAAAGTCTTAAAGTTCTCACGAATGTTCTTCGATTTCAGTTCCAGTTCATAGGGATAGCCAAGTTCTCGCAGATCTAACAGGACAAGCACATCATGCTGCACCTTGTCTTCGATGATCTTAACGCTTGACTGCAACTGTATGTTGGTACATTGTTTCTTCTCCTCACATATGGACAGCTTGGTATTGAATTCCTTGTTCGTCAACTTTATTGTCGAGACACCATTTTTGGATCCAAAGTTGCCATTGAATGTGTAAGCAAAGCCAATTTCTTGGTCCTCGTTGAGATTGTATTGTTGGCGCTGCAGTTTGAAATTGCCATTATGTGTTTTGCCCTTGTACTGCACCTGGCCTTGACCCTCAATAATAGCTTTCTTTTGCTCCTTTTTCAAATTGTAGCTAGCATTGCCAGAGAACTCGACGCCTTGTGCATGTTTGAGCAGCACCTTGATATTCTTGCCCTGCGCTCTCACATCTAAATCGTATCCGTTCAGGTGCAATTTCTTCGAATTCCAATTGCCAACAATGTAGAAATCATCGACACTCACATACGATGCCTCGCAATTTAATTGCAAGTCCAGCTCGATCAGATTTTGTATATCCAACGAGAGCTTAGCTTTGCGTTCACCCAGAATCTCAATGAATGCAACTAAGACAATCGGCTGACTGTCTGGCAGAACGGCGCGTAGGTCGAGTCCTTTCTTGTGACTGGAGTTATAGATTTTGGAGTCGAACGTATATCTCTTGCCATCCTGCTTAACCTGTGCACTGAGTGCATAGCTATCTTCGGCTGTCTTCTGATTCTGTATGACGACTTCAATGTTCTTCAGATGTTCATTGCTTGAGTCCAGCTTGTAAGTCAGGGATGCTGAGTTGGCATCTACGAAGCTAATATCGGCATTGGTCTTAATATACTTGTCACCATATTCGGCATTGATGGAGAATTTCTGATTACCCTTGGCATCGCCGTCTCTGAAGCTGCCAGTCTTGTCATTCTGATAGCTGCCAGAGACCTTGATAGGTGCTTGTAGGTGATTGTTTTGGGCATTGAACGTATATGTGCCTTGCTTGGCATTGCCCTGCCAGACTGTATTCACTTTTATGTATTCACCATTATCCAATTTCGTGCTTAGAACAAACTCAATTATCTCAGTACCCACTTTGCCATTACTGCTGAGTTGTAGATTTTTAAACTTACTTTCCGGTGCTTGCACCTTCAGCTGCACTTCATAAGCGGCAGGGGTGTTTGGCTCACCTGCACCACTGTATTTTCCATTCAAATTAGCTGTTAAGCTCTGTCCATATTTACCCGAAACGCTTCCTAATAAACTCTTTTCGGTCAGCTCATCAATGACTACAGTAAGCTCAATAGGCTTCTCGATCAAATGGCCCTCGGCCTTGACTCCGATATCGAATGCCTTAGTGCTCTTAGCGCCTTTCAGTACATATTCTCCATGTGCGATGAGTTCAGTCTTTTGTCCATTAAAGTCCGTGTAGATCAATTGATTGTTAACCGAAATCTCTTGAGTTTTAATATTCATTCGGTCCAGTTTACCCTTCAACGCCACCGAGCGTTTCTTGCCGCCTACTGCTTCCTGCTCATTGATCTGCACATCGAGATTTCCTTGTCGCAGTTGGGTTCGGGGATTCGTAGTCAAGTGGCGATTTAGTGTGCCATCGATAATACGATTCTCGGGTGTGGTCAACTTGAATGTACCCTGCACATCGCCATTCGTACGCCATTCGCCCTTAACGACGCCATTTGCATCGAACGAATATTTCTTTTCATTCCATTCCAAAATGTTCTTCGTCGCAAACTTTAGCTTTTCAATATTATTCTCAGTTTTCAGATGGATCTTTTTGCTGCCATCCAAAGTGATGCTACTGTCGATGTCAAATTTCGGCTGTTGAATATGGAACTTTGTATCGATCTCCAACTTATGCTTTGGCTCTGTTTTCAGTGTCTCAACTGTGGCCACGAACTCACCTTTGTTGTTCTTGGCGATTTTCAAGTCGGCCTTTGCTGTCATAATGTTCTTGATAATCAAATTAACTTTGGCTGCCGAGATCTTGTCCTGGGGATGCTGCGACTCACTGAGCAATTTCAGAAGCTCAGCGTTGTCACGACTAATCCGAAGTTCACCATTCGTTTTCTCAGGTGTACCCAGGACCTTGAGCAGCCACTGCACAGGCTTCTCCTTGGCCGTAAATTGACATATACCCTGAAGATCGATGTGAATGTCCTGTGCCGAATACCGCTGACCAAGTTCCCCCTTGGCCGTTAGTGAAGTGCCCCAACTGGTTGTTAGACTATTATCAATATTGAAAAGATTGTGGTTCATTAGACACCTCGACACAATATCGACTGAGTGCTTATTGTATTTCGCCTTAGCTGTAAGCTCGTAGTCATGCACGGAACGCTGGTTCGCTTCATATTTGACGTCGACTGTTGCCAACTTTTGTTCACTCGTTGCTGCCACATTTAATTCAAATTGATTCTCATCAAATTTCGTTTTGATATCTAACGAGCCCAAGCGCTTACTCTTCTGCTGAACAATGACACTCTGTGAGAATTTGGCCGAGCGTAATTTATTTGAATTGGGTGCATTTACATATCCGAATTCAGTTTCACTATTCAGTGACCACTGCAAAGCCTTGCCAATTAATTGCACTGTATAAACATCTTTGCCGATTTTTAACTGTGTTGAAATTCCATAGATGTTCTCCGGCTGACGTTCATCGTTCACGAATACACCCAATGCATATTGGTTATTGTCCAATTTCAAATTGGACTTGAGCAAGTATGTTTCCTGATTTGGCGATATACGAAGCTCCGATTCCAGCGAGGTGGGTGATAAGTCGATCCACCCATTCAGCTGAATTCGATCATTATTGCGATTCAGTATTTGAAAATTTTGGAAATTGTACCTCGATTGCTTGTCGGTTGTCTTCTGGACGACGATCTTGCCATTGGCATGATAACCATTGATGTTATTGGTGAGGCCATTCTTATCTTCGATCTCGATGACTGGCGTATACTCATTGCCATTCTTGATAAAACCAATTTTCGATTTCTTAATATCTTTGTTCTGTTCGTGCTGGCCATAGAGCACAAGCTCTTGATTGCTATCCTTGAAGCCCGCCTCGACAGCCAAATGATATTGTGAGCTGTCGAGCGAGAGACGTCCGTAGATATTTGGCTTAGTGCCTAGTTCGAACGCCAAGCTTGTATCATGTGAAACCTTCGACTCGGGCGTGCTATATTGCAACTTCCATTGCTGACTGCCTGTTGGCAGGGTCAAGTGGGTGCCCTTCACATTGAATTTGCGTTCGGCGGTCAGGTAAACAGACAGACTGTAGTCACATGACGATTTCAGCTCTTCAATCCATGAGTTGTCAGTTAGAAGAGGTGTACTCGACTTGATGCATAGACCTAGACCCAAGTCATTGAATTGATTTAAGCAGTTTTCACTTGGCGACGACGTCTGCTTGCTTTTACATACTTTCAATGCTACCGGCTTGATAGGCTTGTCCTGTTCGGCTACATAGAATTCGGACTTGACTTGAATATCGATCAGCTCAAGCTTTTCACGTGGCAATTCGACATTTACATTGAAGCCGTCGCCGTCTTTGATCAAAGCAATTGCCACATCGGTGCCAGTTGCTGTGTGGGCGCTAGTTGTCACGCGCACTCCTGTGGCCAAAACCTGAGTGTTGAATCCGAGCTGTATATTAACATTAACATCAATGCTAGGCACTAACTTCAAACGGTATTTTGCACGCTGCCAATTCTGTTCAAGTATCGCAGTCACGTCGATGTTGACAGCAAAGTCAACCTTGTTCGCCGCAAAACCTTGAGCGCCCAGCTCCAAAGGTATGCCCACACCTGTTGGATAGATGAGTTGGCTGTCCAAGAACAACTGATGACTGGCATATTGTTTTTCAAATGAGGTCAATTCCTTTTTGGCCTTGTCGAATGCCTCCGAGAAGTGTTTGATGATGTCGTCCAAGGTCGTTGGTATATTATCTCCCAAGCTTAAAAATGCCAATTCCGAACCAAATAGTTTGATTGACAAGTCTAGATTCAGGTCTTGAATGGTCTTTGGGCTGCCATAGGTCTTATACTTTTTGCCGATCTTGGCAGCATCATCAACAAGCGAACGACGACCGCGACCACCTGGAGTCCCCGCATTTCCTGAGTTTCCAACTTCGATCAATTTAACAATCTCATCGAAATCTTTGTTCAACAAGCCCTTCGGTCCTATGTAGTATTCGAGTAGGCTTTCGAGATTCTCTTGCCTAAGATTTGCTTCGAATACATTGAAATTGTTGCCCAATATTTCAGCTGTCAAATTAAGGCGCGCAGCACGTGGCAGGAAGCCATTTTGTGAGTAGATTAGCTTATAGTCAGAGCTGCCACTCACGCCCAGAGCATCCAGGCGATAGGAGAACTCATTGTTGAAGCTAAAACGACGATAGTCTTTCGGGAATTGTTTCGTCACTCTTATATTGCCAAGATAGTATTTTTGATGTTCACGTGTCGGGTCTGTTGAGTCACGTATCACTCTCAGGTTGGACTCTATGAAGCTGCCGACTTGATGTACTGGCTCTGCGTTAACAATGTCTGAGATCTCCTGGGCCAGCTCAACAGTTGGGCACTTTATGGCCGCCAAATAGGCTTCAATGCGCAATTCGGAGTCTTCATTCAAATCCTTAAGCAACTTCAATGCCTTTGAGCTCAAGTCTTGTTTGCAGCTAATAGCTGAGAAGGCTTGGAGAGCCGCCACACGTACGCGATTACTGCGACCAGGTGTAATGCACTCACTCAAAGCCGCTGCAACATTGTTGACCAAAGTCTGGGCATTGCCGATACCTTTTAGCACATAAACAAAGCGTTCCTCCTCCTTTTTGGTATTTGGCTTGCAGTGCTTCAGTCCGTCGATAAATTTCTTTGATATCACCTCAATCTCATTCGATTCACAGTGATTCTCCTTGCAGAATTTTCCAACCAGATTGCCAACGGCCAAGTAAATTTCCTTTGGCGCAGATGGTAGCAGCTGTTGAGAGGCTTCATTCAAGGTTGCCTTGTCGACACTTTTAACTAGATTCAGTGAGAAAATGGCCAGTATCTTTTCCTTGTCCTCAAATTTAGGCAGCTGCTTCAGAATGGCCTTAGCGGACTCAGCAGTGTTTGTGCGAAACAGCGCATCCAGATAAATTTTGCGTGCCACGGCCTTCTTTGGGTGCGGCGACGTGAACAACTCCAGCAGCGTGTCCACATCTGAATGGCGCATCAGTCGTATGAGCTCAACAAATTTCTTGGCTGTATCCTGTTTCACATAGTCCGCCGTAAGGTCAACTAGCTCGCTCACAACTGCTTTGAGTGCAGCTAAATTCTTCGTAGCGTACACGTCAGTTTTTTCGAAAATAATGCTGACTGGCCTTGCTGTGGCTGCCACAGCTGGTGCGGCACCTGCTTGGCCAGCCGGATTCTTCAGTTTCAGCGTTGTCGACACTTTGGCAGTGACATCGGAGCTGCCCTTTGTGCTGCCAGCAAGCTTATAAACTTCATTTAATTGTACATTTTCCACAATCCCGCGCTCGATCTTCAACTCCCTGCTGTAGGCAGCCTGGAAGATTGAACTGCTTGTAACACCTGCCTTCTCGTTTAGTATGCCCGATAGTAGGCCGCTGTTTATTTGCTCGCGATGCGCACAACTGTTGAGATCCCGCACCTTTGTTAGGATCTCGCTATTGCCAGACTTTGCTGTGGAGCTGTGAGTGGGACACGATCCAAACACGTCGATTTCATTCACACTTTCGGCCCCTGTTTGTGTTTGTAGCAAAGAGATAATCGCACGTTTGATATTTAGCGAATAGCTGGTTTCGTCGGCATCGGCACATATTTGCGCTTCCAATTGACCATTGGACAAGGTGAATTGCACTGGCTTTTGTATGTTGTTCAGGATCTTACGTTCCACTGACTCTTTTGTGTTCACCACCTTCACGGTGGCCAACTGCAAGGTGTAACCGCAATTGCCACTAGCATAAACCTTTGCTGTACCAGTTATTTTCAAGCTCGTATCATCCGCCTCAATGGCATCACTCGAACTCAATCCAACTGTTAAGATGCTCTCAAAGATGTACTCATAAAAATTACCCGGCTTATACTTTAACAATCCATTATCGGGTCCGCGACATCCATTTTTGCAGCTACTATCTGAAATTTCAAACATTACAAATTTAGAGCTTTCATATGTGTGTATTTGCCAAAGAAATAGAAGTAGGTTTTTTTCCAATTCCGGGCGAAGGGGCGTGGTAAATCTTTGAATTTGTATTATACGGAACTACATAATAAATTTTAAGTCTCTAGCTCTTACGGTTTATCAAAAACTAGGTCAATTTATCGATAATAACGAAAATGATGAGTTTTAAAACACGAATGTACAACTCAAATTTCAGATCTCTAGTTTTTGCGGTATACGAGATCGAAGCGTTCACATTGGTTATATTAGTTATATGGGCTTTGTGCATTGTCAGTATTGTTGTCCGGCCATCTGTCCGAATGAACGCGAATCATTTCTATGTTCGTGTATACCCTGGCTAGATAGTGGTAAGATTTTCCCGATACGGCAAATCGGAAAATGCATTTTTCTGTAGCTCAGTAACACTACTTGTTGAAGTCCTTGAGAAATTCTGATTTGTAAGTTATTATCGCGTATATCCCAATATCAGTAAGAAATATTGATATTGCAAGCAACACATACATACAATAATGGGCACGCGCTCAGTTTTCGCATTCTTTTCATGTAAGCATCCAAAAATTACAGTTACTAGAAAATTATATGTCTACGTTCATGGTTGCGTGAAGAATCTGGAAAAATTATAATCTTTAAGCTATAAGCTCACAATTTAATAGCTTTGTGACCTTTGACCCCCTCAATTGATAAAGAATAAATAAATAACAAGTAAGGAAACTCTAGTCGGAGGTGCCCGACTAGGAAATACCCTAAGCTTCGTCTATTCACCGATTTTAAATGCACTTTACAGTTTGCATAGTATTATACAATTTTAAACTAAATTAATCAATTAAGGAAGCTCTAGTCGAGACCTCTCGACTAGGAGATACCCTGAACCCTTCGAATAGCCGATATTCGAAGCATGCTATGATTATTTTACATATAACACATCCAACACATACACACACATACGCACACGAACGAAATATGAGCACGCGCTCGGGCTGCAATATGCCTGTGATATGGGAAATTAAATGTTTAATAACTTTTGTTGTAGATTTCACAGTGTGATTATGGCATTCATATGTGTCTATTTGCCAAAGCACAAGTCTCTAGTATTTTCAAATAGTGGGCGAAGGGGGCGTGGCATCCAAAATCCAAAAACTACAAAATGTCCGCATTCACTACACCTATCTGCACAGTAAATTTGAAGTCTCTAGCTTTAATGGGTCACATAAATGAAAGCAAATTTATCAAAATTTATCGATAATTCGGAAACGGGATGAATTATCGAAAAAAAAACTTGTACTGCGTATGGTATTCACGAGTATTCATGTCAAATTTCAGATCTCCAGCTTTTGTGGTTTGCGAGATCATTGCGTTCATAAATACGGACGGACGGACAGGGCTATATCGACTCAGCTCGTCGAACTGAATGGGGTCTGCGACGTCTCCTTTTGCCTGTTACATACATTTTCAGAAAAACATGATACCTTTTATAAAAAACCAGTACCATTATAAAAAACAAGTAAAAACGTTGAAATACTCATTCACACCGCAAGCTCCCAGTTCCATAACATTCCAAGAAACCAATTTACCAATTTGCAACACCCCTAATTATCCCTAAATTTTGCATTTAGTGTCATGTGTATTTAATACAATTTCGGTTTTTGCTATACACCAATTTCTTACAATTCAGTTGAAAATATAATTATTATGCTGAAAATTTCATTAAAACCCGTTAAGTAACACAGAAGATTTTCAACAACACGTTTAGGCAAGAGCTTGGCTGCACAGCGAACATTTTCTTATGTTCCAAGAAATAACAAATACAATAGAATTCAGCGTGAATCATAAGGTTCAGTGGCGTTGCTATGCAATGACGGTCGCCGATCACGGTGCTCTTGGTTCGAGCCTCGGGTGAAATCGGCTTTTTATACACATTTTATTTATAATGATTATTGGTTTGACAAGCACAGTGGTGGCGTCGTGTTAGAGATGACGAATTCGGACTCGGGCAAGTAGACGGAGGTGTTCGAACCTCGGTTTTTCTTTTTTTTTGGCTTTTTTTTATTTTATTTTATTTTTTTTCTAAAATATATATTTTTTTACATTTATAATGTTTAGCAACTCAATTAAGATAGTAAAAGTCCAAAAAGTCAATAAATTGTATGTTTATAGCTCAAAAATAGCGGCTTTATTCTGTTTGCCACGTCCTCTATGGTCGTAGACATATAATTTTTGGTTTTTCCATGACAGGGGTCTAGGGCAAGGTAACTGTGACGGTAACTGGACGCTTACACTCAAAAAATGCGAAAATTACAGGGGCGTAAGTATTATTTAGAGGGGGTCTCCAGCAACCAACCAATGCATTTTTGAAGCTTCTAGCACTAAAACTGTAGGAGCTATAAACTCGACGGTTTGCCGCGCCCCTGTGGGATGCTACACCCCCTTCGCCACAAATTTATAAAATACGTATTTTAATTACTAGAGTCTTGCGCTTCTGCAAATACATAAATATATATGATACAATCACGCTGCGCTTGTTGTTGGTGTTGTTGATTAAGAAAGTCGGTCTACAAAAAAGTTATTAAGCATTTGATTTCCCATAAGATGTGCCTACTCCAGCCGGGCAGTCTCTATGCAAACGGTGCAGTTAGCAAGCATGCGTATGTGTGGCTTGGAATGTATATATGTACATACATACATATATGTAAAACAATGCTCCGAATAACGTCTCTTCGCGGGGTTCACTAGAGCACTCTTACTTGTTTATCTAAAACATTTTATGTACTATATAGTGGCTTAGTTTTGAGATTCAATCCCTCAGTCTCACGTGCTATACTTTATGTGCTTGAATTTTAATGATGTAGGAAAGGAAGACAAAATCCACAATATACTCTTTTCAGATTTGGGGACTAGGGACCTTGGGGGTTATTAGTTATTATACGTGTACTTACCGGAGTTTGCTGTAGCCACAAGTAGAATAAGAAGCAGGAATCCAGGAACTTGAATTAGAATCGACATCCTTTTCACTGCACTGGCCCCCCGGTTGGGTTGGGTTAGCTTAACAGAAATTAATAAATCATGAGTTATCATTATTTTAATTCTACATATTTAATACATAAATTTTTGTTTCGTTTGATTTGATATATTTCAATATTTATTGGTATTGTATTTTGCATTTAATTTAGTCTTTATTTATTGTTATAAATATTTAGTTCTAAATTTAATTATATATTTTTCATTACATTTATCAATTTACAAATCTTGTATATAGTTTTCTTTATTTTATTTTGTTTTTATTTTATTAATTTCTAATGATTTTTTGTAAAATTATTTGATTTCTGATTTTAATTAATTTATTTTATTTGTTAATATCAATATTTTATTTAATTTGATTTTCTTTGATTATTTTTTGAGTTACTGGTGATCCTATATCAATGACACACATCTGGCATTCCAAAAAAGGTGTATATATTGGCATTATCGGATTGCATGTAAGTAAGTAATATTATAGTTCCATTGCCTTGGACCCTTTTAGACCCTTTATAGGGACAAATTCTATTATCAATTTTGTTTGTTACCCTGTTACTGTAAAAAATCCTCTATTGATTTACCAACAATTATATATGTATACATATGGGATCGGAAAATCTACATCTTGCAATGGTTTAGAGCTGGCAGCGGCAGTTTGTTCAAATAGTTTCATTTGTGTTATAAAAAGTGTGTTATTTGAAGTTGAATACGATCAACACATTATTATTATTTGCAAGACTGCACACATTCGATCGTAGTTTTTAGTTAAGTGTATTTTTTATTTTATAATTTATACTATCTTAACTTATTTTTTAGCTAGTGAGTTCAGCGTATTCGTATATATTTGTTTGTTTGTTTGTTATTCTTGCTTGTGCATCTCATTTGTTATATGTGTTAATTTTATATTGTTATTTATTGTATTTAATCTTATTTAATTTGTTGTCTGCATTATCGTGGCTGCTGTTATTGTTGTTTGCAGCCATGGGGAAGGACAACATTTGGTATACCTTATTCACAGTTGAAATCTGTTTTTAATTCCTTTCACTGAATTGCGTTCATAGAGAGACACAATCCCAGCACAGCACACTCAACTCGCGACACTGATTTAATGTATGAATCGGATCGGACGACAAGTGACTTCGAATTAAGCCGCATTTTCCACTAGAACACAATTTAAATACAACGTCTAACGTGCCTGTGTGTATGGCATATATCTATATAATTGCATGTATATATGTATGCACATACATAAGTGTGTGTGTGTGTGTGCGTGTATTCATGCCAGTGTGCGAAAGAAAGAGAGCTTAGCCTCACAGTTAGTTCATCTTCCGCGGCCGGCGTGTATGTGTGTGTGTGTGATTTAATCTTCCGTATGAGAATGAGAGGGAGAGAGACAGTACTTAGCATCACAGCTCTCTCACAGTTGGTACTCGCTCTCCTGCATATTAATATCAATTTTCAAGCGTCCAATTTAAGGGTGGGTGCTGCTACTGTCGCTGTGCGGTTATTGCTGTGCATTTTCTATTATCAGAAGACGACGTAGCGCATTCTAGACCCAACATACACACAGTGTTGCCTATTTGGCTATTTTCCCGTCAGGCGTTTGGAAACCCACAATGCGGGAATATCCAGCGATCTGGCTAGACTTTCAGTTGTTTTCAATTCTTGGACAGCGGGACAAGAAACGAAAAAATTGAAGTGATCTACAGGTAAAATACAAATAACAAAACAAAACTTATATGAAAAATCATCCAAAATTCCTTAAATTCGTATTAGCTTTTCGGGAGCTTTCAAATTGTCGAGCTATTTCTGGCTCTTATTGGGGTCCTCAAGAGTTGGCAACACTGCATACACCCAGTATATGTATGTATGTATGTACATAGAGGCATCAATACTTATGTATGTACATATACACATGTATATGTATGCATGTGTTAAGCAAGTGAGAGTGATCTAGTGTCAAGCACGACGATGAGATAACATTTGTACCTACATACACTGGAAGAAAACACCAAATAAATATAATAACTAAGACCAAAAGCAATAATAAAACTTAATTAATGCAAAAAAAGTAAGTAAGAAAACTCTAGTCGGGAGAGACCAACTAGGAAATATCCAGAACCCGCTCTAACCGGCATTTGTAAACGTACTTTACACCTGCAAAGACTTATACAAGATTAAAATACATAAAAAAAAAAATAACAAGAGTCCTCCAGTCTAAATAGTTGATATTGAAAACATGCATTGTACATATGTATGTATGTATGTACATATATGTTGCAAACAACACATACATACGCACACACACACATGGACGCACGACTGCGCTTGGGTTGGGGGAAATGGAAATGGAATGGTTAATAATTTGAATTTGTTAATAAAATTTTCACAGTGTGGCTATGGCAATATATGTATGCATTGGGCAAAGCACAAGTCTCTAGTATTTCAAAAACGCGTTTTGAAAATTTGTGGCGGATTTATGTTTATGCTATTAATAATTCTATTATGATCAGACGGAGATGACTATGTCGACTCAGCTCGTCGATATGATCAAGATTATAAATATCTCATTGGGCCTGCCGTCTCTCCTTCTCCTTGTTACATTCATTTTAATAAATGGATTGTCCCTGATTTCCTATTTCAATGGAGTCAGGGTATATACAACTGATTCGGCAATTAAGTTATTATAATAAAGACTTTAATGCATATAATATATGTATATGTAATGCAAACAAGGTACAAACAAGGTTGTCTCTTCGCAGGCTCGGGGGTTCTCCTCGCCTAGAGCACTCTTACTTTTATTATTACAATCGCCTCCAATTGAAGCATACGCTTCATTTCAACATTGCCCCCGGGTCAAAATCTCCAAGTATATCAGTTATTCTCAAATACTTCTCTAAGTGTACACACACACTTGCAGCACTCAGTACTTGCTCCTTCGACCACCCCTGCACACACGTTTGAAAATGTATTTTTGAATAGCTCGTGCATGATATTATCGACTATTCCATTCCTATTGAATCAGTAGCTCGGGGGGTAAAAGAAAAAGTGAAAAGTAAAATCTTTCCACCCTACTATATCTGTACACACATCTACATCTACATCTACATCTACATATGTGTGTGTGTGTGTGTGTGTGTGTGCTGTGTTTGTATGTTTGATTATATGAACTGCAGCTAATTGCTGATAAGAAACTTTAATCTTTAATTAAAAGTTGCTCGAAAGCAAAACGGGGATCGATAAGCAGCAACATATATTCCCGTTGCTCAATACCTGACAGAAAAAATTACAGTTCGTAAGAGACAATATCGCTTCAAAAGCCTTCCTATATTTTTTGAAAACCATTCAGGTTTTCTGTTGTTTCATAGTTATAGATGAGCAAGCAGAATCGATATAAAACGCCCAGGCTTCGAGCGAGACCAAATCCAAAATCTGTTAAATGTATTCAAAGATCAAAGATCATAATATTCCGACTTGACACGCCCCAACGAGATGATCGATATGCCAGCTTAGTTGCTGTTATTTGCAATAGAAGGGAGATTTTTGGTCAATTTACCGAGTACATTCTTTTTGTTTCTTGTTCTCCTTGTCTCCTCTCTTTCTCTATCATACTCTGTCTTATCTCTTCGTACCTTTTACACATTCTGAACTATCTAAGTCCCACTTTCTAGGTCTTTTTTTCATGTACTAAGTACATATATTATACCCTGAACCAAAGCCAATGGGAAAATCGGGGTATGATGTTATGTGGAAATGTATGCAACAGGCAGAAGGAGGCGAAGCAGACCCCATAAATTATATATATTCTTGATCATCTCGACGAGCTGTTATATACATTCTAACAACACTATTATATGACTAATTTAACAAATAATTTCCAATAGTAGGGCCAATCGCAGTCAGTAGAGCACGCGCCTATGCGCGTCTGTATGGCTTGTAATTCAAGTTTTTATATATTATAAAATAAGCGTACATAGGTTGTAATTTCGTCTCTTCGCAGCGTTCAGGGAAGCTCCTAGTCGCGCAATCTCAACTATAGCAGTCTTACTTATAGCGAGAGCTGATAAATTAGCCAAGAAATTGACCCAAAGCTATACAAGAACATTCCCAATTCTCTTTGTCTTATTTGAGGTCTTATTTCAGGTATATTTTCGGTCAAACAGCGCTTCTGCTCACTCTGTGCATGAGTATCAAGATATGAAATATGACATGAATGAAATTAATAAATGAGACAGATCGCTGAAATATAAGTGTAAATATAAGTATGTTGCTCAAAGCTTACAAATATTGTTGATGATTATTATTATTAATTGTTACAAGTTTAATAATACAAATTAACAAATTTTTCTGTTTGTTCTTTATTGTTTTTTTTTTTAATATATCTTTATAACGGTTTTTTTGTTCCGAGCAACAGGAAATCTTTTGTGTAAATACATATATGGTTATTCAGTGAGTAAATTTACAATATGATGATTAGAAATTAAACATTTTCTAGCTAGTGTATACAAATTTTAATTTATATATGTGAAGTATAAAAATCTGTATTCCTAACTATACGTTTTTACTTTCGGCTAAACGAACCTTTCCCTGCTCTTATTCTATTCATATTAAAAAATTCAATGTAATTTTTCATTTAGTCTCATAGAATCTATTTATTTTTTTTTATTTATTACACCTAATTTATAGGTCTTCATACAATTTGCAGGGGCGGACAACATTTTATTAATTTAATTATTAATTCAAACTCGAAAACTACATATGTTGTAAAAAATATTTATGTTTTTGTCTAGATATATTACTAAAAAGAAAAAGGAAACATTTTATGATCCAATGAAAAAAAAAGGAAATTATATTAATTTAGCGGTATTTGAACTTATGTATATATATATATATATATATATATATATATATATATATATATATATATATATATATAAACTAATGATATTAAGAAATTAAATGTATTAGTCAAGATTTTACTACTTTCTAAACAATAAAAATTAAAAAAAAATATTTTTGAATTTATAGTTGTATGTAAATAAATTTTTATATATTTAAAAAAAATATATAAATATATATAATTTAAATTAATATTGACAAGTTATTATTATTTCTATATAGATTTCCATTTTCCATATTTACATATATAAAAATATATTTATTTATTTATTTTAAAAATATATTTGTTTCTCATATTAAATGTACATATATATTTATTTATCTATATATTATATATATATATATATTGCGTATTAGAAAATTTAAGTTGATTTTTCAATATAAACATAAATAAATATATATATTATATATTATATATAACATAAAATTCTAATAATAAATTAAAATAAGGACAATGTCATGATTTATTTATTTCTATGTTAAGTTGTAAAATAATTCATTTAAATTATATAAATATTATACAAGAAAATGGTAATAACTTTAATGTGAAAAAATTTTCTAATTAAATATCCATTTTAATAAAGTCAAATTAATTAATAAATAAATTAATTAATCAGTGAATTAATAAATAAAGTCAAATTCATTAATTTAAATTTAATACAATAAATTTGAAAACTAAAAGATCTTTTTTCTTAAAGACAAAAATAAATAACCTAATGTATTCATATTTTTATTTGTATTTTTAATGTTCATAAATATTTAAAATGTATTTCATAGTTGTGTAAGTCTTAAAACACATATAAATGTATAAACGTTAGAAATAATTTTTAAAATTTCATAAATATTTAAGTTTTGATAATTCATAGAAGGAAAGTAAAATAATGAAATGTAATAGAAAATGTGCAAATGAAAATAAAATCAAGTTAAAAAAAAATTAATTTCATTCAATTGAATTTCATTTTTGTATCAATTTATATTCTTGATCAGCAAGTATTTTGTAGTTATTATTTGAAATAGCCGCATCTGGAATATTGGAAACCCTATCCGCCATCCCTCATTCCTGTTCTTCATCTCTTTCTTTAGCTATGCCCCAGCACAGCTCCCTATACTAATGGAGTATTTTTGATAAAGACACTTTATTTTATTGTATATCGGAATTATTGGATTATTATAATTATTATAAAAATTATTGTTATTCAATTACTTAGTATTAAAAATTATTTGTATTTAGTTAGGCAAATTTTAAATTTTAGGCACTTTTTGTAAACTTTAATAATATATATATATATATATATATATATATATATATATATATATATATATATATATATATCAATTTGTTTTCATTCTCATTCTCATCCTCATTCTTAAGAGACAACAAAATACTTGGTAGCCTATTTTGGAAAGGAAAGCTTCAGTTTTGGAATGCAATAAGGTATGTCAAAGGACGGAAATAAATAGTTTGGATTAGTAGTTCCAGTCCATTTCAGTTTTTATTTGTTTTTTTCATTTCATTTCAGATAACATCCATTTCAGCTGAAATTCAGAATGAAATTAAATGTAAAATATGAATATGTTATTTATATTACTATACACAGTTGACACCTAGAAAATGGTTAAATTGGCTTGTGCACCCAATAAATATAATGCTCTTTAGTAGAAGCTGAGTCAATCTAGCTATCTCCGACAACTTTGACTGACACCAATTGCACTAATTACATATTATTTTCAGCGAGCTTCTAGCATATATTCCTGTGTACTGTATACACAGTACGATAACGTGCATATAAGCGCATGTGGATTTGTTGTAAATGGTATCTTCTACTTAAACCTACCGACTAGCTCCAACAATTCTCTAAATTATACGTACATTTTATTTGAGGTAGGTGATTAGTGATGATGTGCTTCGAATGTTTCCGAAAGCAGCTCATTGTTTTCGTGTCAAGTTTGTGGTCCCTAGCGAGGATCGTTGTGGTTAAACGGACTACACAGACAGCCAAATTGACGGACGTGTGGAAACTATCAATTTATTCTGCCTATCCATATACACCATTTTCGAGCCTTCATTTTCAATGGGTGTTGAAATATATGTATGATCTCACTTACAATTAAGGACATCCACATTCATCGACAACCATCTTGGGTAGATCACGTTTGATAATACCATCGTCGCCATAGTATATTAGAGACATACTTGAAAATTTGATCGGAGCGCAACATGGGCGCATTCCATTCAGTAAGCCCATTTTTCGATATTCCTCGATGAAGTGTGAGTGAAATGTTTGAAACGTATCTGGGGTCCGAAACGGCCCAGTACATTCGCCCCGGCAATAGTTAGCGAAATAACCACGAGGCGCTATTATCCAATCATCCCAGCCGAGCGCTTTGAAGGATACATAAAACGATTCTTTGCAGCATTGACCGCTTAATGCTCCACCGCAGTCGATCGCACGTCGCCGCACGCGACGAGGTCTGGTTGATTCCGTGTGTAATACAAGAAATGGCCGATTCGGGTTCACGGAACGGTCTGATGTCGATTTCAGTCTAGGTCCAGAGAGTTGAAACAATTGCAGTGAATATTGACTGCCGCAGCCAGTGCAGTCGATCAATAAACGTAGATTCTTTCCTCTTGTATCCCTGTACCATTCTCGGATTGTTTCGGTCAGATCGAACTTCTGCCATCCCAAGCGCTCCGTATCGACTTCGAATAAGGCTCGAAATAAAAATGCCTGATCCATTGCCTGCAGATAAGTAATATTTGTAATTACTTTTCAAATACTAAATATATAGCACTTTACCTTTTCAGTCATATTTATGCCTTCGCTCATTCGAAACACCCAGATCTTAATCCTTTGTCGGGGCATGTTGGGGTGACTCTTTCGCTTAGTCTTTATTTTCTCTTGCGTATAGCGGTTCACAGTTTCGCTCTTTATATCCTGTTTTTCGATTCGTATATGCATTTGCGCACTTCTAATGGATATCTTTTGATTCGACATACTCGCCCTTTGCGCAGCAAACTCCACTATGCGGTATTGCCGATATTGCGCGCCTGAAGATCAAAATATAATACAGTTTAAATAGTATCAGAAATAAGGGGTGTTCTTGTCATATTGTCATATTCATAGGAAAACATATACATATACATATAACGCCCTGAAAAGGGCCGATATGCCACATGATACACACACGTACAGATTTGGTGATTGCAAATTATTATATTATACTTTAGGTAAGAGGTAAATGGCGATAAATGCAAGTTAAACAAGTATGAAAGCTCTCTCCATGCTCATTTTACAGGACTCATATGTGTTGGGAAATTAACTGAAGCCATTAAGAATGGGAATCAGGGTATAATGTTTTTGTGCAAATGGATGTAATATGTATGTAACAATAAAGTATATATGTATGTTTTTGATCAGCTCCAGCTATCCGTCCGTCCGTATGTGTGAACGCAAGGATCTCGCAAATCTCAAAAGCAAGAGATCTAAAATTTGACATGTATACTCGTGAATACCATACGCAGTATAAGTTTGTTTTTTCTTCGATAACTCATCCCGTTTCCCGATTATCGATAAATATCGATAAATGGACTCGATTTATGTATATGTACTTAAAATGTACGGTGCAGATGTAGCAGGTGTAGTGAATGCAAATTGCAAATGATGTAGTTTTTGGATTTTGGATGCCACGCCCTATTCCCCTCAAATTTGCAAAACACGTAGTTCAAATACTAGACATCTGTGCTTCGGCACATACATATGCATATGAAGACCATAATCGTAATGTGAAAATTAAAAAAGCCCATCTCCACAAAATATTCAGCATTTAATTTCCCATAATCCAATAATAGGCATATTGCAGCCCAGGCGCAGAGCAGAGCGTTAGCAGAGTGTGTGCTCATTATTGCGTCCGTGTGCGTGCGTGCGTGCGTATGTGTGTGTATGCGTTGCTTACAAGCATTACATATATGTAAACTAATGATATCGGCTATTCGAAGGGTTCAGGGTATCTCCTAGTCGAACGTACAAGAATGACGTTTTTTGCAAATTTGCAAAATAACAAAATCTTTGTGTAAATTACACAGTAAATTTGAAATCTATAGCTCTTACTGTATACGAAGAAGGATTTATCGATTTATCGAAATCGATCGATAATATGGAAACGCGATGAGTTATCTAGTAAAAGAATTCACATCAGATCAGCGATCATACGGACGGACGGTCGGAGAGACGGACGGACGGACGGACAGACGGACAGACGGACATGGGTATATCGACTCAGCCCGTCGAACTGATATGTGGTCTGCCACGCCTCCTTCTCCCTGTTAGATACATTTCCACAAACACAATACACCCCCAACCAGAGCGTTCTTACTTGTTTTTCATCGTTTTGCATTTTGATTGTTTACGCAGTCTGCTGCTCTTGTTTCACACCTAAGAACAATAGTGAAAGTACTTCGCCGTAGCCGTAGCAGTCTACAATGGCCACTCAGACGATAGCACATTACCTATGTGTGAGTAGTCTGGGGTCTGGAAGTCCTGTCGTCCAGACAAACACCAACACACACAATGAGAGCCCCACAGTGTGTCTACGTAAGTTGACTGTAGCAGACACTTGAGCCCGCTTATGCGCTTCTCTAGTATTGTACTTACAGCAAGGTGTCTGCATACGCATGTACACAAATATATTTATATATATGTATGTGTATGTGTATGTGTATGTGTATGTGTATGTGTATGCATGCGTGTGTATGGGTGGCTATGTTGAAGTGACTGCCAGAGCCAGCCAGCTCTCTCACGCGCCTCCTTCCTTCATTGACTTGCTAGGCTTACCGTATTATTTGCCGTTTGCATTTGCATGCATTGCTTGAATGAACATACACAAACAGACATGCATGTATGCACATACATACATACATACATACATACATACATACATACATCTGCATACATACATACATACATCTGCATACATACGCGCACGTTACTAGTAATGCAAACTCTATATAAAGAGCGCATACGTCGTCTGCATACATACGCGCACGTTACTAGTAATGCAAACTCTATATAAAGAGCGCATACGTCGTCTGGTATAGTTTGTAGTATATGTTTGTTTATTTTTTTGTTCGCAAAACTGTGTAAGCAAGAGGCCTTAGTCTGGCTGCATATCCATGTGCATGCCTATCGACAATGGGCTACTAAACTGCGAAAGTATAGGTCTCGATATCTCTAAAACACGTGTTCATACATTGGGTTGTAGTATCTGGTGAATGTTTTGCAATGTCTTCTTCATGAAGGAGGCGGCTGGCTGGCTGGCTGGCTGGCTGGCGGGCTGCTTCGTATCAAGCCTATTTAAGCTCCTGCATTCAAGTTTATACAAAGGATATTTCAAAAGTATTATGAAATCCTCGAGCCAATTGTGTGAGAACGAAATATAATGCTTACATGGATTCATTGAATAAAACTAATATTTACGGCCCTATTTTTTGGAAAGAACTCAGGAAATCGGTAGCTTAACTGACATTAACATTAATTATTAATTATTATTTGCCTTAGTCCTAAGACAGCAGAACTGTAAATTTCAGTACATTTGGTAATATGTCATGCCAAAGAGGCAATCAAATTATTTTGGCTGTAAAACTGCAAGAGTTACAAGATGGAATAGATGGGTTGATATATTGCAAATGCAACAGCCGTTTGACCTTGTTTTGTCAACTGCGAGTATATGTATATATATTTCAATTAATTATATTTCCCAATTTTCCACGTCTCTAGTGGGGGTATAGAGAAAATTAGAGCTCCCAAACCGACGGAGGAGCTTCGGAAACATGAATTATCCAGTTATGAGACCCTAATCTCTAATAAACGGCAATCTTGAATACTCATTATTATGGAATCCTTGTAAGACGTTGAGATAGTCTCAGAGATAAGCGACCTAAGCAACCTAAGCAATGCTGAAATTTGAGCGCCGCGGCCGCTGTTGCGGGCCACACTGAGCGCCGACCCCGCATCTAGCATCTGTATATTTATTTAATATGGGTGTGTGTGCATGTGTGTATGTGTGTATGTGTGTAGATGTATAAATAGGTCTATCGATACTTACCCTCCTCGGCGAAAGTAATTATCTCTTGCGTGCTGCCAAAATAGTCTTCGCGTTCAAATCCATTGACATTCTCGTGAGCCTGCATAGTGATGGCATCGTGTTCTCGGTTGTTTTTTTTTAGACGCGCATTATTTGCAGGCGACTTATTATGTATTTGAACATTGTAGTCGTTGAAATATATATTGTCGTTGTGATCGAAGTCGTTGCTGCCGTCGCTTATATCGTTATCGTTACTTGTGTTATCACTATCACTACTACGATTTATATCTATAAGATATGTTGATTTACTATAAGCATTTAACTTCGTTTTCTTGTTCCAACCGGGTGAACTATTGTTTTCTTTTCCTCTTCTTGTATCCGGTCTTTGGACTGTCTTGGCCCTTTCCGCTTCAGTTGATCTGTCTGCTTCCGTTTCCGTTTCCGTTTCCGTTGCCGTTTCCGCTTGCCAATTTGAGGAGTATGATCTTAAATGATGGTATTTTGTTTTATTTTTGCTTTTACTGCTGCTCCTATTCGTAGTGCTAATTACATATGCCATGTTTGGGCTGTCCAACCTATTCTCATTGATCTCATTAACTACAGTGCGCATTCGCTTTCGCTGACCACGATCACGAACGTGATTTGCTAAGATGGCATTGCTGTCAAATACATCGTTTGTTGCCATTTGCCCGCCGTCTGCTCTATAGATTGTCTCCCAAATGAACTGCTTGGGTAGCGGATGGGATACATTTGGTTTGTGTGTGAGTCCAAGTTTTGTTAAAATTTGCCGTTTTATCGATTCTAAGCGAACACGATCACTGACCACAATATTGTTATTTGTTCTTTGAATACTTTTCTTAAAGGCATAATTGTTGTTGTTGTTGTTGTTGTTGTTGTTGTAGTCTGTGTGTGGGTTATCTGTGTAAATGTGATAATTGTTAAGTGTTTAGTTTTTAAGTGTTAAGTATCAGAAGCTGTATGAGAAGTGTACAAACATAAAGTGTTCAAATAGAGTGTACCTGATCAGATTAAATGATATGCTCGCATAAGTTTGCTGGCAAAATATACATATATACATACGTATAGACATATTAGCATATGATCTAATCTGCACTTGTGTATTATTGCATACCGTAACATTTCCCTTATATCAACCTATGACGCCCGGTGCGATGGGTCAACATAACTTGAGCATCGGTTCCCTTTAGAATATCGCAGCTCACACGATTGCCACAACGGACAAACAGATTAGTCCTGTCTGAATGCAAGTCAGACTTAAACGAAAGTTCTCACGAGTGCCAAATTGAGAACATCACAATCAAGGATATAATCATATTAGCAATATTAGCAATATTAGCAATATTTTATTGCGGAACTATCGCCAAGTTCGCACTCCATGCTTTCCTGAGATAGGAAGGGAGCACACCGATGCGGATGTGCAGCGCAAGTATTAGCCGCATATACCAGCTGACTAGCAGGCTAGTTGATACAAGCTGGACTCGCCCTAGGGGCGCACAAACCGGGGCTCTCCCTAGTCAGCAGTCGTAAAAAGTTGTAAACGACGTATATTACGATTTCGGAATATGTACATAAAAAAACAGCCGTTATTGTAGAGTTCTTGCGGAGCAATTATGGGTCCATCGCAAGCTAGGCGACATTTCGCAGAGTCTTTCTGAAGTGGATGTTTCCGAAAACTGCAGAGTGTGCCTTGTGCGATAGAAAGGAGTGGTGGAAGACGCTTAATACGCAATCTGTGAAACCGGAGGAAAGGCGTTGTCATCGTCGAGATTATGCTGGAATCGTATGCAGTTTGGAAGCCAATAAGCTCCTTCGGTGTTACAAACATGGCGGGGACGCCAAGCTGTCCGCCGTCCCGCAAGCATTGAGTGCTACTATTAAACAAAAACCCTATATTACAGGAGTGCAATAGACGAGACCACTCGACTAGCGGAGATACCCCGAACCCTGCGAATAGCCGATGACTTTCGTGACTTTCGTGAATGAGTATAAAAATAGTAATACCAAAATATTGAAATATTTTGTCAGGAGAGTGTGAAATGTGAGCAATAGAATAAACTTTTGGCAAAAGCTTTCTTTAGTTTCATAGCTGGCAACCCTTCTGCTGGTCGTGGTCAAATGCAGGAATAGAACGGCGGCCTAGCCTGGATAACCCAAATAAATCCAAGCTCAGATATAGAGTGAGTGTCAGCAGTATGCCTTGAACCCATTGAAAGTGGGCAAATCAGGCTATATTGGTTTTGTGAATACGTATGTAACAGGTAGAAGGAGACTTCGCAGACCCCATAAAGTATATATATTCATGATCAGAGCGATGGCTGAGTCAAATTCACTGTGTAGTAAATACGAATATTTTAGTTTTCTGATTTTCGATACCCGCTCCCTGCGCTCCAAAGTTTTTCTTTGGCAAATACGCACATAAAGAGTTATTAAACATTTCATTTCCCCATCATTACATATAATCGGCTCAGTGTGTGTGTGTGTGGGTGTGTGTGGGTGTGGGTGTGGGTGTGGGTGTGGGTGTGTGTGTGTGCGTTACTTGCAATATGTGAAATGAATGTTTAGAATATCGGCTTCAGGAGGGTATCTCCTAGTCGAGCAGTCTCGACTAGAGCATCGACAACATTGAAACTGATGCCTAAGAATGGCCTTCGTATGATTGGTACAAATATGTGCCACAATAATGAGTCTCGGGCCAATCTCTCAGAGTAAGATAACGTTGTAAAAATACTCTAAGCAGTCAATAGTTAATAAAATATGAAAAAACAAAAAAAATCCTTTAAAAATTGGTCTTTGGCTTTTTTGCAACATATTAGCTTTTTTGATCAAGGCTGTCCTAGATGTCTATTTATCTGCGCATCACCATTTATAGGCCGAGCACTGAAACAGCAATATATCGAACTCACTCTTGTCGCTGTAAAAGTTGCCTCCTTCGAGTTGGCACAGGGTGCAGCCCTTTTGAGTGACGAGGGTTGAGACGTAGCCGCCGCTACTGGCAATGGCGTTGCAGTTGATGAACTTAACTTCCAGCCAAAAGATACCGATTAGTAGCCAGAGTAGGTTTGCCCGATTGCGCTTGGCCTTCGTGCTGCTATAGCTCATAGGCGGCCAGGCTGAAACGAAAGCTGTCCTTGCAGGACAGGCGGTACTCGCAGAGTATATGCTAGTGGACTTGCTCTTGCTGCTGTTCGCCTGTCCGATTGTTGTCCAGAGCTCCTTCGCTAAGCAGGTGCCATCACTAGCGTGATATTGTGGCTGCTTGCTATTTCCTGTCTGTCTGCTGCCATTGCTGTTATTGTGCCGACGTCGCCGGCGACGTCGACGCCGACGTCGTCTCTTTTGCCGCTTGCGATTGTTGAAGAACATTTTGCACAAGTTATTCGTCTTCAATTGCTGGTCATTCGTAATATCGTAGGAAGCGTGACCGTGCCCACACTGCTCTTTCACTTTGCTGTCGACGTTGCTGCTGCTGCTGCTGCTGCTGCCGCTGCTGCTGCTGCTGCTGGTATTACAGCTGATATTATTGCTATTACTGTTACTAGTGCCGCAGCTGTTGCTGCTGTTGCTGTTGATGCTGTTGATGTCTGCTGGGCTGCTGGATACCTTCGCCAGCAAGGATCTGTAGCTAAAGTTGAGCAATGTTAAGTAGCTGGTTATCAGCGTGAGAATCACGCCTATCGATTCGCAAGCGATTCTCAGAGCAACTATCGGATAGAGGCTGATAACTCTACTGCTGAGACCGCCGCTGCCGCTGCCGCTGCCGCTGCCGCAGCCGCTGCTGCTGCTGCCGTTGAAGGTGGTGCAGGTGCAACAGCAGCACACAACCATGCAGCATCCCTGTCGACAGCAGAAGCAGGAACAATTATAGATGCATTTGAAGTCCTTTACCCCTGCCGCTGGCTTCGACACAGCCATTTCCTGTTGCATGATTTCAAACATAACTGTCATTCTTACTGGTTGCTTAGCAGCTATTGCATTCCTATAGCGCTGTACGGCTGCTTATGCAATAATCGATTCGCTTCGCTTCGCCATTGGATGCCAGCGGTTACTGCCTGAAATTAAGAAGCAAATGCGAATAGTCAAAAAACAACAATTTCCCTTTTTCATATTATATTTATATTTGACACTTTATCTGATGAGCGCATACTCCAGCATATATTCCAAATTTCAAGTCTCTAGCTTCAGTAATAGATAGTAAGGGGGAAATTGCACAAAACCAATATACTCGTTTCACTTATGTGAATGAGTATAATAAAAAGGAAAAAGTAACAAGCCAAACGTTTTCTTTAATAACTTGATAGATTTTAATGCAATTTTCAGCATTTTATCTATAAATTATATGTTAACTGCGCAGGTTACTCAGCGACTGCGCGTGGCCAATATGGCAAATAAAATAACTAAAAAAATAAAATAAATAAATATAAATAAATAAATAAATGGATATATAACAAATGTACTAAAGGACAAATCTAATACATGCAATACGCGAAATTTAGGTGCGAGCAGTTCGGCAGAACCGAACGCACACATACTTCGGAAGCAACTCATCATTATTTTGAGATAAACATATTAACATATTCTCCCTTTGTTTGCCATTTATTGAATGCATAGCACACACTTGCCTACATGTATGCACATGTGCAGTTGAAAGTATGCAATAAAAACCGTAAGCAGGGCGAGCGAGCACATCAGAGAGCGAGAGAGGGCTGACAGGGCAGATCTCATTTAACAGTCACACATGCAGACATACATTGAGAGAGCAGTGTAAACTAGCAGACACAGTTGAGCAGTAAGCCTTGAACAGAGAGAGGGATCACACAGAATACACAAGAGCAATTGCTAATTGACAGTATATGCGTGTGTGTGTGTGTGTGCGTGTGCATTCGCTAGCTCGAAAATTATTATAATGGTTAAAATGGGGACATTTTATTCACATTTTCTAATACTGGCAATTTTATCTTCACAGCCTAGGGCTTAAGACTTGCCTGAATTAATTGAGTATGTCGTATGGCCATACCCGAGAGTGTGAGACAGATGGAGAGAGAGAGAGAGAGAGATAAATGCTGTCCCACTGCTCTTTGACACAGCAAGAGACGAAGGGCAATGGGAAAAAGACCTGCCTCACACATCTTGAGTACTGACCGAATTTATTCAGTATGTTCCGACACGGGTAATCACAACTTTTAACTTTTAGCAACAGTATTCAAAACTGTGCTCAGCCCAAGCAAATTCATGCCTGAGTGTGTGTGTGTGTGTGTGTGTGTGTGTGTGTGTGTGTGTGTGTGTATTGTCCGTGTGCGTTAGCAAACCAACACACATATGATATATGCTCATGAGTACGAATATACTACAAGCCATTTGTAACGACTGACTGACAAAAGGATGCGACGAGACGACGCCAACAGTGCCAATATAAATGCTGTGGGCTGTGGGCTGTGGGCTGTGGGCTGTGGGCTGCGTGGATGGGGCGCAAGCAGGACACAACTACTGTCACAGCCAACTAAATTGGAGAGTTCCTTAGCTTAAAGCTGCGATGACACAATCTATTTTCCTTCTTATGTTTCCTTGGGATATTCCTCTCTGCCTTTGTGCAGAGGTTTTTCCTGTTCACTTATTACGTACAATTACAATTACAATTACAATTACAATTATATATTAATATGTGTGTAATACTGCAGGTGCCACATATGTAATACATATATACACATATATAGTCATTGGTTCACAAGTCCAACTTGTTGCTAGAAGTGGATTAATCAGCACCTGGCTTGGATTTGGCTGTAAACGATTTGCTTATAAGCCCACTTAGCACTTAACACTAGCACTACCGTCAGTATTAACGACATTCATCTAGTTTGTTTACAAGTAAGACTTGTGTCTATGTATGTAAGTGTAAGCAGACAGTCACACACACACACACACACACACACACACACACACACACACACACACACACACACGCACACGCACATGCACATGTACACAGACTGCCGAGGTATTGGAGACATAACGTCTGGAGCACATTTTTTGGAGCTGGAGCTGGAGCTGGAGGTGGGGTGGAGATGGAGATGGAGATGGAAGCAATTCGACTATCAGCCAAAAATTGCAAAAATTCAGCAAACGTACATATGTATGTACGTGCACACACACACAGAGAGAGACTGAAGACCCGGAGATATACATACATACATACATACCGTATACAAATACAGTTAAGCATATTCACACAGTTCATACGTTGCCGTATGTGCTTGGGCACAGCGTATGTATGTATGTACGTACCAGTTGGCAAGTGCATACACATACATGCACACACACATACAGATACAGACATGCACGCATACATACATACATACATGCATATATATCCATGGTCGTATGCCCTCTCCATCTGATTTGATTAGTCTGGTTTCATTTTGTAGCGGTACTTTATATATTTGATTTGAAATAAACGGAAATCGAATCGATTTAAATTTGGAATTGAATGATGTATGCTTGTTCTTGTAATGGAATGGAATTGCATTCCATATTAAATATATGTATGCTATGTTGTTAAATGAGCTTTGACACGACCTCGATTGAACTCATAACTAAACATAGATGTTCTATCTGCGAAGCTTCCTGGCGGTTCACTTAATGTTTCCGTGCATTAACTTCAACTTTAACTCTAGATATTTTTATTTCAGCATCAGGCGACTTTGCGCTGACGAAGATAACGTTTATTCCGCTCGGTGTTAACGGACTAAATGAAAATTGAAATTGAACCGAAAGCCAAAAGCTGAAGCCTGGCACAGGCGAGTGAAACAAATGGAAATCGGCATTCCTCCAGCTGATACAGTAGACACTGCTGTCTAGCCGCTCAGTGACTCAAGTCGCTATATATGTAATCTGGGTGTGGAATGCATTTCAGCTTAAGCGTTCCTCAGCACAATCGGTGAATATTGTTCGTATTATATTTATTCACACTGCATAGGTGCACAATGGGATACGAATGTTTCGATCTAGAGTTTACCATTTTAGCTCATTTAAGCTCTTTTCACAAATTTGCGCACGTTATAAAAAAACCGAATAGACGAATATCCAGAGGGCAAGTAAAAAGTCTAAAAGGGAATTGTTTACTTAGCCAGTGCTCACTGTACGTAGTGGAAATAAAACGATTAAATTTGCTTCACGCATCAGCTGGTAGTTATCGCATGTGGACACAAGCTCGATGCTATAGAGACATATTGCCTTATATTCACTTAACCTGGTCACTCATTTTAAATACATTAGCTTTACATATACATAGGTGGATGTTCACAGTACACGCCTCGTTGCTATACAACTCGCAACCTCTGCTAAATCACCGTCGATATCGACTTCGCTGGGGCACTCGGCGCTAATTTCGTGTATGTACATACATACATATGTATAAATTTGTTATACTTGCCCTACGTACATATGTACATGGGTTCGCTTACTTTGAGCACTAACACTAACCATACCATACCAGGGCTGCCATATATATGTAAGCAATAGATAGCATAGTTTGCAACACCGGCCATTCCCTGGGATGAGGGTATCTCCTAGTCGAGCAGCCTCCATTTTGCCGCATGTCCAGTTTAAATGCACGCCAATTTGGCGGGGCAAAGGTTCAGCTGGGATAACAGAACACAATCCGAAAATGATACGTCACAAGAGACGTTAGTTAACATTAAAAGTGATGGAACTGTTTGAATGTGTGGTTGGTTTACTGGGAAATGAATTATACTTACTAAAACTATTAAGTTTTCTTGATTTAAACCTTGGATTATTAAGTTAAAGTTAGTCAACAAGAAAGTAAGAGCGATGAAGCATAGTATACGTCGTTTTCTAAGCCCATTATATATAAAGTGACGTTTCACTGTTAATTTAACAGAGCGTTTGCATAACCTATTGTTGCAGTGTTGCCAATTGTTGACGACCTCACCACGCCAGCCAGCGCTAGAGAAAGCGAAACTATCAACCTATGGTATCTTTTAACATGGCGAGCACGAATCAA